>CAUYUJ010015216.1:207500-510000 GCA_963575745.1 Prorocentrum cordatum
CCAGGTCCATCGGAGCTGCTGGAGCGACTGGACGAGTCGTCCGACGGGTCCTCCACCAAACAGGGTCTGGACGTGGTGTTGGAGGTCTCTGGCGAGCCCGCAGAGTGTAACGTCGCGGTTAACCTGTCGCCGCAGGCACAGGAATGCTTCACGCTGCGTGATGGCGTCGATCTCCAGGGCGTGTCCTGGGACGCACACGGCCATGAGAGTCCAGAACTCGACCCACTTGTTCCCCTTGGGGCGGATAGCCGCCTTGAGGGCGTGGTTGTAGGCAGTTTTGGCTGGGCCTGATGGTGCTTGAATGTCGGTGCCCGTGGTGCAGACGCTGGCAGCCAGGGAACGGGCGTGCCGCGCCTTGATAAGCATCGGCGATGGGAGCTTGCCAATGCGCGGCAGGCGGATAGTCGCCCTCCGTACGCGGGCGTCTGCGGTGGCCGTGAGGTTAAGCGCGGCTGGAGCCGGCGCTGCCTCTGCGTTGATGTAACTCCCGACGAGCTTGAAGGAATCGACCACACGTAGGGGGCGATCCGCCAGTGTGAGCTGGGTAACGGCGGCGTGAAGCTCGTCGGTGAGCGCCCACCCTGCCACTTTACCAGGGTGAATGCGTTGACCTGAGAATCGATCAAACTTGGCGGTTTCGTCAAGAGATTTCTGCAGCTCAGACGCGGTGTGGGTAGTGGAGTTGCTGTCGTCAACAAAGGTAGTGCTGAGTGATCGAGGAACGTATCGATGCTGCCTCTTTGTCCACACGCACATGAGCAGCTTGATGTCGTCCAGGGACCACGAGCTTCCCTGGAGGTGACCGTTAGTCCTGGCCAAGTCCTTAGAGTACGCTCCGTTCATGCGGATATAGCGTTTGTGGTGTCTGTAGAAATTTCGGCGGACAGTAACGATGTCTTGAGGGCACCCCGCGTGCAGCGCAAGGTTAAGGCAGATGTCCGTGATGAGGTAGTCGAAACACTTCTGTCGGTCAAGGGCAGCTCCAGCTAAGGGGAGGAGTAAAGCCCTGGCGTGTTCGATGCGCAGGGCGAGAGAGGTGCTGACATCCCCAATGGTGGCTTTGGGAACAGCGCCGAAGCTCGTGGCATGGGTCCATCCTTGCCGCCAGGTCGTGAGGCTACGGTAGGCTGGCGCTTCCCACGCGTACATCCAAACGGAAAGAACCGAGAGAAGTCGTTGGTCCGTCGGGAGTTCCCCTCGGCCTTTTCGGAGGCACGGGTTTGGCACGTGTAGGAGGGGCTCGGGGATGGTGCCAGTGCGTTGCATAGCACGTAAGACGCTGGCGAAGAGGCGAAGGATGTCGTCGGGTAACTCCTTAGCCTCCTTAGTTGTCCAGCCGTCGAGTCCCCCCGCGCGGCGCGGTGAACGGGTGCGAATGAAGTGGATGAGTTGGTCGTCGGTGAGGTGGAAAGGAGCTGCTGGTGATGGCGTAGGCAGCTCTTGTCGGTACTCGTCGTAGAAGTCCGCCCACGTCGGCATAGCTTCGGCGTCATGACCCGCGCGAGCGCGGTACCTGCCCAAGATGGGCTCCCAGGTGTCGACCATGAGCTTAAGCATGTCTTTGGTATTGGCAACAATGGCGTTGGCGGGGAGGGCGTCGGGAACCTGGGCAGGTGGTGGGTCACGAGTGTGGCCTTCGTCGTTGTCCGTGTCGAGCGAACTACCGTCGCTGGGGCTGAAGCCGCCGGCGTCGGTGTCGGCATCACTATCGTCCGTGCAAGCTTGGTCAGGGTTGAAGGCGGTGGTGTCGCAGTGGAGCTGTGCATCGTCGGGAGTGGTAGGCGTGCGGAGATACGCCGTGGGCGAGCAGTCGGCAGCCCGTGCGTATATGGCCGCCTTTCGCCCGCTTGGCTCGCGGACACCCTCAGCCCAAATCTTGATGCGTTCAGCTTTGGCTCGGTTTGCACGTCGCGCCAGCTCTGAGTCAAGGTTTTGGATCAGACGGTCCAGGTGCTCTCCGCGTGGTGCTGGCACGTCGGGGGTCCAGGCCTCGGGAAAGGCCAGGAGGGCCGTGGGGCGCAGCTTGTGGCAGAGAAGGCGGGCCGCGGTCCACGTGCAGTCGATGCGCTGCGCCAGGTACGGCGGGATAGCACGGCAGTCGATATGATGGTGCTGTCCGATGAAGCGAAGCTCGCAAAGTTGCCGATGGAGCTTGCGAAGGCGGTTCATGTGAATCGTGGAAGCTCCGTAGGTGGGGAAGGCGCGGGGGACGGCGGGTCGCTCCTCGAACGTGGGTGTGAGCCCGTGCATGGTAGGGGCCTTCTTTTTTGGGTGGTCTGGCGGTGGAGGTGGCAGGTCGCGCAGCCGGGTGAGATGGTACTCATGGCTGGCCTCGTTTGCCAAGGCGAACATGCGTTCCACATCGTCGCGTGTGTCAGCCGGCTCCATGCGGTCATGGTATCGCCCTGCGATGAGGGTCCCTAATGCCTGAAGTTCATGGTCCTCATGAACTCCGTCGTTAGGAAGGTAAGGCGTGGGGGCTAGAAGGCGTGGGGCCGTATGGTCGAGGCGGCTAAGGTCGAGAGTAACCTGCAGGCCAACATGGGACTTCGCTGGCAAGTCACGCAGATAGCAGAAGTCGGTGACAAGGGATCGCGCCGCTTGGTTGGCGATGATATAATCGATGCGCGAAGTGCGGGGGCACTTGGTGACGCGGTCCCAGTCAGGGATATTGCCATATGTGTGCATGGTGTGGTCTGGTGTGCCTTCAGCGACGTTAAACCATCCGTGCTGCATCATGTGCAGCAGGTGTGGATTGTCGTCGATGTTCGTGTTGGCGTCCATGCAAATGAAATACGGGGCTGAGCCGACCCTCGCGGCGGCGCAATCAGCAAGCCGAAACAAATCGGTGCTGTCCCCTCCAGCGACCCCGTAGAGGCTCGCAATGTAGATCCCAGCGGGCCCGTGGTTGTTTCGTCGCCGCCTGCGGCGGTGCTGGGTGCAGAGCGGGAGGAAGGCCTCGTGCCATCGTTTCTTGGCCTTGAGGGTGGCGATACAGGACGCAGTGTCGTCGACGGTGGAGTCGACGATGGCGTCCTTAGAGAGGATGGCGACCCCCCCCGAGGCGCCAGTGTTGCCCTCGACCGTGTGGTCCGTGCCACCGTGAGCAGCTTTGCGCTGGGCTCGCGCCAGATCCAGGTCAGGTCCCAGACTGGCCTGATATCCTCCGTGGTGTGGATTGGCGGCGTTGGTAGCGATGGCTTGCCTGGTAGGCTTGGCATGTCGGGTCTCCTGCAGTGCTATGACTGCGGCGTTGTGGTCGACACCTAGAGCGGTGATGGTTGGCCAGTTCGCTGGGAGACTCGTGATGTTGAGGCTGACGAGGTGGATGGGGCGACCTGGCCCGTCTCCGTCGGTGGAGCTGGGTTTAGCACGCCCCGCACGGTGGAGGGCGGCCTGGCCCTCACCCAGGTAGAAGGCTTGGCCACAGTAGGAGCTCATGGCGTCGCGGCAGATTGGCTTGGACGGGGCTGAAGCCGCCGTCAGGCCAGAAGTATAGGCAAGGCATGGTCGACACTGCGCCGGGGGGGGTTCATAAACATCGGCAAAACTGCCTCGAAAAATCCTCCTCACTCCTGTACCGTGGGGGACGGGGGGAGGAGAGGTGAGACGGCAGCAGAGGGAGAGGGAGGCGACTCCTCGATCCGTCCTGCCGAGAACAAGAACAAAAGCAAACCAGCGGCGGCAGCTCGGCGCGGCAGCGGCGCAACGCGCGCGCACATACTGCGCACGCGACACCGCTGGTCCGTCCTGCGGCGGCGCGCCCGCCCCGTCAGTACCGTGATGAGCAGCATCAGCTGGAACAGCTCGAGCGGCGCGGTCGGTGGCCTGGCGCTGAGCCTCATCCATGCCCGCTGCCGTGAGGCACGCGTTGCGGACAGGGCTGACTCCACGCGGGGCCGCCGCTGCCGCGGCAGCGGCTGAGGTGGCGGGGGCGCCGCCATGGCTCTGAGGAGAAAGCGGTGAGCCGCCGCCGAAGCCCGCCGCGAGGTCCTTGACGCGGTACTTGTTCTTGAAGGGGTCGAAGGTCGGCGCCTCGTCGATGGGGGCGACAACGCGGGTGGGCGGTGGCAACTCCTGGTCCGTGGACGGCGTCGGCTCGAGGTCGACCTGGCCAGGTTCGATGGCGCTGGCACCGAAGCGTGGCACCACCTCGGGGGCTTGGCCATCAGCCTGAGTCTCGCGGGGCGGCGAGCTCGTGGAGCTCCCAGGGGCCTTGCGCGAGCTGTGGCGGCTGCAGGACCGGCTGCGCGGGACGCGCCCGCCCGTGTGGCGGTCGCGTGGCGAGGTCGCCTGGGCGTTAGCGCGCGCAGAGTCCGCCCTGCTCGGGGAGCGGATCGGCGCTGCGCAGGGTGTTGGGCTGGGCTGGCGGGAGCCGCCTGTGCCGCCCGCCGCCGAGGCTGCAGCCTGGTCAGGGTCGACGGCGTCAGGGCGGGGGCTGACGTGGTGGGCACTACCCTCGCTGTGCCGCGGGGAGGCGCTGTGGTGCGCCTGGGTGTACGTGAGGACGAGCGGGACGAGCGGCTGCCGCTCGCGCTCAGGGGGGCCAGGTTTTGCCTGGGCAGGGCGCAGCGCTGCGGCCACGTTTGGCGGGGGCGTGTGTTGGCGCGGTTGCCAGGCACGCACGTTCGCCTCGCGCCATCCTTCAGGGCGCCCTGTCCTGCCTCGGCTGGGTGCAGCCCCCTGGGCTGAAGCCGCAGGGGTTACCACTGCGGGCTGGTAGCTGGCGGTGCTGTCATGGCGGCCTGGGTAATTGCCCCAGGCACGCGTGGACCCTGGCACGGGCGAGGTGGCCCGTGGGGGAGCCTGCACGCGTGCACGCGGGTAGCCGATGACCGCTGGGTGCACCCTGACGTGGGGGGCGTGGCCATAGCTGGAGGCGGCTGCTCCTGCCGCCGCGGGCCTGGCGCCAATGGGGCCACGGTGATGGGCGGCTCCCCCGCCGTACACCGCGCTGTCGCCTGTCGGGACGCGCGCGGGAGAGCGGTTGCGTGGCGTGCTCGGCTGACCTGCGTCGCGTTGGTCGCGCTGCTGGGTGCGCTGCTGGTGCTGTTGGTAGCGCTGCTGGTCGGCTCTCGAGAGCGGGCGGGTGTCGGGGAGGATGGTGGGCACGTCGGGCCGCCGCCAGCCCTGATAGACGTGCTCGAAGGCGTGGTCTGGGTAGGTCTCCCCGACGGGTGAGTAGCGCCGCACATGCTCCACGTAGTCAATGTTCTGCGGCTCGGGGAGCACCGTGATGTTCACAGCTCGCTGGTGCGCTGGTCCATAGAGACAGAAGCTACCACGGTTGCTGCGGTCGTGGTTCAGCTCGGCTTCGGTCGTGGCACGGCTCACCATGGCGTCGCAGAGGCGCATGTCGTAGTCGAGAGCTTGAGGCCCAGGGCCGCCCTCGGCATCCCAGTGCAGTACCACATCTCGCCAGCGGGTGCGGGTAGTGTGGATGCGCTCGGCGATAGACTCGCAGACGGTCCTGACTGTGACACGATCCCTATGCATGTTGGTGATGGCTAGGGAGTAAGGTCGGCGGACCGTTTTGTTGAAGATGAAGTCCTCCTTGAGGGCCTGGTGGGGGCCGAAGAGCACGTAGCCTTCCCTCCACAGCGGTTGGTCGGGAGACGGGTCTTCAGGCATCCCCGTTCCTGTGAACCCAGGTGGCCGCCTCGTGCCGTCGGGCAATCCCTGCTTGAGGACGCGACGCGGCCTCGGTGGAAGATACCATTGACCCTGGTAACCTGCTTGGCCTGGTTGTGGAGGCTCCCCCCCGGGGCCTGAAGGCGCTCGGGGGGGTTCCTTGAGGTCGTGCTGGGCTGGCGCGTTGCCGTATTGGCGGGCAAGGATGTGCGGAGGCATCCCTGTGGCACGGACGTCGAACAGGCTGTGCGGACTAGGCGGATGGGGGCACCTGCTGGAGAGGCAGCATGTGTCGGAGTCCCTGTTGTCGGTGCTGTACGCACACGTCCAGCTGTTGCAAGAGTAGTCCGTGGACCAGTCCATAAGTGCACGTAGTCCGCTGAGGGAGCAGTCTGGGCACGTTGGTTGGCCCGAGGTGCCGAGCTGCGTGTTGCGGCGGGCCGCACAGTACTGACAGCATTGGAATCGGCACTGTAGGCATGTCCAGCGTCCTGGTAGGGGCGGGAGCGCTTGCTCGTCGGTGCCTGCGTCGTCTGGGTGGGGTCGGGGTCGATCCCACAAGGGCCAGACGTCGGCGAACCAGGACTGGCCTGTAGTGCGGACCACCTCAGCGGGGAGGCGAGCGTCGTCAGCATGGCGCTCGATCCACTGGGGCCCCAGGTCCGCTGGGATCATGACCGTGCGCCAAGTGTCGTCCGCCTTGACGTGGACTTGGGTCGGTGCCCAGAGCCTGGTAGTGGTATCGCCATGGTCGTGGTGGAGGATGACCCAGCCGTCGCGACCCGCAACCGCAGGGTCGATAACGCGGTGGCCCATGACGGTCGTCCCCCACGGTAAGTAGGCGCCGTCGTGGTGCTCGCCCGGGTCAAGCCAGACCTCGATGCCAGGGGCATTGACACGGGCCCGCACATCGCGGACGTGGAAGGCGAGGACGTGGTAGGCGGTCGGCTCCTCTTCCGTCTCGATGTGCTCCCACGTCTCGATGTCGCTGTTGTCCGAGGTGGAGTTTCCGCCGCTCTGCCGTGACGAACGCGAGGCGGATCGCCGTGGGCGGGCATGGCCTCGGGCGAGGGCGGCGGCCGCGCTGATGGGGGACGGCGTACGGCGGTCGTCGGCTCCCGATGTCGTCGATGAGCGGTCTGGACTGTGTCCCAGGGCGGCACCAGACTGGTAGGTGCGCGGTGGGCCAGACGCGGCCCCAGGGCTGGAGCCGCTGGGGCGCGGCTCTCGTGCGTCGGACTGCCCCCGCACGGGGGCGGCTTGCAAGCCAGTGTACACCAGGTCGATCAGTGGCTGCGGGTCCAGCTGGAGCTTGCGAAGCGAGACGCGTGGACGGGGCTGGTTGGGGTCGGCCCTGGTGGCGGCTTCGGTGTCGTAGTGCTGTTTAGCCCATGCTCGCGCTGCCTCTGGCGAGTATAGTGCCTGCGGCGGTGGCCACGCTGCCGCGATGTCCAGCCTGCGCCAGGTGTTAGCTTCCTGGTCGCGGGCTTCAGCCGCCTCGCGGAGGTCTGGGTGATCGTAGCCAGCGATGTGGAGGGCGTGCGCACAGTCGCCCATGCCATAGGCTTGTGGTAGGGCACGGCACCTGGAGGCAGCTTCCGTGGGGGCACACCAGTCCATGCGGATGAGGAGGCCCAGGACCCGAGGGTAGATGAGGCGCGCTCCGTGGGCCTCCCTTTTCACGAAGTTTTGCCAGTTCTCACCGCGCGGCGGTTGGGTAGCCTCGCACATCCAGAGCGCGATGGGTCCCCACGCGAGGGTGTCGTCTTCGAGGCTGTAGGGCGGGTGAGGCGGCACTGCGTACCACGCGGCCAGCGACGGGTGCACACTCACGTACGTGCGGCCAACATTTGTGGCGGTTCGACCCTTCGCTTCACGGCGGGGGCCTGGCAGGAGGTGACCTCCGTTGAAAGCGAGACGAGCCGCAAGGTCGCCGCGGGTCCCGTGCCAGAAGACCGTGGGCGTGTCAGTGGTGGGTTGACGGAGGTCCCACGTGAGGTAGGGGAAGATCGTCTCGCCTGAGTTCCCGCCCGAGTCTTCCAGCACCCAAGTGAGTCGGTTCGGGGGCCTCTGCATGATGTCAGTCCACGGCGCCAACGCTTGGAGCGTTGGATCATGGGTGAATCGAGGATGGTCGTGGAGTCGCAGGGCGTCTTTGATGTCCTCTGTAGTTACGCCACTGTTACCAAGCGCAAAGCCGTTTTGGTACAGGGCGGTGAGGATGCTCGTCGGCGGCACGGGGACCGCTGGGTCGCGCTGGATGGTGTTGCGTAAGTTGCGCGTCGGTGGCCTGAGGGCTGGGTGGGGCGTACCAGGGCCTGGAGGCGCCTGGGGCCTGGCGGGTGATGCATGGCGTGCTCGCCGTCGTGGTGGTTGGGTGTCCATGTCGGAAGAGGAACCACGAGCATCTGCATGTCGGAAGATGGACCACGGGCTGTCGAGGGTGCGCTCACGTGTTTCCCTTGCCTCGGCGTCGCTGGCCTGGGCTGTGGCGTCTTCGTGAGTCGGTGGGTTACCATAAGCCGCGCCGCTTATGGGGCCGTCTCGCGGGGACGGGCTGGTCGATCGTGGTGTGACAGACGAGGCTCGCGATACCGCGGCAGTGACTTCGACAATGGCGGCGGTGGTGGCGGTGGTAACATCGGCGACCGCGGCGGCAACTGCAGCAGCATAGTGTTCCTGTAGCAGCGGGTGTCGAAGTGAGTGCACGTGCTGGCTCTCGGGTTCGTCGGGATGCGTGTGCGGCATTGTGTATGTGGCCTCGTCACGCGGCCTCCTGCTCGGTTGGCAACAGCGGAGGCACCACTGGGCCGTGGATGAGTCCAGGGCGCGCGCACAGATGCGGGCTCCTACGTGTCCGACGGCTCCTTGAGCGAGAAGTTTGGCGCCGACCAGAAGAAGACCGCAAACCACTCCGCCAGTGGCAATAGCTCCGAGTTTGCCACTGGCCCATTTCAGGGCACCCCCGAGGCCAGACCCGACTGCGCTGGCTCCGCCCGAGACGATATCTCTGAGTTTGGCGCTGGTCCACTTGAGAATACCCCACAGGGCGGGCGTGACGTTGTATGTCGTTGTGCGTCGGGGCGTAGTGGACACAGATGTGCCTGGTGCCGCCGCTTCACGTCGTCGTCGCTGCCGGTAGCTGGGGTCTCGGCTCGGTGTCGGCAAGTACCCGTCGATCTGGTCCTTGTACGGCATGGCTACCACGATGGCATACGCGGCCACGAAGAGACAAATGAGACAGCCGCAGCGTCGGGAGGCCGCTGCGCTGTGCGGGGCCTCGTAGGAGCCGCTGGCGTCAGGGCTCGTGTCGTCGATGGGGTCGTTGTCGATGCCAGCCTGCCAATGGTCAACGGCGCTGGAATTGGAGTCAGTCGCGTTAGCACGGCAGACAAGGGTGCGGGGCGTGGTTCTGCCACCTGGGGTCTGAAGCCGTCCAGATCCAGCCAATGCTGCAGCGGGGCTGAAGCCGCCACTGCGCGAGCTGGTTAGAGCTGGCGATGTAGTGGGCTGGCTTGTCTCGTCGGCGGCAGTGGCGCCTTCAGCGTCGTTGAGCTGTGCGCTGGGGTCGGCCTGGGCCGAGTTGTTGGGCGGACTGGTGTGCGACAGGGGGCGCCCTATGTAGGGTTCGCTGTCACGGTCACGCTGGGCTGTGTCACCTGGCGGTGCCGTGCCGTCGCGATCCTGGGTTTCCATGTCGTCCTGGCTATCGTCCGACGCGTGAAAAGAGTCTAGGGGTATGTTGCTGATATCGCTGGCCGCGGTGTGCTGGAGCAGAAGCGGTTCGGCGTCAGCCGCGGGCTGGTCACTCGTGGCGTGCTGGGCGAGGGGGCCAGCTGGCGGTGGTAGGTTTAGCGGTTCCATCGGTGCCGCGGCGAGTTCCGCCTCGACAAGCGGCTGCATGTCTGGCGGGTGGTGCAGGATCGCATCCGCGAGGTACGCCAGGGCGTCTTGGTCGGGTGGAGGGAGGCCTCTTGGCAGCAAGGCGTGGGCCCGTGAGAGGTATGGCGGCAGTGGTGCCGCGAAAGCCTCAGGGCCGACGAGCTGGGCACGAGCGCCCTGTATTCCAGAAGGAGGCCAAAGTAGCGGGTGGGGTACTCGTGGCTGCCCTGGATACGAGTGAGGTTGCGGTTGGTGCGCTGTCTGTCGGGGCCCGCTCTGTGCCAGATATCCTCGCACATGTCGAACGCGGTGCGCTGGCGCAGGGCGTCGTTTTTCTCCTCGGAATCCTCTTGGAAAAAGTGGTCGTACTGTGGCAGATGGAGCGTCGCCAGGATGTACGGGACGCAGTCCTCGAGCCATGCCCAGAACACGTCCTTGTGGTCCTCACCTGGTGCCCACGCCGCGGCGCACGGTATGAGCCGTGCTCGGATCATCATCAGGTGCCAGAAAGCGGGGTCCTCCTCGGGTTCGCCCCTGGCGCACAGAGGAGTAGTGAGACCCGTGGGGCTAAAGCGGGGCACGACAGCGGGGCTGAAGCCGCCACTGCGTGCCTGGGCTTTGTCTGCGGCCCCGTCGAGGATGTGCTGCACGACGGCCGAGGACAAGCTGAGGACGGACTGCGATGCATGTGTCGTTGTTGACGAGGGCGTGCTCGTAGGAGACATGCTGGTACTCGCCGTAGCCGTCGTAGTAGCCGTCGGAGTCCCAAGGGGACAGCGCGTGGGGCAGGGCCCCTGGTGCTGCTCAAGCCAGGCGCTCACGATGGCGCCCAGCGGCCCGGTGCCGCGCGGACCCGCGGCGGCGGTGCTGTTCACGATCGGGTCCAAAATGGCGCAGTGATCGTATTTGTAGATGCTGTCATCGTAAAGGTAGAAGAGCGTCCCACGTTCAGCGTGTCGCAGGAAAACCTCTCCTCCGTGCTGAGGCGCACCGCCTGAAGACCGGTGTGCTCCAGCTAGCGAGGGGAGGGCCAGGCTGCAGGCAAGGCGCCACATGATGGCGAGGCCTGGCGGGCGGCGCGAGCGATGAGCCGAAAGCTGCATGTCAGCACACGTCCTCAAATACCCCTGAATGCTCATGTACATTGCAACAATCACGCCCCCTGCAAGACTACGGGTGTCCCTACACCAGATAGCTTGCGCGTGCTGCTGCCAAAACAGACATGAGGTGAAAAGAAAGAGATACGACGCGAAGAGGGAATAGATGCCTCTGAAGGCGCTTCCTCGGAGGGCGGGGGGGGGGGGGGGGGGGGGGAGGGGGGGAGGGGAGAGGGGGGGGGGGGGGGGGGGGGGGGGGGGGGGGAGGGGGTGGGGGAGGGGGGGGGGGGGGGGGGGGAGGGGGTGGGGGGGGGGGTGGGAAAAAAAAAAGGCAGGCTCTCTGAGGCACCTTCAATAGGGTTCCTGGGTGGCCCGACCCTTGTCCTTGCCTTTGTCGGCCCCTGGGGGGCCCGTCCCTGGGGTGACCTGGCCTGGCTGGTCGATCCAACTGCAGGCAGCCACGGGTTCGGCGGCCGCTGCAGCTTCCTCCTTCTTAGTTTCCAGAGTGGCCACTTGTGGCAGGTGGATGGTGCCTCCCGTGAGGTGCCCGAGGAGGGTCTGGATGTCGCCGCGCAGTGCAGCGGCGTCGGCGGTTGCCATCTGTTGCTGGGTGACGACCGTGGCAAGCCCCCGTTCCAGCCCTGAAACGTGCTCCGTGAGTGTGGCCTGGGAGGAGAGAACGCCCGCAAGCTGCACCTGCATGTTATCCACCGTGTTGGCTAGCAGCTCGTGCTGCTGTTCCATGTGCTGGATGCGGGTCGTGGCAGCATCGGGCGGTTTAGAGTCCGATGCGAAGCGCTCGCCGAAGGTGTTGAGTTCGTGGGAGGCCACGCTGTATTCATCACCTGATGAGAGGATCTCGACGTCGTCGACGTCGCCTGGTACTTCGGCGGCTGTGGCAGCGTCGCCTTCGGTGTGGCCCCCACCTTCTGCCGCCGCCGTGCCAAGCCAGGGGTCATGGCCACCTGATCCTGGGGCGGCCATCGGTTCAGCGGCTCCGTCCGTGCCGTGCGGGGGTGCAGAGGAGCTGCGGCCTGGGGCGCAGGGTGACCTTGCGTGCGGCGTGGCGTCACGTTTCCCGCTGGAGGAGCGGTGGCGCTTGGCTGAAGGCTCCTCCTTGGGTCAGGAGCGGTGCGACGCCCTTGCCTTCGGGCGTGGCAGTCATGAGGTCGTGGAGGTAGGGGCTCTGGGCCGCTTTGGTGAGGAGTGTGCCGGTGGCGGGGCTAAAGCCGCCACCACCGGCTGGCGGCGTCACAGGCTCTGTGATGGTGGTAGGCGTGACGATGGTAACATTGTCCCGCTTCGGCACCACCTCAGCCAGCGGGGCCTCGGTGATGCTCCACGGGATGGGGCACCCCGCGACCTGTACCGTATAGGTGAGTGGGGGCCGATGGGCGCGCACTAAGGCAAACTGGGCCGCAGTGGCTGGGTCCCAGGCGGTGTGGTAGACCTCACAGTCCCATTTAACGGACGGGCCCGTGAGAGTCTTGGCGAGCTGGGTGAGCGTGGCGTGACGTGCCGCAATGCCAGTGATGCGGTAGCGCGTCTTGGCGAGGTAGCCTCGCAGCCACGGATGCTGACAGCAGCAGCCTTGGCGACGTCGGACCCCCGTGGAACACGGATTCCCAGTAGGCCTGACTTGCCGTGCCTGACGACTCCCAGGGCCTTGAACTCCACCGACTTCTGGAACGCGTCTGCCATCGTGATGGGCTGGTCCTCAGGGAACCAAACAGTCTGATACTTGTCGGCGGTGGGCTCGTCTGCACCTACATTGCTGAGGTCGTAGGTGGCACCGAGTTGCCCTGATCCCGCCAGGACCTTGTCGACCGCTTGAAGACTGACACCGAAGGTGGCTGCCAGGGACCTCTTTCCGACGCCCGATCCAAACCTGCCTAGGCTTTTGCAGGGTTCAAGGATGGTGACGGCTTTAAAGTTGCCGTGGAAGAGGGCCTTGAAGGCATCCTGAAGCTGACTATCGAGCTCCTGGCGGCGAGCGTCTTTCTTGGACTCCCTGTGCTTTTGGTTTTGGCGCGCCTTGTCCTGTGGGGCGGAGTCCCCTCGAAAAGGGCCCTTGGCGCGTGGACCACCGTTCACGGGGGCACCTCCCGAGAACTGGTCCTCGAAGGCCTGGTGCATGGAGGGGACTGCGGCAATGGCCTCGGTCTCGTGTTTGGTCGCCCGAATCCAGCAGACGTGGTCGGCAGGGTCGATGGTGGCGACGGCTACCTTTTCCGTGCAGGCGACCTCCTTGGTGCCCAGCTGGTACACGATCACGGGGACGTGCGTGTGGACCACTTTGGGCGCCTTGGGGTGGCGCTTCAGGACGGGAACGGCGAGCTCGGTACCGACGTAGTTGTCGTTTTTCGGGCCCATGACAGCAATCGCGAGCTGACCCGTGGCTCGCTTGCCCTGCTCGAGGTGGTGTTGCAGCAGCCGTTCACCACTCTCGTAGTCGTGGAGGCTGATGCTGGGCTTGTACGTCTTGCCGTCGTCAGGTGATGTGGGTTCGGCAAGAACAGGGACCTTCCAAAAGGCAGGGTCCAAGGCGATGAATTGGGTGTCCGCAGCCTGAAGACGTGCGGATCCCGCTGGTGGGTGTGATGTGTCACCGCCAATGCGCTTAGGCTTGCTGCGCTGGTGATGATCGAGCGTGTAGCTAATCTGGTTGGCGGCGCACATGCGGATCAGGGCGCTGCCAAGCTTCTTCGTGTTGGACTTGTGCATGTCGTACTTTGCCTGGAGCTCGTCCGCGTTCAGTTCGGCTAGCCCGTTATAGGCGGCCGTGGGGCGGTCAGACCCCGCTTGCTTGAACGCTGCGATGCAGTCCTGCTTGCGTTGAAGGAGGGACCCTTCAGCAGCAGGGCGCGTGGGGCGGGAGCTCGGAGGCTGCTTAGAAGAGCGACGGCGCTCCGGCTTCTTGGGGGCCATTGCTGCGGGCGCTCTGGTGAGGAGAGGTGACGCGAATCAGTAGGGCCCTGCTGGGACCCCTCCGGTCTCGCGAGGCCTGGGAGTCTGACTCCGCGGCGGGGCGCTTCGCGTCGCGGCTGCGGTCTGAGTGCTGGGCACTCTCGAGCCGAGACTATAGAGAGAGAAAGAAAGAGAGAGAGAGAGAGAGAGAGAGAGAGAGAGAGAGAGAGAGAGAGAGAGAGAGAGAGGCAGAGATAGAGGCAGAGAGAGAGAGGCACAGAGAGAGACCGGACAAGTAGGCGGACCAGGGTCCGTCCGCGAGGCGCACTGCGGTGCGACAACCCGCAAAACACGATTAGCGGCGGCGCAGCCTTAAGATACGAGGGCGGGCAACAGACCCCCTCCCCCGGCGCATTGCGTCTGAAGCTACGGACGGCGGACAGACTGTGAAGATCTCACGTGTCAGACCGCGTGACGAAGAAGGCCCCAACAAGAAAGGCGACGTGCGGACACGTGGCTAGGCGGCTTGGCAGACCGCCAGTTGGGCGCTTGGCCGCAGCGCGGCGCGCAGGGGCGGGGCGCCCCCCGCCCCCACGCCCTGACACCGTGGACGCGGGGCCACGCGTGCACACGGGCAGGCAGAATGGCGGAGATTAGCGCGGGGCTCCAGGCGGAGCGCCGCAGAGCGATGACAGCATAGCATGGAGGGTGAGTGGCGGCGCAGCACCATCGGGCGGGGGTGTAAGCAGCTCGGCGAAGGCACGACCGGCGCGGTGGAGGCGCTGGAGCAAAGGGCCTTGACGGGCTTGGGCAGCGGCAAGGTCGGCGGCGATAGCTGCGCACCTCTGCTGGAGAGCGGCCATAGACTGGGACAGCTCGGCTTCGCGGTCGGTGCGGGGCGGCTGCTCTGTGCCCGCGGCCGCAGGCCTCGCGGCGGGGACGAGGTCATCGGTGCGCCTGGCCAGGTGGTGGACCAGCGCAGTGCGGCGGTCCGCGCGCTGGCGGCCGTCGCCGTGGCGAGGCGACTGGAGGGTGTCGCGCGGTCCCAGGGCTGAAGCCGCTGGGGCCACGCCCCATGAGGACGGAGGAGCCGCAGCCTCGCAGCCTGCAACAGTAGGAGCGTGGACGGGGCGCGACGGTCTGTCTGGCTCAGTGCCCTGCGGGGGGGCTGAAGCCGCCCCCGCGGGCTGGCGCTGGTGGGGGGACGGGGTTGGTGGCACGGAGGGGCCAATCATGATGCCGTGCGAGGGCTCAGAGGTCGGCCGCGTGACCGTGTGGCGACTCGATGAAGCGGCATCGTCGGCAGCGTGGGGTGTCGGCGGGACGTCGTCTATGCTGCCACCCAATCCGAAGGGGTCATAAAAGTCCTCGTCGGCGTCTTGGAGGTGAGCGACGTCATCATGTGGGTGCGGTGCCGCTCTCGGTGGCGGAGTCGAGGTGGGCGTCGTGCGGATGCCCGACGGGGCAAGGTTGGCGCTGGCTGGCCCGTCGTCCAGGAAGTCTAATCCCCCGCCGAAGCCGAACGGGTCGTCCTCCTGTTCGTCGTATATCGCCCGTTGGGCCTCGGCCCAGAGCTCGTCCGGGTTCTGCGGGATGTCTGGCCCAGCCGCGGGTGGTGCCTGGTCCGACAGCATGGGGTTCGGTTCCATTTTGCTGAGTTCAGCCGCTGTAAACCCAGCCCTGCGGTGTGGGAGCGGCAGAGTACGGTGTCTGCGCTCGTAGACGGCGACAGCGACCCCGTGAAGCACGGTCGCTTGGCGATGTCGTGTTTTGGCGGCTTCAACGATGTCGTCGGGGAGGTTGTGCGTGCGTGCCGCCGCTGTGGCAAGGGCGTCGGCCTGACGGTTGAACTCCTCCGCGATGGGCCCGATGGGCCCAAGGTCGATGCCCAGGTCTCCCAGGTGGCTTGCGACTTTTTCGACGCGAAACATGTCGGGCTTGGCCATGACACATCGGTGAATCATTGCCCAGAGCTCCGCGTGCGTGCCCTGCGGCGCTGGATGTCCGTCGATGATGCTTTGGAACCCATCGACCACCGCCTGGTTGTCCACGAAGACGTGCACTGGCCGTTCGGCACACGCCGTAAGGTGGACGATGGCAAGGGTCTCCGCAACCTGGGCGTTCTGCGTTAGGCCGTGAACGCGTGCACTGTAGTTCATGCGGTGGTCGAAGCCGTAGTAGACGCCGTAGCCCGCTCGTGCTAGGAGTGGGATGGCTTGGTTGGTGCACGCACCGTCCGTGGCAGCATAGACCCATGTCCATCCAGTGTCGTTGTCAAGGTAGGTGGTGTAGGTGTCCTGGGCTGAAGCCGCAGGATCACACTCAGGGGGGGGCCGCGGGATGGGCTGTGGCAGCGGGTCCCTCGCGAGGTCGGCCTGCAGGTCGAGGAGGGCTGGGTCTTCGTCGAAGAGCCCGCAGTGTCTTGTGTGCGGCGGAAGACGGGCCCACTGGTCGTCACTGATGAGGGTGGTGAGAGGAACTCTTTCTCGGGCCCAGCACTTACAGTCGCGGACAGTGTGCTCCTGAGTTTTCTCTTCCTCGTCGCAGTAGCGGCACATGGGGCTGGGGTCTGCCGACGTGTTGGATCGGGATCGTCGCTGTTGGGTGTGGTCCCCGCCCGACAGGTAGTTCAGGAGGAGCGCCAGCTGCCAGGCAGTGCATTTTGCTGCTCCTTTGGTTCGCGCGAGCCACGTGCTGGCGAAGAGGTCAAGGCCCTGTCTGACCGAGGCGAGGTAGCCAAGGTCGTGTCGCCGTGGCTTGATCATCCGCAGAAATGCCCTGCGTTGTGAGGCCCGCAGCATGTGCAGGAAGGCGTTTTGGGGTAGATTCAGCCAGCTGATCGGGCAGCCCCAGTCATCGTACATGATGCCAAATGCGGGCCAGGTCCATCGGAGCTGCTGGAGCGACTGGACGAGTCGCCCGACGGGTCCTCCACCAAACAGGGTCTGGACGTGGTGTTGGAGGTCTCTGGCGAGCCCGCAGAGTGTGACGTCGCGGTTAACCTGACGCCGCAGGCACAGGAATGCTTCACGCTGCGTGATGGCGTCGATCTCAAGGGCGTGTCCCGGCACGCACACGGCCATGAGAGTCCAGAACTCGACCCACTTTATCCCCTTGGGGCGGATAGCCGCCTTGAGGGCGTGGTTGTAGGCAGTCTTGGCTGGGCCTGATGGTGCTTGGATGTCGGTGCCCGTGGTGCAGACGCTGGCGGCCAGGGATCGGGCGTGCCGCGCCTTGATAAGCATCGGCGACGGGAGCTTGCCAATGCGCGGCAGGCGGATAGTCGCCCTCCGCACACGGGCGTCTGCGGTGGCCGTGAGGTTAAGCGCGGCTGGAGCCGGCGCAGCCTCGGCGTTGATGTAACTCCCGACGAGCTTGAAGGAATCGACCACTCGGAGGGGGCGATCCGCCAGTGTGAGCTGGGTGACGGCGGCGTGCAGCTCATCGGTGAGCGCCCACCCTGCCACTTTACCAGGGTGAATGCGTTGACCGGAGAATCGGTCAAACTTGGCGGCTTCGTCGAGAGATTTCTGCAGCTCAGGAGCGGTGTGGGTAGTGAGTTGCTGTCGTCAACGAAGGTAGTGCTGAGTGATCGAGGAACGTATCGGTGCTGCCTCTTTGTCCACACGCACATGAGCAGCTTGATGTCATCCAGGGACCACGAGCTGCCCTGGAGGTGACCGTTTGTCCTGGCCAGGTCCCTGGAGTACGCTCCGTTCATGCGGATGTAGCGTTTGTGGTGTCTGTAGAAGTTTCGGCTGACAGTAACGATGTCTTGTGGGCACCCCGCGTGCAGCGCAAGGTTTAGACAGATGTCCGTGATGAGGTAGTCGAAGCACTTCTGTCGGTCAAGGGCTGCTCCAGCTAAGGGGAGGAGTAAAGTCCTGGCGTGTTCGATGCGCAGGGCGAGAGAAGTGCTGACATCCCCAATGTGGCTTTGGGAACGGCGCCGAAGCTCGTGGCATGGGTCCATCCTTGCCGCCAGGTCGTGAGGCTACGGTAGGCCGGCGCCTCCCACGCATACATCCACACGGAAAGAACCGAGAGAAGCCGTTGTTCCGTCGGGAGTTCCCCTCGGCCTTTTCGGAGGCACGGGTTTGGCACGTGCAGGAGGGGCTCGGGGATGGTGCCAGTGCGTTGCATAGCACGTAAGACGCAGGCGAAGAGGCGAAGGATGTCGTCGGGTAACTCCTTTGCCTCCTTGGTCGTCCAGCCGTCGAGTCCCCCCGCGCGGCGCGGTGAACGGGTGCGAATGAAGTGGATGAGTTGGTCGTCGGTAAGGTGGATGGGGCTGCTGGTGATGGCGTAGGCAGCTCTTGGCGGTATTCGTCGTAGAAAAAAAAAAAATAAAAAAAAAAAAAAAAAAAAAAAAAAAAAAAAAAAAAAACAAAAAAAAAAAAAAAAAAAAAAAAAAAAAAAAAAAAAAAAAAAAAAAATAAAAAAAAACAAAAAAAAAAAAAAAAAAAAAAAAAAAAAAAAAAAAAAAAAAAAAAAAAAAAAAAGAAAAGTCCGCCCACGTCGGCATAGCTTCGGCGTCATGGCCCGCGCGGGCGCGGTACGTGCCCAGGATGGGCTCCCAGGTGTCGACCATGAGCTTGAGCATGTCTTTGGTGTTGGCAACGATAGCGTTGGCGGGGAGGGCGTCGGGAACCTGGGCTGGTAGTGGGCCACGAATGGGGCCGTCGTCGTTGTCCGTGTCGGGCGAGCTACCGTCGCCGGGGCTGAAGCCGCCGGCGTCGGCGTCGGCGTCACTGTCGTCCGTGCTAGCTTGGTCAGGGTTGAAGGCGGTGATGTCGCAGTGGAGCTGTGCATCGTCGGGAGTGGTAGGCGTGCGTAGATACGCCGTGGGCGAGCAGTCGGCAGCCCGTGCGTATATGGCCGCCTTTCGCCCGCTTGGCTCGCGGACGCCCTCAGACCAGATCTTGATGCGTTCAGCTTTGGCTCGGTTTGCACGTCGCGCCAGCTCCGAGTCTAGATTTTGGATCAGACGATCGAGCTGCTCTCCGCGTGGCGCTGCACGTCGGGGGCCCAGGCGTCGGGAAAAGCCAGGAGGGCCGTGGGGCGCAGCTTGTGGCAGAGAAGGCGGGCCGCGGCCCACGTGCAGTCGATGCGTTGCGCCAGGTGCGGCGGGATAGCACGGCAGTCTATATGATGGAGCAGTCCGATGAAGCGAAGCTCGCAAAGTTGCCGATGGAGCTTGCGAAGGCGGTTCATGTGAATCGTGGAAGCTCCGTAGGTGGGAAAGGCGCGGGGGACGGCGGGTCGCTCCTCGAACGTGGGTGTGAGCCCGTGCGTGGTAGGGGCCTTCTTTTTTGGGTGGTCTGGCGGTGGGGGCGGCAGGTCTCGCAGCCGGGTGAGATGGTACTCATGGCTGGCCTCGTTTGCCAGGGCGAACATGCGTTCCACATCGTCGCGTGCGTCAGCCTGCTCCATGCGGTCGTGGTATCGTCCGGCGATGTGGTCCCTAGTGCCTGGAGTTCGTGGTCCTCATGAGCTCCGTCGTTTGGAGGGTATGGCGTGGGGGCCAAAAGGCGTGGGGCCGTGTGATCGAGGCGGCTTAGGTCGAGTGTGACCTGCAGGCCAACATGGGACTTCGCTGGCAAGTCACGCAGATAGCAGAAGTCGGTGACAAGGGATCGCGCAGCTTTGTTGGCGATGACATAGTCGATGCGCGAAGTGCGGGGGCACTTGGTGACGCGGTCCCAGTCAGGGATATTGCCATATGTGTGCATGGTGTGGTCTGGTGTGCCTTCAGCGACGTTGGACCATCCGTGCTGCATCATGTGCAGCAGTTGTGGATTGTCGTCGATGTTCGTGTTGGCGTCCATACAAATGAAATACGGGGCTGAGCCGACCCTCGCGGCGGCGCAATCAGCAAGCCGAAATATATCGGTGCTGTCCCCTCCAGCGACCCCGTAGAGGCTCGCAATGTAGATCCCAGCGGGACCGTGTTGTTTCGTCGCCGCCTGCGGCGGTGCTGGGTGCAGAGCGGGAGGAAGGCCTCGTGCCATCGTTTCTTGGCCTTGAGGGTGGCGATACAGGTCGCAATGTCGTCGACGGTGGAGTCGACGATGGCGTCCTTAGAGAGGATGGCAACCCCGCCCGAGGCGCCGGAGTTGCCCTCGACCGTGTGGTCCGTGCCACCGTGAGCAGCTTTGCGCTGGGCACGCGCCAGGTCCAGGTCAGGTCCCAGACTGGCCTGGTATCCTCCGTGTGTGGATTGGCGGCGTTGGTGGCGATGGCTTGCCTGGTAGGCTTGGCATGACGGGTCTCCTGCAGCGCTATGACTGCGGCGTTGTGGTCGACACCTAGGGCGGTAATGGTTGGCCAGTTCGCTGGAAGACTCGTGATGTTGAGGCTGGCGAGGTGGATGGAGCGACCTGGCCCATCTCCGTCGGTGGAGCTGGGGTTAGCACGCCCCGCGCGGTGGAGGGCGGCCTGGCCGTCACCCAGGTAGGAGGCTTGGCCACAGTAGGAGCTCATGGCGTCGCAGCAGATTGGCTTGGACGGGGCTGAAGCCGCCGTCGGGCCAAAAATGTAGGCAAGGCATGGTCGACGCTGCGCCGGGGGGGGTTCATAAACATCGGCAAAACTGCCTCGAAAAAACCTCCTCACTCCTGTACCGTGGGGGGCGGAGGGAGGAAAGGTGAGACGGCAGCAGGGGGAGAGGGAGGCGACTCCTCGATCCATCCTGCCGAGCGCAAGAGCAAAAGCAAACCAGCGGCGGCAGCGTGGCGCGGCAGCGGCGCAGCGCGCGCGCGAATACTGCGCACGCGACACCGCAGGTCCGTCCTGCGGCGGCGCGCCCGCCCCGTCAGTGCCGTGATGAGCAGCATCAGCTGGAACAGCTTGTTCATGTGCGCCCTCCGCGCTCGCCTCGGGCGGTGGGCCCTGTGGCTGCGGCGGCGCACGCCCTGCCAGCGCGTCAGCCACTAGCTGGGCGTGGCGAGCGGCGCGGACGGTGGCCTGGCGCTGAGCCTCGTCCATGCCCGCTGCCGTGAGGCTCGCGTTGCGGACAGGGCTGACTCCACGCGGGGCCGCCGCTGCCGCGGCAGCGGCAGAGGTGGCGGGGGCGCCGCCGTGGCTCTGAGGAGACAGCGGTGAGCCGCCGCCGAAGCCCGCCGCGAGGTCCTTGACGGAGTACTTGCGCTTGTAGGGGTCGAAGGTCGGCGCCTCGTCGGGGGCGACGACGCGGGTGGGCGGTGGCAGCTCCTGGTCCGTGGACGGCGTCGGCTCGAGGTCGACCTCGCTAGGGTCTTTGGCGCCGGCACCGAAACGTGGCACCACCTCGGGGGCTTGGGCGTCAGCCTGAGTCTCGCGGGGCGGCGAGCTCGTGGAACTCCCAGGGGGCTTGCGCGGGCGGTGGCGGCTGCTGGGCCGGCTGCACGGGACGCGCCCGCCCGTGTGGCGGTCACGTGGCGAGGCCGCCTGGGCGTTGGCGCGCGCAGAGTCCGCCCTGCTCGGGGAGCGGATCGGCGCTGCGCTGGGTGCTGGGCTGGGCGGGCGGGAGCCGCCTGTGCCGCCCGCCGCCGAGGCTGCAGCCTGGTCAGGGTCGGCGGCGTCAGGCCGGGGGCTGACGCGGTGGGCACTACCCTCGCTGTGCCGCGGGAAGGCGCTGTGGTGTGCCTGGGTGTGCGTGAGGACGAGCGGGACGAGCGGCTGCCGCTCGCGCTCAGGGGGGGCGGGCTTTGCCTGGGCAGGGCGCTGCGCTGCGGCCACGTTTGGCGGGGGCGTGTGTTGGCGCGGTTGCCAGGCGCGCACGTTCGCCTCGCGCCATCCTGCGGGGCGCCCTGTCCTGCCGCGGCTTGGTGCAGCCCCCTGGGCTGAAGCCGCAGGGGGTGCCGCTGCGGACTGGTTGCTGGCGGTGCTGACGTGGCGGCCTGGGTAATGGCCCCAGGCACGCGTGGACCCTGGCGCGGGCGAGGTGGCCCGTGGGGGAGCCTGCCCGAGTGCGCGCGGGTAGCCGACGACCGCTGGGTGCACCCTGGCGTGGGGGACGTGGCCGTAGCTGGAGGCGGCTGCCCCTGCCGCCGCGCGCATGGCACCAATGGGGCCACGGTGGTAGGCGGCGCCCCCGCCGTACACCGCTCTGTCGCCTGTCGGGACGCGCGCGGGAGAGCGGTTGCGTGGCGTGCTCGGCTGACCTGCGTCGCGTTGGTCGCGCTGCTGGGTGCGCTGCTGGTGCTGCTGGTAGCGCTGCTGGTCGGCTCTCGAGAGCGGGCGGGTGTCGGGGAGGATGGGCGGCACGTCGGGCCGCCGCCAGTCCTGGTAGACGTGCTCGAAGGCATGGTCTGGGTAAGTCTCCCCGTCAGGTGAGTAGCGCCGCACATGCTCCACGAAGTCAATGTTCTGCGGCTCGGGGAGCACCGTGATGTTCACAGCCCGCTGGTGCGCTGGTCCATAGAGACAGAAGCAACCACGGTTGCTGCGGTCGTGGTTCAACTCGGCTTCGGTCGTGGCACGACTCACCATGGCGTCACAGAGGCGCATGTCGTAGTCGAGAGCTTGAGGCCCAGGGCCGCCCTCGGCATCCCAATGCAGTACCACATCCCGCCAGCGCGTGCGGGTAGTGTGGATGCGCTCGGCGATAGACTCGCAGACGGTCCTGACTGTGACACGATCCCTGTACATGTTGGTGATGGCTAGGGAGTAAGGTCGGCGCACCGCTTTGTTGAAGATGAAATCCACCTTGAGGGCCTGGTGCGGGCCGAAGAGCACGTAGTCCTGGGGGGGGGGGGGGGGGGGGGGGGGGCGGGGGGGGGCGGGGGGAGGGGGGGGGGGGGGGGGGGGGGGCCGGGGGGAGGGGGGCGGGGGGGGAGGGGGGGGGGGGGGGGGGGGGGGGGGGGGGGGGGGGGGGGGGGGGGGGGGGCGTGGGGGATGGGGGGGGGGGTCGGGGAGGGGGAGACGGGTCTTCAGGCATCCCCGTCCCTGTGAACCCTGGTGGCCGCCTCGTGCCGTCGGGCAATCCCTGCTTTGGGACGCGACGCGGCCTCGGTGGTAGATACCATTGGCCCTGGTATCCTGCTTGGCCTGGTTGCGGAGGCTCCCCCCCGGGGCCTGAAGGCGCTCGGGGGGGCTCCATGAGGTCGTGCTGGGCTGGCGCGTTGCCGTATTGGCGGGCGAGGATGTGCGGAGGCATCCCTGTGGCGCGGACGTCGAACAGGCTGTGCGGACGAGGCGGATGCGGGCATCTGCTGGAGAGGCAGCATGTGTCGGCGGCCCTGTCGTCGGTGCTGTACACGCACGTCCAGCTGTTGCAAGAGTAGTCCGTGGACCAGTCCATAGGTGCACGCAGTCCGCTGAGGGAGCAGTCCGGGCACGTGGGATGGCCCGAGGTGCCGAGCTGCGTGTTGCGGCGGGCAGCACAATACTGGCAGCATTGGAATCGGCACCGTAGGCAAATCCAGCGTCCTGGTAGGGGCGGGAACGCTTGCTCGTCGGTGACTGCGTCGTCTGGGTGGGGTCGGGGTCGATCCCACAAAGGCCAGACGTCGGAGAACCAGGACTGGCCTGTAGTGCGGACCGCCTCCGCGGGGAGGCGAGCGTCGTCAGCATGGCGCTCGATCCACTGGGGCCCCAGGTCCGCTGCGATCATGACCGAGCGCCAAGTGTCGTCCGCCTTGACGTGGACTTGGGTCGGTGCCCAGAGCCTGGTGGTGGTGTCGCCGTGGTCGTGGTGAAGGATGACCCAGCCATCGCGACCCGCAACCGCAGGGTCAGTGACGCGGTGGCCCACAACGGTCGTCCCCTACGGTAGGTAGGGGGGGCCCATTCGTGATGCCGGTATTGGCTGCGCAGAAACGCGACGCCAGGGGCGTTTCACACGGGACCCCACAACATCGCGGACGTGGAAAAAAAAAAAAAAAAAAAAGAAAAAAAAGAAAAAAAAAAAACAAAAATAAAAAATAAAAAAAAAAAAAAAAAGAAAAAAAAAAAAAAAAAAAAAAAAAAAAGAAATAAAAATAAAAAAAAAAAAGAAAAAAAAAAAAAAAAAAAAAAAAAAAAAAAAAAAAAAAATAAAAAAAAAAAAAAAAAAAAAAAAAAAAAAAAAAAAAAAAAAAAAAAAAAAAAAAGTAAAAAAAGGCGAGGACGTGGTAGGCGGTCGGCTCCTCTTCCGTCTCGATGTGCTCCCACGTGTCGATGTCGCTGCTGTCAGAGGCGGAGTTGCCGTCGCTCTGCCGCGACGAACGTGAGGCGGAGCGCCGTGAGCGAGCATGGCCTCGGGCGAGGGCGGCGGCCGCGCTGATAAGGGACGGCGTACGGCGGTCGTCGGCTCCCGATGCCGTCGGTGAGCGGTCTGGACTGCGTCCCGAGGCGGCACCTGGCTGAGAGGTGTGCGATGGGCCAGACGCGGCCCCAGGGCTGGAGCCGCTGGGGCGCGGCGCTCGTACGTCAGACTGCCACCGCTCGGGTACAGCCTGCGCCGTGGCAGTGTACACCAGGTCGATCAGAGGCTGCGGGTCCAGCTGGAGCTTGCGAAGCGAGGCACGCGGACGGGGCTGGTTGGGGTCGGCCCTGGTGGCTGCTTCGGTGTCGTAGTGCTGTGTAGCCCATGCTCGCGCTGCCTCTGGCGAGTATAGTGCCTGCGGCGGTGGCCACGCTGCCGCGGTGTCCAGCCGGCGCCGGATCTTTGCCTCCTGTCGCGGGCTTCAGCCGCCTCGCGGAGGTCTGGGTGATCGAAGCCGGCAATGTGGAGGGCGTGCGTGCAGTCGCCCATGCCACAGGTGTGCGGGAGGGCACGGCACCTGGAGGCAGCTTCGGTGGGGCACACCAGTCCATGCGGATGAGGAGGCCCAGGACCCGTGGGTAGATGAGGCGCGCTCCGTGAGCCTCCCCTTTCACGAAGTTGTGCCAGTTCTCACCGCGCGGCGGTTTGGTAGCCTCGCACATCCAGAGCGCGATGGGTCCCCAGGCGAGGGTGTCGTCTGCGAGGCTGCGGGGCGGGTGAGGCGGCACCGCGTGCCACGCGGCCAGCGACGGGTGCACACCCACGTACGTGCGGCCGACATTTGTGGCGGTTCGGCCCTTCGCTTCACGGCGGGGGCCCGGCAGGAGGTGACCTCCGTTGAATGCGAGACGGGCCGCAAGGTCGCCGCGGGTCCCGTGCCAGAAGACCGTGGGCGTGTCAGTGGTAGGAGCACGGAGGTCCCACGTGAGGTAGGGGAAGATCGTCTCGCCTGAGTTTCCGCCCGAGTCTTCCAGCACCCAAATGAGTCGGTTCGGGGGCCTCTGCATGATGTCAGTCCACGGCGCCAACGCTTGGAGCGTTGGGTCATGGGTGAATCGAGGATGGTCGTAGAGTCGCAGGGCGTCTTCGATGTCCTCCGTAGTCACGCCACTGTTACCAAGCGCAAAGCCGTTCTGGTACAGGGAGGTGAGGATGCTCGTCGGCGGCGCGGGGACCGCTGGGTCGCGCTGGATGGTGCTGCGTAAGTTGCGCGTCGGTGGCCAGAGGGCTGGGTGGGGCGTACCAGGGCCTGAAGGCGACTGGGGCCTGGCGGGTGATGCGTGGCGTGCTCGCCGTCGTGGTGGTTGGGTGTCCATGTCGGAAGAGGAACCACGGGCGTTGCTTGCATCCGCTTCGTCGTCGGGCGCTCCGTGCACGCCGTCGCCGTCGAGGGTGCGCTCACGTGCTTCACTTGCCTCGGCGTCGGTGGCCTGAGCTGCGGCGGCTTCGTGAGTCGGCGGGTTGCCACAGGCCGCGCCGCTTGTGGGGCCGTCTCGCGGGGACGGGCTGGTCGACCGCGGCGTGACAGACGAGGCTCGCGATACCGCGGCAGTGACTTCAACGATGGCGGCGGTGGTGGCGGTGGTGACATCGGCGACTGCGGCGGCAACTGCAGCGGCGTAGTGTTCCTGTAGCAGCGGGTGTCGGAGGGGATGCACGTGCTGGCTCTCGGGGTCGTCGGGATGCGTGCGCGGAAGCGTGTGTGTGGCCTCATCGCGCGGGCTCCTGGTCGGTTGGCAACAGCGGAGGCACCACTGGGCCGTGGGTGAGTCCAGGACGCGCGCACAGATGCGGGCTCCTACGTGTCCGACGGCTCCTTGAGCGAGAAGTTTGGCGCCGACCAGGAGGAGACCGCAAACCACTCCGCCTGTGGCGATAGCTCCGAGTTTGCCGCTGGCCCATTACAGGGCGCCCCAGAGGCCAGACCCGACTGCGCTGGCTCCGCCCGAGACAATGTCTCTGAGTTTGGCGCTGGTCCACTTGAGAAGACCCCACAAGGCGGGCGCGGCGTCGTATGCTATTGTGCGTCGGGGCGTAGTGGACACGGATGGGCCTGGTGCCGCAGCTTCACGGCGTCGTCGCTGCCGGTAGCTGGGGTCTCGGCTCGGTGTCGGCAGGCACCCGTCGATCTGGTCCTGGTACGGCATGGCTACCAAGATGGCGTACGTGACCACGAAGAGGCAGATGAGACAGCCGCAGCGTCGAGAGGCCGCTGCGCTGTGCGGGGCCTCATGGGAGCCGCTGGCGTCGGGGTCTGCGTCCTCGATGGGATCGTTGTCGAGGCCAGCCTGCCAGTGGTCGACGGCGCTGGAGTTGGAGTCAGTCGAGTTAGCTCGGCGGACAAGGGTGCGGGACGGGGTCCTGCCACCTGAGGTCTGAAGACGCCCAGGTCCAGCCAGTGCTGCAGCGGGGCTGAAGCCGCCACTGCGCGGGCTGGTGGAGCTGGCGGTGCGGTGGCATGGCCTGGCTCGTCGGCGGCGGTGGCACCTTCGGCGTCGCTGAGCTGTGCGCTGGGGTCGGCCTGGGCCGAGTTGTTGGGCGCACTGCTGCGCGACAGGGAGCGCCCTGTGTGGGGATCGCTGTCACGGTCGCACTGGGCAGCGTCACTTGGCGGTGGCGTGCCGTCGGGGTCCTGGGTTTCCGTGTCGTGGATGGAGTCGTTCTGGCTATCGTCCGACACGTGGAACGAGTCCAGGGATATGTTGCTGATATCGCTGGCAGCTGCGTGCTGGAGCAGAAGCGGTTCAGCGTCGGCCGCGGGCTGGTCACGCGTGGCGCTTTGGGCGGGGGGGCCAGCGGGCGGTGGTAGGTTTAGCGGTTCCATCGGTGCCGCGGCGAGCTCCGCCTCGACAAGCGGCTGCAGGTCTGGCGGGTGGTGCGGGATCGCATCCACGAGATACGCCAGGGCGTCTTGGTCGGGCGGAGGGAGGCCTCTTTGCAGCAAGGCGTGGGCCCGTGAGAGGTATGGCGGCAGTGGTGCCGCGAAAGCCTCAGGGCCGACGAGCTGGGCACGAGCGCACTGGTATTCCAGAAGGAGGCCAAGGTAACGGGTGGGGTACTCGTGGCTGCCCTGAATACGAGTGAGGTTGCGGTTGGTGCGCTGTCTGTCGGGGCCCGCTCTGTGCCAGATATCCTCGCACATGTCGACCGCGGTGCGGTGTCGCAGGGCGTCGTTTTTCTCCGCGGAGTCCTCCTGAAAAAGGTGGTCGTACTGTGGCAGATGGAGCGTCGCCAGGACGTGCGGGACGCAGTCCTCGAGCCATGCCCAGTAAACGTCCTGATGGTCCTCACCTGGTGCCCACGCCGCGGCGCACGGGATGAGCCGTGCTCGGATGTTCATCAGGTGCCAGAAGGCGGGGACCTCATCAGGTTCACCCCTGGCGCACAGAGGGGAAGCGGGACTCGCTGTGTTGCTGGTAGTCAGGCCGTGTGCGTGGGTGCTAAGCACGGCCATAACTAGCAGCCCACATAGCGTGTTGGGCTCCACGGTGATGCACAGGTAGGGCACGAGGAGCCAGATGGCTCGCAGCGAGGCGCCTGTGGTCTGCGGGGGCCACGGTGGAGCCGTCTGCGGCGCTGGCTCAGCGGCGTGGTTTCCAGCGTGGCACGGCCCACCGCTGTCAGTAATGTCGAAGCTGTCAGGTCGGCACGCTGTGGGGGTGCGACACTCTGGAGGGTACACGGTGCGACGTACGGCGGCAGGCGTCGTGGTCGGTGGTAACTCTCGCAGGTGGTCGTGCGCGGCGTGCGTTGCCTCATGCGGGGGCGGTGGCAGCCAGGGCACTGCAGCGGGGCTGAAGCCGCCACTGCGTGCCTGGGCCTTGCCAGCGGCCCTGTCGAGGATATGCTGCACGACGGTCGAGGACAAGCTGAAGACAGGGTGCCATCGAGGATATGCTGTACGACGGTCGACCGCAGGCGTCGTATTGAGTGATGGTAGCCCTCGTAGCTGAACTTGCATGCGGTGCGAGGCGTGGCCGGAGGACGCAGGAGTCAGCTCATCTGCGGCAAAATCGGCGGTCGACTGCGATGCATGTGTCGTAGTTGACGAGGGCGTGCTCGTAGGAGACGTGCTGGTACTCGGCGTAGGCATAGTAGTAGCCGTCGAAGTCCCAGGGGGGCAGCGCGTGGGGCAGGGCCCCTGGTGCTGCTCAGGCCAGGCGCTCGCGGGGGCTCCCAGCAGCCCGGTGCCGCACGGACCAGCGGCGGCGGTGCTGTTCACGATCGGGTCCAAAAAGGCGCTGTGATCGTATTTGTAGATGCTGTCATCGTAAAGGTAGAAGAACGTCCTACGCTCCGCATGTCGCAGGAAAGCCTCTCCTCCGTGCTGGGGCGCACCGCCTGAAGACGGGTGTGCTCCAGCCAGCGAGGGGTGGGCCAGGCCGCAGGCGAGGCGCCGCATGATGGCGAGGCCTGGCGGGCGGCGCGAGCGATGAGCCGAAAGCTGCGTGGCAGCACACGTCCTCATACACCCCTGAATGCTCATGTACATCGCTACAATCACGCCCCCTGCAAGACTACGGGTGTCCCTACACCAGAGAGCTTGCGCGTGCTGCTGCCAAAACAGACATGAGGTAACAAGAAAGAGATACGACGCGAAGAGGGGAGCGGTGCCTCTGAAGGCGCTTCCTCGGAGGGCTGAGGCGGGCTCTCTGAGGCACCTTCAATACGGGTCCTGGGTGGCCCGACCCTTGTCCTTGCCTTTGTCGGCCCCTGGGGGCCCCGTCCCTGGGGTGGCCTGGCCTGGCTGGTCGGTCGCACTGCAGGCTGCCGCGGGCTCGGCGGCCGCTGCGGCTTCCTCCTTCTTAGCTTCCAGAGTGGCCGCTTGTGGCAGGTGGATGGTGCCTCCCGTGAGGTGCCCGAGGAGGGTCTGGATGTCGCCGCGCAGTGCAGCGGCGTCGGCGGTTGCCGTCTGTTGCTGGGTGACGACGGTGGCAAGCCCCCGTTCCAGCCCTGAAACGTGCTCCGTGAGTGTGGCCTGGGAGGAGAGAACGCCCGCAAGCTGCATCTGCATGTTATCCACCGTGGTGGCTAGTAGCTCGTGCTGCTGTTCCATGTGCTGGATGCGGGTCGTGGCAGCATCGGGCGGTTTAGAGGCCGATGCGAAGCGCTCGCCGAAGGTGTTGAGTTCGTGGGAGGCCACGCTGTATTCATCGCCTGATGAGAGGATCTCGACGTCAACGACGTCACCTGGTACTTCGGCGGCTGTGACAGCGGCGCCTTCGGCGTGGCCCCCTCCTTCCGCCGCCGCCGTGCCAAGCCAGGGGTCGTGGCCACCTGGTCCTGGGGCGGCCGTCGGTTCAGCGGCTCCGTCCGTGCCGTGAGGGGGCGCAGAAGAGCTGCGGCCTGGGGCGCGGGGTGGCCTTGCGGGCGGCGTGGCGTCACGTTTCCCGCTGGAGGAGCGGTGGCGCTTGGCTAAAGGCTCCTCCTTGGGGGTCAGGAGCGGTGCGACGCCCTTGCCTTTGGGCGTGGCAGTCATGAGGTCGTGGAGGTAGGGGCTCTGGGCCGCTTTGGTGAGGAGTGTGCCGGTGGCGGGGCTGAAGCCGCCACCACCGGCTGGCGGCGTCGCAGGCTCTGTGATGGTGGTAGGCGTGACGATGGTAACGTTGTCCCGCTTCGGCGCCACCTCAGCCAGCGGGGCCTCGGCGATGCTCCACGGGATGGAGCACCCCGCGACCTGCACCGTATAGGTGAGTGGGGGCCGATGGGCGCGCACTAGGGCAAACTGGGCCGCAGTGGCTGGGCCCCAGGCGGTGTGGTAGACCTCACAGTCCCATTTGACGGACGGGCCCGTGAGAGTCTTGGCGAGCTGGGTCAGCGTGGCGCGGCGTGACGCAATGCCAGTGATGCGGTAGCGCGTCTTGGCGAGGGTGGCCTCGCAGCCGCGGATGCTGACAGCAGCGGCCTTGGCGACGTCAGACCCCCGCGGAACACGGATCCCCAGCAGGCCTGACTTGCCGTGCCTGACGACTCCCAGGGCCTTGAGCTCCACCGACTTCTGGAACGCGTCTGCCATCGTGATGGGCTGGTCCTCAGGGAACCACACGGTCTGATACTTGTCGGCGGTGGGCTCGTCTGCACCTACGTTGCTGAGGTCGTAGGTGGCACCGAGTTGCCCTGATCCCGCCAGGACCTTGTCGACCGCTTGGAGACTGACGCCGAAGGTGGCAGCCAGGGACCTCTTTCCGACGCCCGATCCAAACCTGCCTAGGCTTTTGCAGGGTTCGAGGATGGTGACGGCTTTAAAGTTGCCGTGGAAGAGGGCCTTGAAGGTGTCCTGGAGCTGGCCATCGAGCTCCTGGCGGCGAGCGTCTTTCTTGGACTCCTTGTGCTTTTGGCGCGCCTTGTCCTGTGGAGCGGAGTCGCCTCGAAAAGGGCCCTTGGCGCGTGGACCACCGTTCACGGGGGCACCTCCCGAGAACTGGTCCTCGAAGGCCTGGTGCATGGAGGGGACTGTGGCAATGGCCTCGGTCTCGTGTATGGTCGCCCGAATCCAGCAGACGTGGTCGGCGGGGTCGATGGTGGCGACGGCTACCTTTTCCGTGCAGGCGACCTCCTTGGTGCCCAGCTGGTACACGATCACGGGGACGTGCGTGTGGACCACTTTGGGCGCCTTGGGGTGGCGCTTCAGGACGGGGACGGCGAGCTCGGTACCGACGTAGTTGTCGTTTTTCGGGCCCATGACAGCAATCGCGAGCTGGCCCGTGGCTCGCTTGCCCTGCCCGAGGTGGTGTTGCAGCAGCCGTTCGCCACTCTCGAAGTCGTGGAGGCTGATGCTGGGCTTGTACGTCTTGCCGTCGTCAGGCGAGGTGGGTTCGGCAAGAACAGGGACCTTCCAAAAGGCAGGGTCCAAGGCGATGAATTGGGTGTCCGCAGCCTGAAGACGTGCGGAGCCCGATGGTGGGTGCGATGTGTCACCGCCAGTGCGCTTAGGCTTGCTGCGCTGGTAGTGGTCGAGCGTGTAGCTGATCTGGTTGGCGGCGCACATGCGGATAAGGGCGCTGCCAAGCTTCTTCGTGTTGGACTTGTGCATGTCGTACTTTGCCTGGAGCTCGTCCGCGTTCAGTTCGGCTAGCCCGTTATAGGCGGCCGTGGGGCGGTCAGACCCCGCTTGCCTGAACGCTGCGATGCAGTCCTGCTTGCGTTGAAGGAGGGACCCTTCAGCAGCAGGGCGCGTGGGACGGGAGCTCGGAGGCTGCTTTGAAGAGTGACGGCGCTCCGGCTTCTTGGGGGCCATTGCTGCGGGCACTCTGGTGCGGAGAGGTGACGCGAATCAGTAGGGTCCTGCTGGGACCCCTCCGGTCTCGCGAGGCCTGGGAGTCCGACTCCGAGGCGGGGCGCTTCGCGTCGTAGCTGCGGTCTGAGTGCAGAGCACTCTCGAGCCGAGACTACAGAGAGAGAGAGAGAGAAACATATATAGAAATAGAGAGAGAGAGAGAGAGAAAAGAGAGAGAGAGAGAGAGAGAGAGATATATAGAGAGAGAGAGGGGGAGAAACAAAAGAGCATTCTCCAGCTCCGCGCAAGCGAGGGGCCGCTGGGCAGAGGCCGCGGCGCCGCTCAGAGGAACAGGATCCCCTGGCTGCCCGCGGGCAGCATCGGCCACTCCCACGCTCGAAGCCCTCAGTGACCAAGCTTTGGCGGGCGGCCGAAGCGCGCGTAGACCGCGCAGAAAGGCCCGCAGCTAGAAAAGAAGCGACCAGGCGGTCGCTATTGGCGGCATGGAACGCCAAGCGCGCACGGGATAGCGAGGGCAGGGCAGGTGAGACTGACGAGGCGGCGGCAGCCTGAACATATCGCTCTGCGCTAGAGGCCTGCTGCCAACGGCCACGCGAGAAGACGCGAGGGACGTCTTCCGTGGCCGCGTAGAAGTCGGTCGCCCCAGAACCTCGAAAGCACGCAGGCGCGAGGTTCAGCCTAGAGTCTGCGCTGGACAACGGAACGCCCAAAGCCGAAAGCAAACAAATTCCACGGAGCACGGAAGCCGCTGCGCCCGAAGGGGGGCAGCGGATTGGTGGAACACAAATTCTGGAACACAAGATCCAGGAGCCCCACCGTCTCCCTGTCGGAGCAACGAGTGCTGCAGGGGGTGGGTGCGACTGTTCTTCGGCGCCTGTCTGGCGAGGGAAGCGCCCCCGCTGGCTCGCCCCCGCGAGGGGGCTGGCTGGTCGCCGAGGAGGCGGCGCCGGCGGCAGCAGGCGCGGCCCCTGCAACGGCAATGCAGAGGCCGCGCGCGCGCCGCAGGATCAGCCCGCTCCGCGCAGCAGCGCGGCACCTCACCGCTGCGCGGTTCTACGAGACCAGCTCCGCCCGCTCGCCGCTCGCGCCTGGGCGCGAAATGCGGGGGGAGCTCCGCCTCGCGCCCGTCGAGCTCGACGCCCGAGTTGACGGCGAGTTCCTCCCGCGGCGAAGGGGGCCCCGGCGCCGAGGGCGGCGCGCAGCGGCGCGCCGCGGCCTCTACCTCCGACGGCAGCGCGTCGCCCTGCTCGAGCGATCCCCAGTCAAAGGGGTCGCGGACACCAGCTGACCGCAGGAGCGTTGCGCGCCCCCGACGTCTCGCGGCGCTGGGCCGGGGGGGGGCAGCCCCAAGGGCGACTCCACCGAGACAGCGCGCGCGAACGCGCGGCGCCGCTCGGGGGCCCCCCGCGGCGACCCCGGGCCAAGACGGGGAACGAGTTCCCGTCCAGGCTGGCGCGCCAGCCGTCCAGCGCGGCGGCCAGGGCCGCGGCCCGTCGGCACTGAGTCACATTGCGACCCAGCCCGGCCCCCCGAATGACACACTGGATGAAGGGACCCACGCCCTCATCCTTCACCAGGCCATCGGGGACGACGGCGCTCAGCACGAGCAGCTCGCCGGGGCCCTCCACGGGGCGCGCGCCGCCCGCGCCGAACGAGCGGCGGCGCGCCCGCAGAGAATGCGAGAGGCACAGCAGCGACGAGGAGGGGCTGGCGGCCTCGTCGAGCCCGCCGGCGCGAAACAACGGAGCCGCGACAAGGCGCTCTGAAACGCGTCGTCCACGGGGAGCCATCGGGCGACGGTCAGGGGCTCGCCGGCCGCCTCCGCGCGCCGCCCGAGCGCGCCACTCGCGCCCGGCGGCAGCGTCTCCCCCTCAGACAAAGAGTCGGGCGGGCCGCCGGCCGCGCGAGCAGCGCGAGCTTTTGCCGCTGGAAACACAAGGACCGGGGCGGAGCATTCCGCCGCAGGGGCGCGCCCAGCGACGCGACGCTGCTGGCGCTGGCGAGCGACCTGCAATTCGGCCGGCAAAACGTCAGCAAGGGGCGCGGACTCGGCGGCAGAGGAAGCAGCGGAGCACCCGCCGACGGCGCGCCCTTCTCCCCGCGGGGCCGCCGCGGCTCGAGTCCGGCATGTCAACCGGCGAATAAGTGCCCCCTCGGGATCAGGAGTCGGGGGGGCCGCCGCCTCGGGCGAATGGGGCAGCGACCGAGAGCGCCGTGCGAAGGCCGAGGCGGCGGCGCTCGCTGGCACCCCCCTGCCCACTGCGGCAGACTGCCTCTCTCCCCGTTCGCGCTGGAGAAGACGCGCCGCCCCCGCCCGTCGCCCTAGCTAGCGCCCGCCGCTGGGCAGCCGAAGGGACAGGCATCGCGGGAGGCATCTCTAGCGGCCGAACAAAAGGAGGGAGGGCGCCCCCCTGCCTCCTTGTGTTCGGCCGCTAAGGAGCCACTCGAAAATCGCCTGGATCCACCGCGGGGGATCTGCGATAAATTAGATCGAAGCAGGCATGTGTTTTTTTCTGGAGTTTGCGAGTAGGCACTTTGCGAATAGTCGAACGCGCCCCTTGGGCTCCGCGACCCGCGGCGGGTCCGCAGAGACGGGCTCGCGCCGGGGGCCTTGGCCCAAGCCGCTTCGGGATCGGAGGTTCGCGCGAAGCTAGGCCTACCCTGGCGCCCGCGCGGCTCTGCGCCCCGCCGACAGCGGCGCGCAGAGCAGGAGGGCCGAGGCTAAGGCGGCGACTGGGCGCTAGAGCCGTCGCGGGGGCTGAGCCGCTGCCGGAAGTCGGACCCCGACCGCGAAGCCCAGGAGCGCGCGCAACTGAAGCCCCGCGGCGGAGGGCCCGCCCTGCGCCTGGCCTGCGGCAACAACGCCAGACTCGAGCTGGCAGGGGCCCTCGTGGCCAGGCGGGCCTTGAGGCGGATGCCCAGGTCCGCGGCCCCACCCGCTCGCGGGAGGGGTGTCTGGGGGAATCCTCGGCGCGACCCCAGGAGGCGAGCTCGGAGGCGCGCGGGTCTCGGTCTCCCGCCGCCACCGTTGGCCGCGGCAGCAGAGTCGGCGGAGGCGCCTGCGAACCTGCGCCGGTTGGCCGTCCGCCCGGCGCGCGCTCCGGAGGCGGCTGGGGCGCGGGCCGCTCCTCCCGCTGGGCGCCTCGCTTGCGGGCGCGGCGGCGCTTGCCCGCGCTGGAAACCGCCCCTGGCGCGTGGTCTCCGCGGTTGGGGCGGCCCTTCGCAGCCGCCTCCTGCGGGCCCTGGCGCGCGCGCGCGTCCGCCGCCAATCCCTTCGCGAAAAGCTGGCGGCGGGGTCCTCGGCGGCCCGCCGCTCGCGCTCGCGGGGGCCCGCTGCCTCCGCGTCGGCCCGCTGGTGACCGAGGGCCGACGCGGGGGCGTCGGAGCCCGCGCGCTCTGCTCGGCGCGCAAGCCCCGGGCGGCGCGTGACCTCGGCCTTGTGGGGCACCGCGCGCATGAACTCGCGGTGATCGCGGCCATCCCGAGCGGCGCAGCGCGCTTGAGCCCGCGCGCTTCCCGTACCGCAGCCTCTGCCAGCCGGCGCATCGCCTTGCGATCGGCGATGGCGCTGGCCAGGGCGGCCCGCGAGGCGGCGCGGAAGGCCCCCCCCCCAGCGGGGCCCGATGATCTCCCGGGGCGGCGGGGGCGAGGCTGCTGGCCACCGCGGCTCGCGCCGCGCTGGGCGCGCCGGGCCCCGCGCGCCCTGCTCGGCGACCGCCATGGGCTCCGCGGGGCCGGCGGAAGCCAGCATGGAGTCCGCAGAGCCGACGCCTCGAGCGTTGGCCTTCGCGTCGGGCAGCGTCCGACGCAGGCGAAGCTCGCAGCCTCCTCGCCGAGCGCCGCCAGCGCGATGGGGTGGCCAGCCGTCGCGCGACGGCGAGCCCCCGCGCCCTGCGCGTTGGCCTCGGACAGCGCTCTCCCGGCCGCCCCAGAGGCGCTGGAGGCCGCGGGCCGGGCTCTGCGCTCGCCCAGCAAGCCTGCGCCAGCTTGGACCTGGCATCGCGCGGGGCCCGCCGGCGGGCTCCTCCGCCGGCCCCGAGCCGTCGCCCCCGACGAGGGCCTTGTCGAGGTGACGCGTCGCCGATCGAAGCCGCGCGGAAGGCGGCCTCGATGACGGGCCGGGGCACGCCCGCGGCCGCGCCCGGGGGGGCGGCCGCGGTCTGCAGCCGAGCGGCGCTCGCACAGCGACGCGGCGCCGCGCAGAGGCGCCCCGAAGGAGCGCGGGGGCCCGAAGGTCGGGGGGGGCCCGCTGAGGGCGCGGGGGAGGCGCCGCCCCCGCCCGCGCGCTCCCGACGGAGCCGTCGCCGGCAAGGCTGCGCTGCCCGAACAAGGCGTTGCGCGGCCTCCGTGAGAGCGCGGGGGCGGCGGAGGCCGCGGCGCCGCACGGGGCCCAGGCTGGCGAGGATGGATCGGGCGCCCTCGGCGGGGGCGGCCATCCCCGCGCCCGGCGCGGGCCCCAGGGGAACCATGTCCGCGGGCCTGCGAGGCAAACATAATGCGACCAAGCGACCCCGCAAGCAAGCGGGGTAAGGCGCGCGAGCATCCGCGGGGCCCGCAATCAAACCTGGAAAATTCGCCTGACTCCGCCTCGATCGGCCACGCTGGGGGGGCCCGAGAGGGGGGCCGCGTTGGGCGGCTTCGAGCCGGGTCGCCCGCCCCGCGAACAGTTGGCACGCACGGGCGCGGGCCTCCGAGGCAGAGGCCCCTCCCGATGATGCAGGGCAGCGTGGTGCTGAGGACGTGGGAGAGCCCCGGAGAGCTACTCCGGCCGTGGGCAGTGGTGCCCAGGGGCCCAACAACACCGGAATCTGCATGTCGGGGTACCCTATGCTAGGGCTCTTTTAAACGCGGCGGCCCCCAGGATATGTGGCGCGGAACGCGAAATCCAAATTTGCAAACCCTCAGCGATCCAGCGCGGAGCGACGCGCGGGTCTAGAGGAGGGGGGGGGCGGGGGGGGGGCAGGTCAGCGCGCAGCTGGGCGAACTCAGGCCCTAGGGGAACCCCGCGGCTCAGCGCGGCAAGCAGGCGACGATCGCGCAACGCAGTGCGCCAACTGCCGCGCCCGAACCTGCGCCATAGCTTCGCCGACAGGCGCGGGCTGACAGGCGCGCGGACGACACTGCGGGCACAGCCCGCGCGAAGGTCGGTCGTGGCCGCGAAGGCCAGAAACGCGCGAGCCAAAAGATCGTCGCGCACGGAGATGGGCAGCCAATGCTCTGGGTTGGTTCCTATCCCAAGAGTAGATGTGAAAGTGCAGGCGCGGGCGAACGCCGAGAGGCCGACGATGCAGGAACATCTGCGCCCAACGCCCCACCAGCGACGACGGCGCGGCGCGCGTCGAACGACCGAGGTGCCCTTGGATCAGCGCGAGTCTGCACTAAGCCACCGCCCGAACGAGCGGGGCGTAGACAATGCCGATCCTCCCTTCCACCTCGGCGCCGACGACGACTTCGCGGGCCGCGCCGCGGGTCCGCTTCCCAGGTTGCCGGGCGAGGCCCGCGCTGGGGCGCCCGCGGCCACGGGCGGCGAAGGCCGCCTGGTCGCGACGAGACGGGCCATCGTGCCGCGGGGCCTCGCCTGTCCAGAGCTTCTGGAAGCCCGTGCGATCCTCGATTTTGAGCAACTCAAAAAATGGGCCGCGCGGGAAAGGGGCGCGATGCACGGCGTGCCCCTCGGGGCGGAGAACCCCGAAACTGCGCGACGCACCCTCGCGGGCGGAATTGGCGATCTCAGCGGCCATGTTATCGCCCATCGCGAGCGCGTTCAGGCGCGGGAGCACACCGAGCCCGCCTTGCTCGGGTCGCCATGCTGTGAACGACTTGAAACTGTCCTCAGGAAGCCGCGCTCTCAACGCATTCCGCTTGGCCCGCGTCTGCGGCACCTTGAAGGCGCAGCAGAACTCGCGCAAATCTTCGCATGTCACAACCAGCCAATCGGCAGGAGCCAGGCTCACGCGGCAAGGCAAGAAGCCCTGGCCAAGGCGCTGAGTGCTGGAGTAGATGCTCTGACAGCGACTGTTCACCACCGCGGGGCTGAAGATCATGCGATCGAAATCGTCGTCCTCAGGGGCTCTGAACGCTCCGCGCGCCTCGTCCCAAGCGAGGTCCGAAGAGGCGGTCAGCTACATGGCGCTGCGGGGGCCCCACTTCCGAAGATGCCCCCGCAGCTCCGCGCGAAGCACGCGGGCCCGAACGCCGCGAATCCCCCCATGCCACTCTCCGCGCGAAGGCGCGCGACCTCGGGGCCCAGGAAAGCAAGGCGGACCGGGGGGTCGGAGAGGAAGTGGGCGGGGTCAAACGCAAGCGGATGGTCCCACTTGACGTGGGACGCCCTGACCTTGACGTCGAAAGGCACGGCGCGGGCGGGGCCCCAAGCTGCTGCAGAAGCCAGCGAGCCAGCAACGAGCGCGCTTCTCAGGCGAACCCGCATGGGGGCGGGCACGAGGGAGGAGGGGGAGGAGGCTCCAAGAGCTGCAACATGGGTAGCCAGACCGTGGAGGGATACCTCGGCGGCGTCGAAGTTCGCGAACGCCCGCCCCATGTCGCTCTTGCCCCCATCGGGCAAGGCGAACTGCGATCACGCAGAGCCGCGCGACGCGGTTCCGCATTCCCTCTTGGCGAGGGGAGACCGCTGCGCGCGCGCGCGAGCCTCGGAGGGCGCCAAGCTAAGCTTGCCGAGAGTCAGCCAGTTAAGCGCAATCGCGGCGTGCTACGCTAGCGCGCGCGGCGCGCCTTGGCCGCCGGCGCTCGCGAGGGCGGCCCGACGACAACGCCGCGGGAGCTCGAGGGCGGGGGCTGGAGGGCACGGCCAAGGATCGGGTGGGAAATTACTCCCCGGAAGGAGGGGCGCCCCGAACCGGCGCGCGCAGGGTTGGTTGGGCGGGGGAAACTCGCAAGAGAACATCGAGCACCTTACCCCGCCTGGGGCAGCGGCCCAGCGGGTGACATCGACACTCGCGGCAGGGAAAAGGCGCAGCAGGGCAGCGAGGTCAACGACGAAGGGCGCGACCTCGGCGAGCGGAGCGGCGCCCGCACCGCAAGGGGGAGCCGCTGGCTCCGCCGGGGCCTGGCGGGGGCCCGGGGCAGAGCGAGGGCCGCGACCGCAGAACGCGCGTCTCCCGGGGCCGCAACAGCATCGCTGGAGTAGCGCATTCCCACGGCCGCGGCTCCGCTCAACCCACGCGCGCTCGGCGGTCGCAGCGTCGCCAGGAACATCGGTTCGTCGCGACCGCTGCCCTCGACCGCCGCGCGCTAAATGCGAGCGTCGCGCGCCCCCGGGCGGGCCTCGCCCAGCCTCGGCGAGGACGCCAGTGGGCTTTCGCGCCCGTGCGTCAAAATAACCCACGGACAAATCAACGCGAGGGGCCTCGGAACTGGCGGCAACCCCTGAGTGCGAGTCAACTCGAGGAGCCCTGCAACGGGCAGCGACCCCGAGGAAAACCACTCGCGGGGCCGGAAAGCTGGAAGCAGACCCGGCGGAAACAGCGGGCGGCGAGCCCAACTCCCTCTGGAGGCAGGGGCCTCGAGGCCCCGTCCAAACAGACCCCCGGCGCCCAAGTCAGGATCGCTCGCAGGAGGGCGCCCGCTCGTCCTCGTCCTCGCCATCCGGGTTGATGTCCGCGAACGGACCCCGGACCGGAAGGCGGTGACCTCGCAACCTGGGGAGACGCAAGGAGGGGCGCAGAAAGCAGACCCGCCAGGCCCCCAGCCCAAATTATGCCGCCCCCAGGAGGGAAAGCGGTGGGGGAGGAAGGCCAAGGGGGCGGGGAGCGAGAGAGAGAGAGAGAGAGAGAGAGAGAGGAAGAGAGAGAGAGAGAGAGAGGGAAAGAAAGCGGGGGGAGGGGAGGGGGGGAGGGGGAGGAAGAGGAAAGAAAGAGAAGGGGGAGGAAGGGGGAGGGCGACAACATCGGGGCAGGGGGCCTGACAGGAGGAGAGACCCGGGGCCCATACTTACGACTCTGGCATCACTCTGCGTGGAAGTACCCCAAAAACAACAAAGTGGCCCCAAGAAGGTGGCCGCACCAACGGTGGCGCAGGGCGCCAACTAAGTGCATTTAGACAAACCGACGCCTTTGGAACCACCCAAGCCAAAGACCCAGAAACACAACATCAACTTCCGGTGTCGTTTGGTGAAAACAGACGCCCGCGCCACACATACCCCAAATCTTCCACGCACGACGACCCGCCCCAAAAGCAAGAGCCCAAACCCGGCAAGCACGGCCCCGGCTGCGAGGGGCCCCGGGGGCGGCGGCCACTCGGGGGAACCCGGTGGCCGGCAGATGTGAAGGGCAGAACCCAACACGAAGCCGCCCCCGAACGGTCGGGGGAACCCGCCGTTTGGCAGAGTGCCGTGTAGAAGCACGAACGCTGGCAGCGCAGCCACACGATGTGCAAGCCGACCCGGGAAGAGCCGGAGCTCGTCGTCATGCGTGCTTTCCTTGCCTTACCTCCTCACAAGCCTTCCTCGGTAGACTCTGATGACCACCTTCCGGTGTCGAAGGGTCATTTTAGGGTGCCCACGCCGCCCGACCATGGCCGAAACCACCGCCGAGCGACACAGGCACCCAGGGACGGCACACCCCGCCCGACCATGGTCGAGACCACCGCCGAACGACATGTGCGCCCCCAGCTGAAGGTGCGCCTCGGCCAAGGGCGTCGCCGTCCTACCTCCCCGTCCACCCTCAGGGAAAAGGTCCGGAGACCCAACCGCCCCTGATAGGTTGTTGGACGAGGTGGGTTGTACACTCCCGCCCCCGAACGATGAAATGAGACAGGAAATAGGTCCGCCAGAGCCCCGAACCAGAGACGCAACACCAGAGCCAGCGAACCTATCCCCACCGATGGCTCAGGAGGGGGCGCCCCCGACGGGGCATGGGTTAGCCGTACCTCCACCCTCCTCCTCCCCTCCTTGATCCCTCACCCCGACGGCCCGAAGAAGACAGAGCCCCAACAACACCACTCAGATCAGGGGTGGGGGTGGGGTCGAGAGGAGGGGAATGAAGATAGGGTGGGGAATACGTTGTCCCAGGTGCGACCGGGCCACTCGACAGTAGGGTACCTTCACCTGCGACGACGACGACGACGACGACGACGACGACGATCGTAGTCCCAGCACTTGAGCGGCCACTCGTGGAGGCCTGTGTACCAGCACCTGTGCTGAGCCAGCGCCTGCAGCACCTCGCGGCGGCTCGCCGCGCGGCGCGGCTCGCCGCTCGCATGCCGCGGTGGGGCCTGCCCGCCGGCCGCCTCGAGAGGAGCGAGGCCCGCGAGGGCGCCGAGGCCCCGCGGTGGCGAGGGAGCCGCTCGGCTACGCGCAAGAGTGACACTCGGTAAGAGTGACCTTTGGTGCGCGGCTCCTTGGGGGCCGCGGGGTGACCAAACGCGGGCGCGCGAGACGCTCCTATCGCATCGCGCTCGGCGATCGGGGGGCCCCGTTGGGCCCGCACCAAAGGTCACCCCGGCGAGAGGTCACCCTCCAGTCGGGCCACTGCCTCCGCCCGCGTCGCAGGGTCGGCCGGGGGCCCGGCGAGCCCCAAGGGGGGCGCGCAGCCGCTGCTGCCGCGCCGGCAGCGATCGCAAGGGCCGCGTGGCCTCCGCGACTGTGCGGGGCAGCCGAGGCGGCGCGGCCCCCCTCCCGCGGCGCCGGGCTCGGGCTCGCAGCCGCCGGGCGGCGCTCAGGGTGCGCGCGGAGGCGCGGGCGCGATCCCCCGCTCAAGGGGCCCTGGGACACACAAGTAGATACACCCAAACGAAATGACAAAGTGATTCCCCTCCTCAACCTCGGCGAAGGGTGGCAGGGCGGGCCGCCGCCTCCGGCGCTGCGCCCGAGGAAACGCCAGTGCCCCCGCCGACGGCGCGCCCATCTCCCCGCAGGACCGCAAAAGTGTCGCTGGAGCGGGACAGGCCCGTCGACGGGGGAGGAGCCACCTCCGACTCAAGGAGTCGGCGCAGCAGCCGGATCGCTCAGAGGGGGGGGGCCCCGGGGCTGGGGGCGCCGGTCGGGCGGCCGAGAGGCGGCAGCCGCCCGCCCCGAGCCCTCCCCGCTGAACCCCGAGGTCTCATAGCGCCCAAAGTGGACGCCAGGCGTCGGCGTCCAAAATTTGAGCGCCAGAATTTGGATGCCAGGCTATCACCAGCATTCTTTTCATGTTGTTTGTTCATCAAGTCTTCACATCACCCTCACTCATTCTCCTCCCCCCTCCTCCCCCGCCTCCTCCTCATCCTCCTCCTCTCCCCCCTCCTCTCTTCCAATCCCTTTCCCTCCCGTCCTCTTTCCCCGATCCCTTTCTCACCCCGTCCTTCCCTTCCCTTCCCTCCCCCTCCCCCTCCCATTCCCCCTCCCATCCCCCCCATTTCCTCCCCTCCCCCTCCGCCCTCCCCCTCCGTCTGTCTGTCTGTCTGTCTGTCTCTCTGTCTCTCTGTCTGTCTGTCTGTCTGTCTGTCTGTCTGTCTGTCCGTCCGTCTGTCTGTCTGTCTGTCTGTCTGTCTGTCTGTCTGTCTGTCTCTGTCTCCCCCCGATGTCCTTCCCTCCCCTTCCGCCCTCCCCCTCCGTCAGTCAGTCAGTCAGTCAGTCAGTCTGTCTGTCTGTTTGTCTGCTTGTAGTCAGTCAATCAGTCAGTCAGACAGTCAGTCAGTTAGTCTGATTGTCTGTTTGTCTGTCTGTCTGTCTGTATTTATCTTCTCTCTCTCTGTCTCTCTGTGTCTCTTCCCTATCTCTGCACTGGTCTCTCGCTTTCAATATCTCGCTCTCTCGCTCTCTCGTTGTTCTTTTTGTTTCTCTCTCTCTCTCTATATATATATATGTATATATAGAAGTAAATATAGAACCACGCGCGCTTTGCGCGCGCGTAGGTTCTACGCTGGAACGAGCATCGGATGCGCCGCGGAGCGAATGAGGTTGGGAGCGGTTGCAGGAAAAACTGTGGATAACTGACTCACTGAGGACTGCCAGGCATATAATCCAGCCGCTGGCCAGTTTGAAGGGGCTGGGAGGCCCAGCCAGCAGCTTCGCCATAGGCGAAGCCAAGCTCCAGCTCTGTTGTACCGTAGTAACGACAGTCCCAGTAGGAGAGGATGTGCCACCTTAAGCAATAGGAAGATCCTTTTGGTCTCGATAGCGATTGCGTGCCTCGCAGTGAGGCGCAATCATATTTGGGCGACCGGCCGCTTGAGCCGACGCGGCCGCGGGCGCACGCTCGCTTCCACTCCTTGCGCCCCTCGGCTCGCTTTAGAGTCGGGGGGGGGGGGGGGGGGCGAAGCGTGAGCCCGTCGCCCCTATACAGCAGGCACAGCAGCTGATGTACGCGAGGACAGAAGAGAAAGCGGGCCAAAAGCAAGGTGGACCCGCTCGCAAGTTGCCTCGCTTGTACAGTTCTGTACTTGGCGTACTCATCAGGCGGCGTCAGAGCTTGATGTCTGGCCGGCCCGATATGGAGCATGTCTCTTCAGGTCATGCTTGAAGACCTGTATACCTCCCATGACTTGTAGGAGCATTTCTCTGTCGATGCTCCCCTTGGTGTGACCATCCGCAGTCATATCGCTGGTGTCGCACCACTGGATGCTGTGCACGACACCACGCTCCATCATCTGTCGTATCCAACTGATGTGTCCTAAAAGGGTACACTCAGTCGGCTTCTGCAAGTCTTTGCTTGACCAAAAACTTTTAGAACAAAAAAACAGACTCAACATCTATGGCCAAGGTGACCTTGATGCTCAGGCTACCCAGCTCAAGTATATCTTTCAACTGAGTGGGCGTGAGCGGCCCTGCGTGAAGCTCGCGCAGAGTCATAATCGTGGGATACTAGTCCTCCGAAGTACGGGCTGCTGCTAGCGTCTCTGCTGAATAGCTCGAGCGGACCTGCAAGCGATGAGACTTGCAGTGCGCATCAATCAAGTGAACGACAGGCTTGCCGGATGACGTGTTTCCACGTCGTAGCAGGTTTGCCCCGCGGATACCATAGCCTTTGACGTCGTCATTGGCGTCTCCACTCAGTCGTCGGTATCCTGAGTCGCTATGCAGGTCGACCTGGCCCCTTGGATTCATCGCCTGGTAGACGATCTTATTTGGGCGCGCCTGAAGCTTCCTGGTGATCGCGTTCAGTCGTCGCACTTGGCTGTTGGTCGGTTCTTGGAAACGCTGTAGAGAAACAACATACACCATCAACCACACCTGGGTGATTAGTGCATACGCTAGCGCACCCCTGAGGCTGACGAACATGTCTGCAACCATCCCGGTTGCCTGAGCGTCAGCGTCGGCGCCGGCCAGCTCAGAATGTTGGATAGGACGGAGCTGTTCGATGTATTCATCTTGGTCCAGAGTGGCATTGCCGTCCTCATCTTTGGTGTATATCACAGCGCAGTTGGTGCATGCGTGCTCGTTGAGTTTACACTTACCAAGGGTATCTTCTACGCACTTGACATACTCGTCAATGGTGTCCCCAGTGCCGGCCACATTGATGTCATCAACATGTTTGGCCGTGAGCCAGTTGTTGCTCGTCTCGAACTCCTAGTCGTAGGACGTGGGTCGGAGACCGAAACCTCTGGTGGTCCTTCTGAGCTTTAGTGAGAAAGCCCGTGGTGCGTCTTTGGTGCCTGTGCCTGGTTTCAAGCACTGTAGGCAGTGCATTGACTCATCGTAGTGCTCGAATCCTGGGAGAGTTCGGAGCACCGTGGCCGATCCAGGCGGCAGAGTAAAGCACACCACACGTTCAGTTTCACCAGTAGCCTCAGCAAGTTCCTGATAGGTCAGCCCCTTCAGGAAGGCCATGTTGATGTCGAGGGAAGCAATGATCCATTGCTTCTTGCACGCTGCCGTGCTGGCGGATAGCCTCTGGCTTGACCGTCGCGCCGTTCCCGAAAATATTTCTACGCCGAAGGCTCCAAGGCCCATGAAACCTCGGAGAACCAAACGTAGTCTGATGATACGTTCCATCTCGCCCTTCTCGTTCTTCAAGGACTTCCCTCAATATGCACACCTATCTCGAGGTCATGATGTTCGACGCCTTAGCTATATCTTGCATCTGAAAGACTTGTAGTCGAAACATGTCTCGAGTTCAGTGTAGAGTGCCTTCGATGCTTTATCGGGATTCGCCTGGATGTCAGCTTTCGCGAGGAGGTCGTCTTCCTTAACGACCACAGCTCGCTATGCAGCGGCGGTTGCGTAGACTCGCATAGTGGTCGCCCGGTCGGCATCTAGTATCATGTGTTGTTGTTTGGACAGGACTACCTTTGACATTTCCGTCGTAAAGCAAAGTTCGACAGATCGACCATTTTCATCTGAGTCCAGTCCGTAGTTGTCGTCTTCGACTGCGGTGCACATTGGGACGCAATGCGTCTCCTCGGTATCGGAGTCGCGAGTGCGCCCCCACTTCGGCAGGTGCCCCCGCTGTTCATTAGCTACAGTGATCAGCACACTTTGATCTGGAACCATGTGTGTAGTTATGGCGAGGAGGTCCTCTGGTGGAGTTGCCTCCAGCAGTTCCTTTTCCTCTTGTAGGTCTGCATACCGCACTTCCATGACATGCGACTCGAAATCAGCCCCTGATTCTTCGTAAATCGCGGAAAGCCGCCCATCATCATGCGGTGGTTCGGCTTCTGAGGCCTCTCTTGTGGTTCCCTCTGGCGTCGGTGTATCTGCCAATTCCTCAAATCTTGACGTGTCCTGATCGAAACCTGCTTGAGGTTTAGTGGACTTCAGGCAAGGAATGCTTCTCGAATGTGCTGATCCCGCTATATCGTGTATAGTAAGATCAGTACCTTTTGCCTCATGATAATGGAATCCTGGATTCACGTCGTTGTCGTAGTGGGCCAATGTGCAGCTGTCGGCATAAGTAACCGGAGGCAGCTTATGAATATTCCTGGCTAGCCTGACTGAAACTGCATTCTCAATGCGGAAGAAGTTTCTGATAATATACTGTAGCGCTAAGTGTACATTGAGAGGTGGACGGCTTGCAGTTGTCATCTGAAGCGCCCCTTTCTTGGTCGGCACACAGCCAAAGGTCAGAGCAGGTCTCCCCGCAGATAGGCTGGCTACGAATGTTAACACTGTGCGTAGTGCAGTGTTGTCGGAGCCAATCTCTCGGGCTATCAGTGCTCCAATGTATAATGAATGTCTTGCATCGCCGTATTGTACTTGAACATCTCGATTGCCCACTCGGATGATGGCCTGACCCCTTTTCGGGATCATTCTTTACCGCTGGGAACGGGCCATTCCAGCCTCCCCAATCATCCGTCGGGGTCGTGGGGCGATGATAATCGACCAAGTCTCCTTCATCATCATAGTGCTGACCAGTAATAATCGTTTTAGTGCGTAAGGCACGATTTGTCTTAGCTACTGCTGTGGCCTGTGTGCTAGCTTCAATGCATGCCCTGCGTATCATCTGCTCACGAGAATGGTCCGACGTTTCCGTCGGCTGCTCGTGGTCCAAGACAGGTAGGTCAGGGAGCACTGCTGGTTGCCTTCCAAACAAAGCGTTATATGGTGTCACCTCGTTATAGAAGGTGAACGCGCTGGCTGCGAACAAGGCCTCGTGCAGTAGTCGGGTGAACACAAGAGGTATATCCAGCCTGTTGCGTTCAGCTTCCATGGCGTGATGTAGATGGCGTAGGATGCAATTTCTGGCCTCGGTCGTTGTAGCGCGCTGTCCACGCGCACGTATCCTAAGTTCAGTGCCTTTTGCCTTGAGGACTGCTTTCGCAGTGTCGTTGTTAAGGGCACCCTCTCCGTCAGAGTAGAGTACCCTTGCAGGTCCAAACTGCATCCAGCACCGATGATATGCATCCAGGATACTTGTCATAGTCTTGTCTGGTATCTCATCCCAGTCGCATATCGTATACAGCGATCGATGATATGGAAGATATTGTGCTCTTGTTTGTAGAACATCAGATCACATTCCACGTCCTCATTGAATTTGCCACGTAGTGCAGTAGAGGGCATAACAGTATGCCCAGGCTTGTCCCATGCTCTGCACTCTCGACATGTGTCGCAGACACCTTTAATCCGGTTGAGTCTGATACTGTCCAGACCTATCTTGCTTAAAATGGGTCTCTTCTTGGGCTCTTTCGCATGGAACCAGCAAGTGTAGCTTCCGCAGCTCGCGTGCTACCACGCTGGGGTCAAGGCTTCGTAGATTTTGGTAAACTGATTTGTACATCGAACCGTGACCAGTCTGGTAGTCGTGGTCGCGCAGCAGGGTTACCCGCTGGTGGTGGAGAAGGTGCTTCTCCACCACGTTGTCGACCACGTCTGACTCTAACCTGTGGTAGTCGGAGGTGGCCATCCGAACTACCAGATCCACTCGAGGCAGGTTGCCCTGCAGCAGGTTCAGCAGCATGTCTTCCTACAGTAATGTCGTGACTGCCTTCGCCCGCTGTAGGTCCAGCTGTGGGGCCGGATCTCGGTGCTCTTAGCCGCGTGAGTGGTGATGCGGCTGGCGCCTCGGGTGGTGGTGCTACTAGCTCAGCAAGAGCTGGTGGTGCAGGTCCTGCTGCCGGTTCGGCAGGAACCGGTGGTATCTGTCCATGATTGTCGGGCAGCTCCCAAGGCTTGGCAAACTTGCATTTGCCAAGTGTTAGTACGTGTCCAGGCTTGTTGTTCCCATCGTTCTTGCAGCTCGGAATTTACCAGCGGTAGTCGCCCTTATCGCACCGCCTGCAATGTCTCGGATCTCTATCATGAGAGGGAGAATGCATGTTAACGTTGTCCGCGCACGCGGGACACCCGAGCCCCCCCGAGGGTGGTCTCGCGATCGAGCCATCAGGTTGCCGAGGGAGACTCGGGCCATCCAAGTCGCATCCCCTCGCGCTGGTCTCTAGCACGGTGGACGAATAAGGGTGGCCATGGAAAGGATCGCGAGTAACCTGGAAGAGATGGTGCGCGATCTGAACAGCCTCGACAAAAAGCGACTGCATCTTTGGAGTATATTGCGCAGCCATGGACAGTTCCTTGTTACATACCGACGCGTGTTGATGATGGCCAGGACATCGTTTTCGTTCAAAAAGGGTGAGTAAAAGACGATGGTTGGCCATCATCTCAGTCGGCTTTCATATCAGTACCCCATGGGGGTCACGTAAGCCAGTAGTGCATTGATCCATGCTCACCTTGCAAGTGCCCTTGCTTTTGGCCAACGTAGTCCATGGTGGTATCTGATCCACCCAAGTCCCCACTGGTTGTTCTCGTAAGTAGAACCGTCGAAGATGGTTCTGACGTACAGCCACCTTCCCACAGAATTTGATGTGTGGCAAATCTTCTGTATGATGTTCAATGCCAAGTATCGTAGTTAACCTGCACATTGAAATAGGAAGGCAACCCAGTTGTTCTGCAGTTGGGTTGTAGTATGACAACTTTGATAAAACAAGCGTCTAAACAGTGCATTACTGCATCTTGAACATCCTTGTTGCCAAGGTCAACAAAGGTACGTCTGTCAAAGTTTCCCCCTGAGGACGGACCTCGGCTGAATGCTAGCTGAGAGATGCTTCCACTTCTTCCACACAGTTCCAACATATCTACCTTGCTGTGTCGCTATAGCACATGGTGGGAATTATGGAGAATACATCTGTATAGGATTCAGAAGATTGCCGCGCAAGTAATGTGATGAGATCTCCTCTTCATCGTCACTTTCCATGTCGGAGTCAGGAGGTACGTCGGTGTAGTACGCACTACATCCGAGTCCTTTCAGGTCATCTCCAAAGTCGTCGCTGCCTTCTTCGACTATGTGTGGGTATCTTGCGTGGTTTGATGCCAGCTTCTTCGTCTGCTTTCTGTTTTCCTTTTTGTTTACTTCTGGCATCGGTTGGTAGTGCTGTCTGTCGTTCAATCTCAAGCAAACTGAGTGTCGGAAATTCGGGAATAGAGGGGGGCAGGGGGAGCATGCGGCCGCGCTCAATCGAAGGGAAAGGGAGACGATCGTCATCGATGATCACCACTCGCCTTGAGCGTGAACGTGAGCTTCCGTCTCCGAGGAGAGTCGGTTCCGGCTGCTCCCAATACAGTCGGGTACGAACGTTGGTCACACCATTGGGTAATGGTGCGTTGTAATTGTGCCCGATAGGCTGGTCCTGGATCTTGATGTCTTGGATGATCGCGTTGTCGCCCAGGTTCATCGTCACCGTCTAACAAGATGGTCCTACTCGGGGCCCTTCTTAGGAGACTGAACGTAGGTTCGAGCTCCTTTATCTACTCGAGTGTGGATGCTAAGATGTACAGCACTTGTGTGATTTCTCTGCGTCTTATGTAGATCCATTTGATCGATCAACCTCGCGGTCATGATCGCTAGCGTCTTGTTGCGCCATTCGGCCTTCTGAGCACCGTGCCCGTGCCAATCTCGGACATGCTCAGTAGGTTCTGCAGGTCCCCCTGCTATGTTGCACGTGCATCGCCATAGGTTGGTCGGGATGCGCGCACAGGTAGTCGTCACTTGCAGATATGATCCGCTGGGCAACGTGTTAGCGCGGTCGTGCTTGAGGCCGAAGTGGCAGAAACGCATACGCATGACTTGCGAACCTAGATCTTCAATATCGTCTCGTATGCGACCTTGCTTCCAGAAATATCCTGATGGCCCCACAAGCACCATAGTCATGCGTGGAGCCCGAGCTTTGGATATCAAATTTTTGATGCGCTGGTAGCGTGGTCCTGCCCTCTTACCAGGCAGTCTCACATGCCAATCAGCAGGTGCTGCCACCCACAACAGTCGGTAATCACCCGAGAGTAATGCACCCAAATACTGTGTACCAGTGGAGGTCATGACCTCTGCATGCGTAATACGGTCACACATGTAGCCACGGGCTCGGAGTTCAGCGCAAGCTGTCCGCATATCTTCAATAACAAATGCACTGAAACTGAAACTGAAACTGAATCGCCTGCGCGGGCATGCGCCGGGGCCCCTTAAGGGCGAGGCGTGATCATGATGCGATAATCCTTCGTTTTCTGCAGCGGCCACACAGCCGGGTCCACTGCTGTTCGTGGCAGCCGCGCAGCCGGGCTGGCCACTGTCCCTGGCGCGCACAGCCGGCACCTGGGAAAAGAATGCAGGCTTCCCCGCGCTTGCTGACAGTACCTGAGTGTTCGGCCTGTCTGAGCAAGCGCGAGTGGCCGTGGCGCGCGCCTGCCCCCGTCACTCGTTTGGCGATGGGGGCGTGCAAATGCCTGTGCCCTACTGCGCTGCAGAGCCGCTGCTCGAAGTAAAGATATCAAACTTCTCAGCGGCATCATCCCCTTCCGCCGGTGTCCCTGTGCATCGGACGGCGTCCACTTCGTGCCCCTCGTAAATGGCCTGATATACCTTCGCCTGCAAACTGCGCAAGGCGAGGTCCTTGTCGGCCGAGGTAGGGTCTGTCCCGAAGGACGCATTCCTGCGATGCCAGGTCTTCAAGGTGATATTCACCAAAGACTGGATCGTGAAAGCGAACGTCTCCTCGTTGATGGAGAAGCTGATGCCCTTTGTATCTTGTGACATCATATACGCATGGGCATCACTCATAGCAGGTGCCCCCGCGGTTGGCTCTGGATCAGATGCCTCTTTGACGAGCAATGGATCATCTTCGCACTGAGGATTGGCCGTAATAGTAAACGACATCGACCCTTTATCCTCAGTAGCTGTCCCGTACTCGTCGGCCTTGAATGCCAGATGTCCAGAAGGCGTCTTCATCAAATCGAGCACCCTGGCACTCTTTCCAAGTAGGATCATGTACATCTCCGCGCCAGGGATGGTCATCTTCTCGCGCCCCTGCTCCAGGATCAGGATGGCCCTCATGTTGAACCTGCTCCTCAGACCCAGGATGGCAGGGAGGTTCTCCCCAGAGCCCTCAGCTACATGTGCTGAGTAGGTGTCAAGTCTCGGCACAGCAAGTGCCCCCGCTGGGCCCCCCGTTTCCTCGCGCGCAATCTTGCGGTGCAAGGACTTACCACATATCGCGGCGCCATGTCCCACTCCTGACGCGTAGAGCCTCCAAGGTTCAGCCTCTTGATGGCGTGTCCGTGGGAAAGAGATACCTGTTCAAAGGTCTGTGCCGTCTTTAAACCAATAATATCAATATTACTGCCAATATCCAGAAGGATAGACAACATACTATTTATCATAGTTCCACTGTTAGCTGCCAAGGCTAGTTCGCGGCGTTCACCAAATAATCCAGGCACTTCAGACAATGTCGTGCCGCGCATGCCTTTGCGGCGCCGCTGCTCTAACACCCAGTCGTTTCGCGACAAAGATGCACAGAATATCATAGATCCACGAGCCTCTTCTTCCGCAATAGGATTCCTTTCAAAGATCGAGGCTGTAGGATATTCGTCATATGTGCATGGGTGTGATGCAGAGGTAGCGGGCAGGTTCAGAAACGCATCCTCATCTGCGCGCATTCCCATTTGGCCATCTGAATTTCATAAACACAGTATGCAGCATGTCGCGTTCGGATATCGCACCATTGCCACTGCGCACGCTTGCAGGGCCCCCTGTCCGACGCTGATTGCGTGGGCGAATGTCCCGTCCATATGGCATGTACGCGCGTGGAGACTGAAGCCACTGAGCGCCCCTGTCAGTAGCCCGCTCCATACGCCTCAACCACGCATCGTTACTCGCACGGTGCTGATGTAGAAGGTGTCCCTGCGTTGTCAGCGGTCTCTGCTACCAGCGGCATAGGCGAATCTATAGCAGGTGTCCCTGCAGGTGTGGTTGTGATCGTTACTCGCCCCGCGTTGGCTGATGATTGGCGTCGTCGTCGAGACTCCCGCGCTGCCCATCATCATCGCCGTGACGCGGCTGTTCTCTTCACGGAGGTCCCTGAGTTCGTTCGCCCCTCGGAGTATATCTTCATGACGATGGGGTGACTCCTGATCTCCGGCAAAGGCGTAGTGGAACTCGGCAGTAATTCGGCCAACACCCCTGCAGATCGCGCAGGGGGTCTCAGCAGCGGAACCTTCCATGTTCCCAGCCAACTGTCTATCCACATGAGCATGTGCAACTCGATCCCAGCACTGTGCGTGGAATATGTGTCCGCACTGGAGCCTCCAGAAATTATCGCGGTTCATGAAATGGTCCAGGCATATGGCGCACTTATTCAAGTCGCCGTCACTGATGATGGGCGGTGTTGCCGATGGCCTGATACGCGTCTGACGCTCCAGAATGGTCTCACCAGCCTCGTATCGCTTCGGTGAAACCGTCGGTAGCTGCATTGCCGCCAGCGTGGATGGACTGATCGCAGGTGCCCCTGCTGTCGTGGAAATAGCAGGTTGCCCCGCGCGGCTCAGCATTCTATTGGCCTGACGCTCCTGGTTTCGACGCTGACGGGCAGACTGCGTCGCCAGATTGGCCTGCTGCGCCTCATGTATGGCCAGGATATCAGGGCGCCGCCCTCCCATGGTCGATGGCAATACTGGGCCTGGGGCCTGTTGCTGCACATCTTTATCCATGGGGGCGGCCAGATATCCATAGTGAGGGATCTGGCCTGGCACGCCTGATGCATGCCCTGAGCCGCGCGTCAGCTGAGACTGGTAGAAGTCGTCGGCCGTCGCGCGAACATGCGGTTGTCGGGCTGTGTTCCCACCCAGGGAGTGCCACTTACCTGAGCGTGATAATCAAGACAAAGTGAGTAATCCATTGGTGCTGCTGTTGGACGGTCAGCAGCCGTTGGGGCGTATGTCGGATGACTGAAGAATGCTGGCACGTATCCAAACCGATTGGGTAGTCCGGTCATGGATTTGGATCCGGAACATACTCCCAAGGCGGCGTCCAGTTGGCGCTAGGGAGGTCAATACCACCCCTGCGCATACTCTGAGCGGCTTCACGCATCTGCCGGTGCATCCATTCTTGCTGACCAACCCAAATCTCGGTTCTCTGTACAGCATATTGGTCAGGAAAAGCAGGTTGCCCCGCATGTGGACGTGGCGATGCAAATGGCGATGTCGCCTGTAAAGCCTGATAAAGCTGCGGGTCCATTCGAATGCTTTGGAGCCTCGCCTGTAGGCCGTTTGTGCTCCCAGCACTCTGTGGAGTACCAAATGGCGTGGTAGCTCTGCTCATTGGAGCAAATGAAGCAGGTTGCCCTGCGGGTGCTGGCAGTTGTTGTACGTGAGCACGCCACGGATCTTTGACGCACAGCGTGTCGGAGGGCGTGATACCACTTGAAGTAATACCTGTCACATCCGCGTTCTGAGCCTGCATCCATGATCCATCGGATTCCCCTGCAGGTGTCCCCGCGTGATACGTGTCCTGTATCATGAGCATTGTTGTGAGTTCAACTTCCTGAATGGGAGTCGGATCGGGACACTTCAGATTGTAAGGGTCTCTGAGATGAACCAATCTTTCAAGGATGATGCGTCATTACGATATCCTTACATCTTTTCGTTAGAAATTTTACCACCCTGATACGGCTGATGGCTATTTCGCAGATATAAGGGATTGACCCATATTTGTCCCATGCGATTGTACCTGCAATAGTGGTTGGGCAGAAAACCTAGCAGCTGGACGATATGGGTCGGAGGAATCCTGCCGTCGTGGCCCGCTGACATGATGATGTAATTTGCTGAGCGCCAAATCGGCACGCTGCCCCGAAGCAGGTGCTTCAAGCTAACCATGACCAACACCTCGGAATCAACGCGCAGACCAGACTGGATTCGATTGTCACCAGGAAGGTATGGGCAACCATGTACAAACTGTCTGCCCCTCTTCTTGCTGGTGTCATCGGCGCGGCATGACAATCCGACGCTAAATATATTGGGGCTATTTTTCCGACAATCCGACACTGAGTTCCATGAATGAAATAACAGGGTGCACCTGGAACGGTCATATCCGTAATTCTCATATATATACACGTAATGCGTCAGGGCACGTTGTCCCAAGGCTGCTGTGTCCGTTCTTGGACGGATGAAGTACGCGCCGTGCTTCTCGGAGGCGCACTTCATCTTCTTGAGCTGCAGCCTGTTTTTCTGCATCCCAGTGTTATCAACCATGCCCATGAGGTCCAACACAGTTAAATCCTGGTACGCCCAGCATTGATACTTGAGCTTGTGGCGTGCAGTCTCCAGGTGCTTGTAGTTCTAGTTTTCACGTCCTTCAGCTGTCCAGTTGTTGAGCAACTGCGATAACTCTGCCCATCCGTCGCAATCATCGTAAGATGGTGCTCCCCGCAAGAATCTGTCCGAAAGGCGACCTTGATGAAAAGGTTTGTGACGAAGGGCAGCCGTCGGCCACTCTGAGATCTGACGTTGCTTCACATAGCTGAACCTCGGCGTTCTGACATTTTCTGCTCTAAGGATCCCAATCAGATATTCCCTTCCAGAGTCGAGCGTGAGTGCTGGGCGTTTACGCAGCATGTTGCGCACTGCCTGGCGCGCGTGTGGTTCTGGGCCATGATGAACGGCAGTGTCCACGAGGTCGCACTGCACCACCATGTACCGATCAGACCCGTCATCAACCTGGGGATGATGCGCTGGGTTGACCATCATACGATTGGACGTGCGCAACTTGTCCCAGTACTCTCGGCATTCCACTGGCATCTCCAAAACCAGGGCAGGTTGCCCTGCTGAGCTCTGAGCAGGTTGCCCCGCGGAACTCTGAGCAGGTTGCCCCGCGGAACGTTGAGCTGCCACTGGTGCGGCAGGTGCCAGCGCGCTCGCCGCCGATATGGCAGCGCCAGCAGTTCCCCTGGGCGTCCGAAGAGTTCCTGTCGGGGTACGGATGTCGAAGTTCTGACGTGTATTTGTTTTGATGTTGTAAGACTCGACTGTCTTATCTCTGGGGGCCATTCCTGGCGCATTCGATGAGGTGGCCAGTAGCTTTTCAGTACCACGCCTCGTTGAGGAAGCATCCCTTGTTCGTCCTTCCAGTATGGGCGCCCATCCTGTCCTGTGCGTCCGACCTGGTGCGGGGCCGCGACCTGGCACAGGCTCCTTTGGAGTAGGGGTACTGGTGCCCTGAAATGCAGCTGCAGCGGCAGCCGCTGCTGGTCCTCTGGATCGTTGTCGGTCAGCAGGTTGCCCCGCAGATCGCTGCTGTTTGCTTTCTCCAGGGTTAGGATCATCTGGGCTGTTGCTCTTCTTCTTTTAGGTCTGAAGTGGTCAGGACCAAGCGATGGACTTGATGAATCCGAAGATGGAGGAATATCGATGATCGCCTCTGGCTTCGGCTTAGGAGTTGCCGCATCCGTGGCCCATGCCGGTGCCACTGCCCCATAACGTATGGGACCTCGGTCAGGGTTCAAATCGCGTTCACCTGGTGACCTGAGGGCCATGTTCTTAAGTGGTATTTTGTTTACCTGTGAGAAGATATGTAGCGGCGCTGCGTCTCTCGACTTTGCTCGCCTGCATCCAGCCCACACCTTGAGCACGGTAAACAATCCGCGTCTCAGGGGAGAGATCCGCATTGGGGTCGGTGCAGTGACCCCGACCATCACCATGAGACCAAACCCACGGTGTCCTTTTAAAGTTCGGGCTTCTTGATGGGCATCTCATTGGGCAGCCAGGCCTATGGTCAGCGTCGTCGGGGCATTGGCAACATACGTTTCTGCAGAGCTTCCGCTCCTCGATAGTAGCCCTCTTGAGGTTGCGCGTGGTCATCCTGTGTTGTGATTGAACAGGTCCTGCCCTTGGCGAGCGCATGATATCGCCTTTCTCGTCTCGCTTGATCTTGCGGAGAGAATACCAGTGCCGGACCTGATGCGCATTCCAACCCTGATCCAGCCAGCATTGCATCTGACCTGGGGGCATGCGCTGACAAGCCAGTCCAGCTTCCACGTAACCTTTAAGGCGCTGTATTCCACCTTCTGGATATTATTCTTCTCGCGGCTGATCATCTTGAGGCGGATGTCCCCGCAGGCGCCCCCTCCTCGGGGGGGCGCCAGGCCTATTAGCCTGCCATGGCGGGGCCTTTGGGGCTCCCGCATCAGGAGGATAAGGGCGCTGACGACCGCTGGAGCGAGCACCGTTGGAGCAGGCGCGCGCGCGATCTGGAGCGCGACTGGGAACCCGACCGCGACGCATCATGCGGTCACTATCTTCCCGTTCTTCGTCCCCGTCGTCGTCGCGATAATTCTCCCCCCTCCAGACTGGGCGGCCAGTCGATCGCTTCTGGCGGCTCATGGGCCGATCTGAAGCAACAGAAGTGCATTGAAATTCTTCATTCTGACTAGGCTCATACTGAATGCGCTCAGATAGATCACCAGCGTCTCGCGGGGTTCCCCGCATAGGATCATCAGCGATTACTTTCATGTCTGTCGGATTTCCAATCAGCCAATGATAGAGCATCGCCTGTATTTCTTCGTCTGTTGCAAGAATGGTAGATTCTGAATCCGCCGGTGCCTCCGCCATCCCAAAATCTCCTTCAGCAGGCAAATGGAAGTTCTCGAAAAACCCAATATCTGCAGGTTGCCCCGCGATGGGTATAGCCAGCCATTCTGCCGAATCGATGTCGTCGTGGCCAGTTAACACCTCCTCGAACAGCTCGTCGGCGTAATTCTCGAGGGTCATACTGGCGCTGAGATGTCTGGCAGCCATGAAATTAACAAGTGTGGCTGAGCTATCGGCGAGGTCAGCTAAAAGTGATTCCCAGTCATCAGACTGCATGCCGGAGTCTGTTTGAACCAGATGTATTGACGGACCCCTGCCTCTTCCATCACCTCGAGGGCATTCGCGTCGGAAATGTTGTGCGCTGTGGCATTTGTCGCACTCCATAGGTTTACCGTTGGCATCCTTTGGGCTCCCCCGTCGCCCTTTAACCTTTGCCTGATGTATGCCTGCGGTTTCTGCCAGCACCTAAGAACATTTCTTCATACCGAGGTCCAGTAGGAGATGCTAAGAATGCCAATATGCCTCTACCATGCAATCGCCGACGCTTACCTCTACCTTTACTTCTACCTTTGCCTTGTCCTTTAAGTGATCGTCGTACGATACGCCTTACCTTTCGGACTGGTTTCTTCGTGAATCTCCGCCAACGACGCTTGTGATTTTGATAACCTAAAAATAAATATTGGGCTTGCTGCTCTTCAGTAAGGTATGTAAGCATATCAGAGTAATCAAGGGCGGTAGCCTCGTCATCTGAAGACGTATCTGTATCAATACTGGAGATCCCTGGGCTTCGCCCGCTCCTGGCCGCGCGAGGCCCCGCCTTCTTCCGCCCTTTCTCGGCTAATTAAAACTGCGCGCGTCCCGCTTAGCTTTCAGCGGAAGAGGTTCCCTCTCGCCCTGCAGATCAAAAATCAGTACTGGAGTCGAAGTCGGACTCGGCGGGTTGCCCCGCTGAGCCCATTAGGGTCATGGCTTGTATGGGGGGGACCACGTCGGGCGGTCCCCGAAGCCTGGCCCGGGAGGTCTTGCGACCCCGAGGCCGCTCCACCATTGAGCCAGCAGCAGTGTAGTGGTCTCAGTTGGTTGTGGATCATCATTAGAGACGTTGTTGGCAGGCTGCCCAGCGTTAGCCTCCACGTCGAAGGTCTCGGTTCGGTGGCCGTGACTAAAGATACCACCAGTATTGCCCGGGTTCTCTCAGCAATGTGAATATATGACCTCATACGTTCAAGTAGAGCGTCAAATTGTTGTTGGTCTCTCAGCATATGGTGGCTTAGAGGCTGCAGGAGTTGTTGCGCACGCGATGTCCCCACCCCAAGGGTTCTGAATATAATCGCTGTTAGGATTTGGAAGTTGGGGATGTTGAAGCCGGCTGTTTCAGCTTCGTAGCGGACTATCTCAAACCGTGCTAACGTCTGGTCGATACGTTCGCCCGCATGGACTCGAAAATCAATGAGAGCCGTACCAGAGTTGAGTTGGCGCTCCTCTTCTAAGTTCTCGAACCTCGTGCTTAAGAGGAACATGATGTAGGTGACGCCGTCAGTGTGGCGGCCACCTATGTTGACGCCAAAATTAATAACTGCTGGAGGGGCTCTCATGGCTATGGTCCGTGCGAGACCTCCCAAACCTTGCTGCAGAGCTGCAGCCTGCTGGGATGGCGTCATATTGCCTGTGGTCACATTGATCAAGGCATGTATTTCGCGGACGATTTCGCGAAAAAGGTACTTGACCGGCTGGGTCCCAATGCGGGCCGGTCGTTCTCGTGTCGTCTCCGCCACGCATATGTCCTACCGCGCACCCGACAGCGACCCATGTGAGCCCAAAGATAATAACACCCAGCCAATGGCCTCGTAGGTCGTAGTCGGATGTAGTCGGTTGGGACTTCCGTTGTGTAGTCGTAAGTCTGCGCGGGGTCGGAAGCGGCAGTATTTCGTATCGCATGTTTCCATGCATTATATCATCGAAGAAATTTCCAACTGGAGTGACTGTGTGGACTCAGGAGTGTAGAAGCGCAGGGGGTAGGATGTAAGTAAGAAAACTCCGCTTGAACAGAGGTATCGCTGCAAGTGTCCTTGCGGTACTGCGTAGGTATGTACACTCCTCCGCGCAAGCCCGCTGCACCCTGATGCTCCACCATGTCCGTAGTCCACCAGTAGAGCAAGAGCTGACCACCATAGGCCAGCACCGCTACCAAGTTTGAAGGAGGCTGGGAGGCCCAGCCAGCAGCTTCGCTTTAGGCGAAGCCAAGCTCCAGCTCTGTTTACCGTCGTAACGATAGTCCCAGTAGGAGAGGATGTGCCATCTTCAGCAATAGGAAGATCTTTTTGGTTTCGATAGCGATTGCGTGCCTCGCAGTGAGGCACAATCATATTTGAGCGGCCGGCCGCTTGAGCCGACGCGGCCGCGGGCGCACGCTCGCTTCCATTCCTTACGTCCCTGAGCTCGCTTTAGAGTTGGCCCTCGTAGACATCGGCCCTCTCGATGAGAAGGAGCAGCTGCAGCATGATAACGAATAGCTCGCGGCCAGAGAGTGAATGGCACGACTGAGAAATCACCCTCGGGCCTCGATCGTCGAGCGCCAATGAACCGTCGAACGCCGATGGACGACGGATGAGATGTGGGCGAGGACGACAGAGAGGTCAACAACGACAGACGACTACGACGATGACTACGACGCAACCCTGCCCTGCGAGCCAGCGCTGGAGTGGCCGTGACCCCCCAAACTAGCTCAATCGCCTTAAACAACTATCCCAGTGCGACCCTACCTAGGAGTTGGAACCCCTAGGAAAGCAGCATTAGTCGTAACAGTAACGCTAAGCTAAAGCTAAGCTAAAGCTAAGCTAAAGCTAAGCTAAAGCTAAGCTAAAGCTAAGCTAAAGCTAAGCTAAAGCTAAGCTAAATCTGAGCAACAGCTAAGCTAAAGCTAAGCTATAGCTAAGCTAAAGCTAAGCTAAAGCTAAGGTAAAACTAAGCTGAAGCTAAGCTAAAGCTAAGCTATAGCTAAGCTAAAGCTAAGCTAAAGGCTAAGCCAAAAGCTAAGCGACACGCTAAGCTAAAGCTAAGCTACAGCTAAGCTAAAGCTAAGCTAAGCTAAAGCTAAAGCTATAGCTAAGCTAAAGCTAAGCTAAAGGCTAAGCTAAAAACTAAGCGACACGCTAAGCTAAAGCTAAGCTACAGCTAAGCTAAAGCTAAGCTAAGCTAAAGCTAAAGCTAAAGCTAAAGCTAAAGCTAAAGCTCCCAGGGGACTGGGGGGAACCGCTCCCAGGGGACTGGGGGAACCGCCGGGGCGGTGTGCACTGCCCGGCCCCTTTAAGCTAAGAGAGTAAGAACCCTTCTAGGCAGAGCCTAGGTAGGGAAATATTCAAAACAAAAATCTCGCAGGAGCCAGCAGCGGGGTAGCCGTGACCCCTCAGGCTCGCGGCCAGAACGGGAATAGTACATCGGAGAAAACCCACCTCGAACCTCCATCGTCGACCCGATGACCGAAGCATGCAACGTGAGCGACGCCTGTGGGGTCATCCTGTGACCATCTAGGGGGTCTCTAAGACCGAGCCCGCGTGCACCGCCAATACGCGGCGCCGACTGTCGGCTCGAGGAGCAACATGAAAGTAAAAGGTTCAAACATTATCAACCCTCCTGCTGTGGGCCTTCCTTCGTTTTGAATAGAGCGCTCTGGTCTCCAGTCCTCCCGCCTCCCTCCTCCTTTTCCCCCCTCTTCCTTTGATACTACACAACCAGGATACTATACAAGTAAAGGCCTCACATATCCTTGTACGGCGCGGGTGGAACAAAGGGAGGGGCCCCCTGCATAACCTGGTGTGCTACCAGATGGCACGAACGGGCCCCCCCCAGCTCCGCAGCCGCGAGTGGGTCTGTGGGGTTCCCTGAGCTACGCCACGACAATCACTACAATTGGATGTAGGGAATCAGCTCCTGTAGTCACTGATAGACTTACTCGGCTGCCACATTACTGCTGGTACCTCGGGCCGGCCCGAGCATCCACAACCAGCAATATGGCAACCACGGGCCCCCTCGAGCTTCCAATGGGACCCCATCCAAGCTCGTATGGCGGCCCCACCTGTGACAACAGTGGTCTTCGATTCGCGCATCCACCAGGACCAGGACCCCGTTACCATCAGCAGGGCTCCCACGAGGCTCTTGGGCATCCGACTCCCTGGGCTCTATCGGAGGTTCCACGGCCGTTGTTCCCACCCTAGGGGCACCCATCAGACTTTCTGGGGCAAACCTCAAGACGGGGCCTTCAAAACTAGGTGTAAAAAAGACCTACCTGCCACAGATGTGTCAGGGACTTGCAGTGTCTATTTGCGAATCGTTCGCCGCATGTTTGTTATGAACCAGGTGCTGAGGAAGAGACAGACTGTGACGACAGAGAACGACCCTCATCAATGGACGACTTGTTGGCAAGACCATCTGGCGTGTATGTACGCGACGTAGATCACAATTTCTCAGAGGCGCCCGATTGTGACCCAGCCAGAAATAACAACCTAATCAAACGTTCCGATCCTGATATCGCCAAATTCGTGGACCCCTTCTCCGAGGACAGACGGTATCCCTCCTGTGATCCTACTCCTGCTTCGACTCCCGCTGTTGAGGGCCCCCTTCTTTCGCCCTAGCCCGACGAGAAAGAATATGCTGGACCCTGAGATGTCCTGGCGGTGGGGGTCGGGCCCCGGGGGGGGGCGTATACACATACACACACACACACACACATATATATATATATATATATATATATATATGTATACAATTCTCGAACCACGCGCGCTTCGCGCCCTTAAGTTCTAGTCACGGCTGCGCCACGTTTTGCTGCTCTCGTTTCCGCTCGTGTGATCATCGACGACGACGACGACGACAAGGGCGGCGACCAGTGACGACGGAAACGGGCGGGCGCGGTGCGAGCCACGGGGTGCGCGAGGGGGCATGACGCAGACCTCCGGCGACGTGATCTTTTCAGCCAGCGGCTTCCTCTTTGTCTTCGATTTTTCGTTGGCTGTCGTCGGGGATGGGGGTTCTAGCACATTTTTCGTCGTTTTCGGCTCCGCTGGGGCCGCGGGTCTGGAACCACCTAAAACTGATCCGGGACGGCGAAGCATTCTCTGGAGGAGAGGTCCGGGGCCGCGAGCTAAAAATCATGTGGGCGGATGTCTGGGGACCAGCAGGATGGGAGAGACCCAGGCCCACGCCGTCGTAATTGTTTCACAACGAAGGTACCCGAAGGTGTGGACACTTTCCCGGGGACCGCTTTTCGTCCCGAGTCGCCTTTGACGGTCCTGGGGCCCGTTGAAGGCCGCCCGGAAGCCGAAAACGGCCGAGAACCTCTCGTCGTGTTCTCTCACGACGGGAGAGGCCTGGGGGGAGGGGCGAGGATCGAGGGAGGGATGCCCGATCACCCGACGCCGTTTTTTTGCTACGTCGGCTCCCCGAGGTTGGGACGCCTTCCACGGGATCCATTTTGCATCCTAATTTTTTGATAGTCCCGGAGCCGGTTGAGGGCCACCGGTGGCCCCAGACGGCCGCAAACCTCCCGTCGGCCCGTCGTGATCCTTTGATGACGCGAGGGGTCTGGGGGGAGGGGTGAGAGGAGGGAGGAATGCCCGGTCTTCCGGCGCCGTGATTGTTGCGCTATACGTCGGCTCCTGGAAGTCTGGCCCCTTCCACGGGACCGAAGTCTGGCCCCTTCCACGGGACCGGCTTGTCATCCTGACCAAGAGTTCCGATATCGTAATTTTTCCAATGCGGGGTCCCTGGAATGGCTCCGAGGTCCGGACAACTTCCACAAACCCAGAATTTAGTTTTAAATGTTTGACGGTCCCGGGGCCCATTGGGGGCGTCGCCGAGAGTTGTACGGAAGTTCCGGGATCGGGCAGAGTACCTCAGGGCGTCTGGGGTCTCAGGGGTGCTTTTTGGGGAGGATGGCTCGAAATGTCGGGTGGGGTACCCCGGTACCCCTCGGGGCTGTGTCGGGGAGCTGTCCAGGGGCCCTCTGCTCTGGGACCGTCTTTGGGGCCTCCTGGACAATCGAGGGCCCCTCTTGAGCCGTCTTGGAGGCCTCTTGGAACTCTCTGTGGCCGTATTCGGGCGATCTGGTCGGCTCCTGGAGCCGTCTGCGACGCGGTCGACGCCGAAGCGGTAAATATCGTAAAATGCACGCTTTCCAAAGGGAATCGGGCTATTCTTGCTTCTGGAGGCGCTCTTGGGAGTCCTCTTGGGGGACTCTTGGGCCGTCGTGGGGGCTCCTGGAGGCCGTCTTGGAGCCATCGTCGGCGTGTTGGAGCGACTATTTGGGGATTCTGGACCGTCTTGGACGTTTGGAAACCTCCTGGGACTCTCGGGTGGCGCTTCGGGGCTGTCTCGGGGGAGCCCCAGAGGCCCCCTGGAACCTGCTGGGACCATCTTACGCTGTCTTGGAGGCCTCTGGGAGCTCTCTGTGGCCGTCTTGGGGCGTTCTTGTCGGCTCCTGGGGCCGTCTTCGAGGCGGTCGACGCCGAAGATGTGAATATCGTAAGAATGCACGTTTTCCGAAGGGGGTGGGGCCATTTGTGCTTCTGGAGGCGCTCTTGGAGGTCCTCTTGGGGGACTTTTGGGCCGTCGGGGGCTCCTTGAGGCCGTCTTGGAGCGGCGTCTTGGAGCGACAATTCGGGGAGTCTGGGCAGTCTTGAACGTTTGGAGACCTCCTGGGACTCTCGTGTGGCGTTTCGGGGCTGTCTGGGGCTGTCTGGGGCTGTCTCGGGAGGGACCCAGAGGCCTCCCGGGGCCTTCTGGGACCGTCTTGGGGGCCTCCTGGACACTCGAGGGCCCCTCTTGAGCTGCCTTGAAGGCCTCTGGAACTCTCTGTGGCCGTCTTGGGGCGTTCTTGTCGGCTCCTGGGACCGTCTTCGAGGCGGTCGACGCCGAAGATATGAATACCTTAAAAATATACGTTTTCCCAGGGCAGTGGGGCTATTCTTGCTTCTGGAGGCGCTCTTGGGAGTCCTCTTGGGGGACTCTTGGGCCGTCGTGGGGGCTCCCGGAGGCCGTCTTGGAGCCATCGTCGGCGTGTTGGAGCGACTATTTGGGGATTCTGGGCCGTCTTGGACGTTTGGAAACCTCCTGGGACTCTCGGGTGGCGCTTCGGGGCTGTCTCGGGGGAGCCCCAGAGGCCCCCTGGAACCTGCTGGGACCATCTTACGCTGTCTTGGAGGCCTCTGGGAGCTCTCTGTGGCCGTCTTGGGGCGTTCTTGTCGGCTCCTGGGGCCGTCTTCGAGGCGGTCGACGCCGAAGATGTGAATATCGTAAGAATGCACGTTTTCCGAAGGGGGTGGGGCCATTTGTGCTTCTGGAGGCGCTCTTGGGGGTCCTCTTGGGGGACTTTTGGGCCGTCGGGGGCTCCTTGAGGCCGTCTTGGAGCGGCGTCTTGGAGCGACAATTCGGGGAGTCTGGGCAGTCTTGAACGTTTGGAGACCTCCTGGGACTCTCGTGTGGCGTTTCGGGGCTGTCTGGGGCTGTCTGGGGCTGTCTCGGGAGGGACCCAGAGGCCTCCCGGGGCCTTCTGGGACCGTCTTGGGGGCCTCCTGGACACTCGAGGGCCCCTCTTGAGCTGCCTTGAAGGCCTCTGGAACTCTCTGTGGCCGTCTTGGGGCGTTCTTGTCGGCTCCTGGGACCGTCTTCGAGGCGGTCGACGCCGAAGATATGAATACCTTAAAAATATACGTTTTCCCAGGGCAGTGGGGCTATTCTTGCTTCTGGAGGCGCTCTTGGGAGTCCTCTTGGGGGACTCTTGGGCCGTCGTGGGGGCTCCCGGAGGCCGTCTTGGAGCCATCTTCGGCGTCTTGGAGCGACGATTCGGGGCTTCTGGGCTCCCTTGGACGTTTGGAGACCTCCTGGGACCCTCTGGTGGCCCTCCCCCCCTTTCCAAAGGGGGGGGGCTTAGCTACCCCCCCCCCCTTGGACCTCCCCTGCTGGAAGCTACCCCCCCCCCCCTCCCCTCCTTTTTCGTTGTCGCCGCCGTCGCCGTCGCCGTCGCCGTCTTCGCATGACCTCGTCGTGGTCGTCACGACGAGGACGAGGTCATGCGAAGACGGCGACGGACGAAGAACGACGCGCGACCGACGACCGAAGACGACGACGACGACCCAGGGTTTGAGAAACGAGACCACGACCCAGGGGCTGAGAAAACGAGGAAACGAAGCAGGGTCCGAGAAAACGAGACTGCGAACCAGGGGCCGAGAAAACAAGAAAACAATCAGGGTCCAAAAAAACAAACCAGGGTCCGAGAAAACGAGACCACGACCCAGGGGCAGATAAAACGCGAAAACAAAGCAGGGCCCGATAAAACGAGACCACGACCCACGGGCCGAGAAAACGAGAAACCGAGAAAACGACGCAGGGTCCGGGAAAACTGGACCACGACCCCAGCGCCGAGAACACGAGAAAACGAGAACACGAACCAGGGTCAAAGAAAGCGAGACCGCGACCCAGGAGCCGAGAAAACAAGAAAACGAGCAAACTAATCAGGGTCAGAGACAAGGAGTCCACGACCCAGCGGCAGAGAAAACGAGAAACGAACCAGGGTCAGAGAAAACGAGACCACGACCCAGGGGCAGAGAAAACGAGAAAAACAAACCATGGCCCGAGAAAACCAAACCACGACCTAGGGGCAGAGAAAACAAAACAACGAACCAGGGCCACAGAAAACGAGACCACGACCCAGGGGCCGAGAAAACGAGAAAACGAAACGGGGTCCCAGAAAACGAGACCACGACGAAGGGGCAGAGAAAACGCGAAAACGATGAAACAATCCAGGGTCCGAGAAAACTGGACCACGACCCAGGGGCCGAGAAAACAAGAAAACGAGAAAACGAACCAGGTCCGAGAAAACAGATCCACGACCCAGGGGACGATGAAACAAGAAAACAAAACAACGAATAAGGGTCAGAGAAAACGAGACCACGACCAGGGGCCGAGAAAACGAGAAAACAAGACAACGAACCAGGGGCCGAGAAAACGAGACAAAAATCCAGGGGCCGAGAAAACGAGAAAACGAACGGAGGCCCGAGAAACCGAGACCACCACCCAGGGGCCGAGACAACGAGAAAACGAGAAAACGAACCAGGGCCCAAGAAAACGAGACCCCGACCCAGGGGCCGAGAAAACGAGAAAACGAACCAGGGCCAGAGCAAACAAAACCACAATCCAAGGGCCGAAAAACGGAGAACACGAGAAACCGAACCAGGGTCCGAGAAATCGGGACCACGATCCAGAGGCCGAGAAAACGAGAAAACGAACCAGGGTCCCAAAAAACGAACCAGGGTCAGAGAAAACGAGACCACGACCCAGGGGCCGAGAACACGAGAAAACGATAAAACTAACAAGTGTCTGCGGAAAAATGACACCAAGACCCAGGGGCCGAGAAAACAAGAAAACGAGATCACGAACCATGGCCCGAAAAAACAACACAAAAACCGAGATAACAAGAAAACGAAACAACGAACCAGGGTCCGAGAAAACAAAAAAATAGCCAAAGTCCGAGCAAACGAGACCACGACCCAAGGGCACAGAAAACGCGAAAAAGAACCAGGGTCCGAGAAAACACGACCACGATCCAGGGGCCGAGAAAACGAGAAAACGATAAAAGGAATCAGGGCGTGAGAAAACGAGACTACGAACCAGGGGCTGAGAAAACAATGAAACGAAAAAACGAATGGGAACAGAGAAAACCAAACCACGACCCAGGGGCCGAGAAAACAAAAAACGAAAAACTAACCAGGCCCCGAGAAAACGAGACCACGACCCAGGGGCCGAGGAAATGAGAAAACGCGAAAACGACCCACGACCCAGGGGCCGAGAAAACGCGAAAACGAGCCAGGGTCCGAGGAAACCACGACCCAAGGACCGAGATCACCAGAAAACGCTTGGTTCGAGAAAACGAAACCACGACCCAGGAGCCGAGAAAACGAGGAAACGAGAAAAGAGAGAGCGTGACCCACCGCCGCTGTACTCTGGAAAATTGCCCCCCTCTTCCTCCGGAACCCGGGGGTCCCCCCCCCCCCTCCAAAAATCCACCCTCCCTGCTGGAACCTCCCCCCCCCCCCTCCCCAGTAAAGATATGGGTGTACAGACCTCGTTAGACTACTGTTAGTTGTGTTTCACGTAGTAAGCTTAGAGCAAGCATGGATAGATGAGCAGTGAACGTATGTCACGTACTGGCTCAAGTCTGAGAAACCAACTTTGGTAGCGAGTAGACGTGCTTCGCTGTCTTGTTTGGCCTCCGCCGCCGCCATAGCGCCGCCGCCCCGCCAGGCCGAGACGTGCAGATTCAGATACTACAACTTCGCCATCGCGAGTTTCTCCAACCGCTTCTCCAGAGCCGTGCTTCAGAATTACTACGACGGCCCGAGGATCACAATTCGCGCGCAGTGCATCATCCTTGACTATATCTACGAGGTAATCCTATTTCTGTTATTCCTCCTACTTCTTGGAGCGATGGCACAAGACACACATACGGAGTCCGGCCTGGCCCTTGACACCTTCACGAAGAGTGTACCTCCAGGTTGGCGAGTCGGACTTCCAAAATATCCTCTACGACGGTATACCCAGTTGTTGCGCCTGTGGTGGCGCCAGACGGACATTTCCGAGAGCGCCACTGGACCGGCCATGGCCGGCAGGCTGAAGGGTGCAGCATTCCAGATCGCCAACAACTTGAAGGAGCAGCGCCTGGATTTATCGACGGGCTTGGTCAGAGAGATGATTGGTGATGAACTGTTAGCTCAGCCGAGTCATGAGGCTTGGCAGAATAGTGTTGGACAGCAGTTTCCCGCCGAGCCCGCAGGAGCGACCCTCCTTCTCCAGGCCCTGCAGCGAGAGTTCGGCATGCAGGAGCAGGAGATGAACATCCAATCTCTGGACGCGTTCTTTCTCCATCACCGCGGCAGCATGAGTTTGAGTGACTACCTTACCATGTGGCGTATGACGTACGACGAGGCGAATCAGAACAGCGGGCTTGAGATCAATAGTGTGGGAAAGTCAGACCTCCTCTTGAGGACATCAGGTCTCAGTGACCGCCTGAAAGACGACATCAAGCTCAAGCTCGACGGCAATCTGGCTCGCTTCGAGGATCTAATGACAATATTGCAGCGGATGGCCCATGCAGAGCAGAATAGTGGATCGTCAATTCCGGAGATGATCAAGCAGCATTACGGACACCATGATGATGAGTGGCACGATGATGGTTGGAACTGGAACGACGGATATGATGAATGGAGTTCCTGGTACGGCTATGAGGACGATTATGACTACAAATGGACAGATGATGATGAGCAGCAATCAGGAGATTGGTCTCAATACCTCCCCGCAGCAGATGACGGCACAGCTCAACATGATGAACATTACGGTAAAGGACGTGGAAAAGGCAATCGTTTCCCCACGAGCGGGAAAGGTGAAGGATGTACAAGATGTGGGTCAAAGTTTCATCGCACATCGGATTGCCCGCTCAACGGATCAGGAACCTCCAGCTCTAAAGACAAGGGCAAAAGCAAGGGCAAGAGTTCCTCTTTCCCTTCCTCCTCTTCGAGCAAAGGTAAAAGCAAAGGACGTGGCAAAAGTCGGAAAGGTAAGAGTCGAAAGGGCAAGTCCCGATCAAAAGGTGGTTTCTACGGTGATGACGGCGAATGGTATGACGATTCTTCGGAGTTTGGCTATGGCAACAGCTACGATGAAGGTTTAGCCTACTTCACTCAGACGGGCAACTACCACCAGTATTTCTCCTGGGCCGCTCCGAAGCCTGGAATCTTTACAGCATCGCCAACATCCGCGCCGATGACACCTCCTGATGCTCACTTTCCGACGCCAGGGGAAACGTCTGGAACAACTGGCTCTTTCGAGTTTCTTTCAGACACTCTCCCGAAGACCCCAGCCATTCAGATGGAACTACCTCCTATGACGCCGTTGAAGTTTTCACAAGATGATGATGACGACGATGGTGATCCTCACCGTTTCCGGCCACCACCTGAAGCAGATGATGATGATGACAAAGAAGACCCTCAACGCTTCAGACCTCCGCCGGAGGTCGAGGAGACCATCAACAACAACACTCCCATGGACACTGGCATTGGCTATGGGCAGATCAAGCGCGGCATCTTCATGACAACGGACAGCCCCGCTCAAGACTTCAGCACGATGCATACTGTTCGTGGCAAGGAGGTAGCAGGTCTTATCGTGGATCCAGGAGCCGCAGCTGGCATCATGGGCACGGACACGATGAAGGACTTTGTCAAGCAACACTTGAAGAGCGCAGGCCTTCAGTACGAGCTCGAGCCCAGCACCAGCACCTTCTCAGGCATCGACGGCCAGTCAGACCCTGGACTAGCAGTCACGACGATGCCGATCGGCGTTCCTGGATGCAGTGATATTACGTTCAAGGCAGACCTGATGGGCGGCACTGGCTCCAAATGTCCTGGGTTACTTCCCAACTCATCCTTGTTGCAGTATTCGGCCGCCCTCTTCTGCGATATTCTTGACAATCATGATGGAGTTCTGGTCTTGAACGTTTCTGTCCCGAATGGCAAGAAGAAGGCATATTTTATTCGCGTCTTTCTCACGGACAGTGGTCACTACCTCTTACCCATCGGGAAGTTCGGTCAAGCCAATGTTGAAGAAGATATTCTAAAGGATGCAGTTCGGAACTATTGTCGCAACATCTTCGGTCATCGGATTACCGAAGATAAGGCATCCATTCAGCTCCATGGTCAGGCCTCGAGAACGGGAAGCAGTACTACGCCAACTCGCAGTTCCTCAGCACCCCCTAAGACAACAGAGATCAGCGTGCAATGGACACCGACATGCGATTGGCTATCATACAGCAAAATCACGAAGCACCATGACCTGGACTACTTCAAGGCTTGGAACATGACCGAAGGTTTTGTTTATGAAGGTGATCACTGGCCTCGACATATGGAAGAGCACTCAAAGCGACTAGCTCATGAACATCGTGCAATGCCAGAAGAATTCTATACTTTCACAGGCTGTGTGGTTATCACGCCGGACAACGTTCGTCAGTGGACGACTGTCATGAAACGCCATCTTCACGATGCCCCTCTCTGCCTGCAAGAAGGCATGAGCGGGTCTGGCCGCCTTTCGGCAGCCGGAGCAGCTGTGGGTCTCAAGATCGCCTTCCCTGTGGACTACAGGTACGGATGGGACTTGAAGCAGCCTGAGCATCGACGCCTACTGGATCAGTGCAAACACGAATTGGGTATCCGTGTTCATTTTTGGTCCCCACGATGTGCACCCTGGTCTGTTCAGTCAAATCGATCACCTCCAGATAAACGCGACAAAGCCCGACAAGCAGAAGGATCGACTTTGGACTGGGTAGCTCAGCATATGAACGACGACCAGGAGCGGGATGAAGCATCTATCGCCGAGAACCCTCGGTCCTCCTCTATATTCAGTAAGAGCCCGCTCAAGAAGGTTACCGAGGCACCATCGTTCACCCCGGGTGGCAACAAAAGGTACCACACTGATCAGTGTCAGTTTGGCGCGACTGATGAGACGGGCCGTCCTACACAGAAGGCAACGGCTCTCTTGGCGACTGGCATTCAACTCCGACACTCAGTACGACAGTGCAAAGGCGAGAACAAGTGCAAGGACCACGGCATCCTGCAGGGCAGAGTTGGATCTATTCACCGCACAGCACTCTCGGCAGTATATCCTTGGCTGTTCTGTTTGGCCCTACTCATGGACGTTGCTACACATATCGGCAACGACACGGTGCAGCATAACATCGGCTCGAACGTACAGCACCTCGGCAGAAGCCAGTCTCACTTCGTTGGCTGGACGTGCGAACGGTGTAAGCACGGAGCTAAGAAGATCGGTCCCGATGGCCAACAGGTGGACACACTGCCGCATACAAAGGTCAAAGGCTGTCGCTTCGATCCTCTCCGAGCTGGTGGATCATCGACTGTCCCACCAGGAGGAGTTCCAGCACCAGAAGCAGCAGCACCAGCAGCAGCAGGACCAGCAGCAGCAGCACACCCAGCACCACCGGCAGGCCCAGTACTTGCTGAGCCGCCAGCTCCAGCGCCTGAACCAGACGGTGCAGGTGACGATCAACCAATACTACCAGAAGATGCAGATGATGATGCAGACACTGGGGATCCTCCTCCCGCACCTCCTCCTGTACCTCAAGGATCACGACCTCCTAGGAAAGCCTTAAAACGGAAAACAGATCCAAGGACACTGGAACCCTACGAAGACCCGAAGGTAGTTGAGCTGCCGGACTACATCGAACCGAGTTTCGACTTTGCCAAGATTCGTGGCAAGCTGAACGACCCTTCGATCAGCACCACCGAGAAGCAGAAGATCATTCTTGGCCTCCATATCAAGTTCTGGCATGCTCCACGTGATGATATGATTCGGTTTCTTCGGCGAGGAGGTTTCGGCACGGAGGTTCTTACCCTGGTATTTCAGGTTATACCTAAGATGTGCAAAGATTGTATGGACTGGCGCCGACATCCAACACGACCTCAACATGGAGTTACGATGAGCCCTCACTTCAACTTCCGCGTGCAGACAGACCTTTGGTTTATCTGGGATATGACGTTTGTAGTCTTTGTTGATGAATGCATCAGCTACGCCCTCACGACAAGGCTCGATCACAAGACGGCAGATTGTTGGATGAACACCGCTTTCCACCTCTGGATAAAATATTTCGGACCTATGTGGTGGCTTGTTTCAGATCAAGAAGGAGCGGTCATCTCAGATCTGGTCTCCAAGGCGTGCGAGCATTTCTCGATCAACAGAGACCTTGGCGGAAGTCAGGGACATACTGCAGCGCCTAAGTGTGAGAGGCGAATCCAGATATTACGTATTGGCAGTATGAAGTTGTGGGCCACAGCACAAAAGCAAGGATGGAATGTTAGCAAAGAGCGTTGCGTCGAGGAATGTTGCATGACCACCAACCTGTCTCTTTCTTATGGCGGATCTACTCCCGCAGCGGCACTTACTGGAGTTCAACCACGAGAGCTCTATGATCATGAGAATCCAGGTCTCGTTGCGCAGCTAGGTATCCTCGAGAGCGTGCCTGATGCAGTAGAGACCTCCATCAGACTCAGGATGGCCGCTAAAGATGCTATCAGTGCCGCGATCGTGGAAGACATGATTGCGAAGGCTCACAACACGCGAGTTCAGCAACATACCGCAGCGGACGCAGCCAAGTTGGTGGACGGCTCCAAGGTAGACTTGTGGAGAGAGCCTGACACCAAAGATGACCCTGGATGGAGAGGACCAGCAGATCTCATCAAGAACTACATGCCCGAGAACAAGGCGATTGTTTCATGGCGTGGATATCCTATGCTGGTACCGCTACGACATATACGACCTCATGTGGGTTTCACTTGGCTGCTTACACAGGGAGATTCACACACGGAGTACACGACGGACCAAGACAAGTCACGACTGGTCTTTGAGCTTATGAGTTTGGTCGAACAGCTGATACCAAACGCCCCGCTTATCTTTGGCAAGTTCTTCAATGAGGCAGAAGGACACTATACCATTGTACCTCCAGACCTCTATGAGAACGAGCCACAGATCTACAAGGTCGCCAGGCAGGTGGCCAGCACTACGTTTCTCGAATCGGACCTTGGTGGCATTCAGGTGGGCACTCAGTGCAAGCGTACGACGGCAGTGCCTGCAGCGAGACGATGCATCCTGGTTTTGTGGAATCGGAGTGTCCGATCCAACTATGTGGTGAAGCAGTTTGCGACGGTCAATGCCATCACCTTGGCATCTCATGGTCCATGGTCAGAATCATCATATGTGTTGTTCTATTTCTTCAAAGTTCAGAACGAGCAGAATGACTCTTACGAACACACCCCCGACCTGGACGACGTCGTGGACCCAAAGAGCAAGATGATGTGGCAGCCCTCACCGTGGCCTTGGTCAGATGGGACGCCATCTACGATACCGCCTGCGCCTGACTATCAGACGCCGCCAGACCAGCCGAGGAGGCCGCCATCACCACCATGGACAAAACTAGCAGCACCTTCACAACCTTCGAAGGTCAGCATGCAGCCGCCAGAGGTCAGCATGACGAATGACAGCCCAATGACGCAGATATCAGAAGTTGCAGCAGGACACCCGCCGGCACCTCCGGCACCTCCTGCACCACCAGCAGTACCAGTGGTTGTTCCTCCAGCACCGGCGACTTGGAAGGCCTCGCCTTCACACTCAAGTCAGATTCCAGCAGCGCCTATCTTTCCATTTCCACTGGCACCTCCTCCAGGACTACAGCTTCCAGACACACCGACGGTGCCAGTACCTATGACACCACTTGCTGGGACACCGAGAAAATTAGCAATCTCCGAGACCCCGATAGCATCACCAATGGCACAGGAGCAGGTAGACGCAGAGTCGAGTTCAGTATCATCTGAAGAAGGTCAAGATAGGTCTCGTACTCGCGTTCGTATTCAACTACCGGACGATGATGGGCGACCTGTAAGGCCGAAGGACATTCCAGTACCCCGAGTCGCCACTCCAATGGTTGCTCCTGCTCCGCCTACGGCACCATCCTCACCACCACGAGCTACAACAGGTCAGAAGAGATCGGATACATCTACGTTACTATCACCTCCAGGCGAGAAGCAGCCGAGAACATCTTCGACATCATTTCAGCCGGTATTACCAATATCCGAGCCTACTGCATCTACACCGGCAACTACCAGTTCGCCTGCAATATCACGGCCACACGCCACACCGAGTCGCACGACCCCTGTCAGAATGCAAGTAATGATGAGGAGGTCTCAGGCGAGCGTGTGCCAATTGCCAAGGGGCCAGAGGGCTCCAAGTTGGCGAACTCAGGTGGCTCATCTCTGGATGATCCGAAGGCTGCCTCCCGCGGAGACTCTCCAACGGTTCCAGATGACTCACACACAGCTCAGTCATCAATACAGCAAGTCTCACCTCTACCTGATGCAGGAGCTGGAGATCTGGATCGTACCATTGAATATCCAGAAGCTGGAGACCAGAACCAGGCGAGTGAACACCCTGCCGCTGAAGATCCAGACAAGACCATCGAGTATCCTGAAGGCTCTCTGGACGACACCATCGACCACAAGGATCTTCAAGTTTCCAGATATGTGACACCATTCCCGATCTGGTGGGCTTCTCCAGCAGAGTACTCATTTGACGAAGTTCATGATGACTATGCAGCAGACTACATGAACCATGCAATTCACGACGCAGAGCTTCTATTGCATCAAGCCCGAGTCGAGCAAGCTGGCACCTTACCTTGGCACGAGAAGGAGGCTCTACTAGTTGTCCCAGGCCCCTTTCGTACCTCACGCTGTTTCTATTACGATTTCAAAGACGACGAATGCTTCAGCGTATCCAGCAGCGAGATCCTCACTCCAGAGGAGATCATCGCACATTGGCCAGCGGTCGAAGCAGCAGACAGGAAGGAAGTCACTAGCTTTGTATCTCACGGCATCTTTAAGCTCGCACCAGCATCAGACTCCGACAACACCATTGATGGCACATGGGTTCGGAAATGGGCAGATCGTTCAAAAGGACTGGTGAAAAGCAGATGCTGTGGACGAGGCTTTCTCGATCGACAGAAGAATAGCATTGACAGACACAGCTCGACAGCGTCGCGACTTTCTCACCGCTTGGCAGTATCTCTTGCAGCTCAGTACGACCTCGTGATTGAGAGTCTAGATATCAGCACGGCCTTCTTACAGGGCCTCAAGTTTTCTGAAGTTGTACGCCGGGCAGCGGAGTTGGGACACGAAGTTAAGCAGCTTCGGAAGGTCTGGTTCAAGCCACCTCCAAACGTTTGGAGACATCTCCGTAACATCGAGGGCAGTGGCATCTATGTGCAGGACCAGGACATAGTCTACTTCGTGCTCGAACTATTGAAGGCCATGTACGGACTTGTGGATGGTCCTCTCTTATGGCAGCTGGCATTGGCGAACTTCATGGTCAAAGAGCTGAGCTTCATGAGCGCCTACCATGATGAGAACTTCTTCTACATCACCCGCGGATGGGAGATAGTGGCTATCTACATCACTCACGTTGACGACATCCTGACGATCGCGTCTCAGAGCTTCTTGGACAGGACCTACATACGATTGTCAGAGCGTTTTGGCACAGTCAAGAGGTGCGTTCTTCCATTGATATATGTCGGAGTTCGCCACTCTATGCCATCACCTGGACATTACTTCCTGGACCAAGAGCACTACTTGATGAAGCTGACTCCAGCGAAGGCAAGCGACACCAAGCGACTCAAGAATGACAGCCTTCCGTTGAATAAGGATGAACACAAGGAGTTCCGTTCATTGTTGTGCAGTCTCTTGTGGGTTTGTTTGACTCGTGTGGATCTATGCCATGGAGTTGTACTTCTGCAGAGCGAGATGGTCAGCCCTCTGATGACACACCTGAAGCAGTGCAATGCCCTGTTGGCCCGCGCTGTCAAGAGCAAAACGATGAATGGACTTCACTTTCACAAGCTACAGTGGCCTCTACGACTGGTATCCATCACGGACGCAGGACACGCATCAAAGAGGTCAGGTTACCCTTTCGAGGGCAAGATCGTTGAACTCATGAGCGAGCCCAAGGTGCAGTATGACAATAAAGAATGGTGGCCTGTGACAGAGGCCCGAGATTTTGGAGGATATGGCCACACTCTGTATTTCACCGCAAGGAAGGCATCACGAGTGAGCCACAGCACCTCCCATGCTGAGACGAACGCATGTGTTGGTGGACTCCAGGTGGCACAACTTATCTCATCAAGAATGACGGAGTTGTTTTCTATGCAGATCACTGGTTCCCCGGCAAGACCTCGACAACTTCTCATGTTGGAACAAGATAATGTGTTACTAATCCCATGTGATGCAGTGACAGATTGCATGGACCTCTTCGAGTTGATCACGGGAGCCAGAGGACTGACAACAGATAAAACTCAGAGGATATCAGTGATGTCCCTCAGAGAGGATCGTTTGACAGGAAGGTTTCGTAGAGTGACTCATGTACCGACATCAAGTATGTTGGCCGACGGACTGACGAAGCTTGGAGTTTTCCCGCAGTTACTAATGAAGTGTACGACAGGATTGTGGAAATTGCAAGTACAGGATAACAAGTTCATCAGGATCAAGCCCAGCGTGACCAAGCCGGACTACAGCGAGCAGGATTTATTGGACAGTGATGATCTACGGCATGACAAGTACCTGAAGATCGACGACGACATCTACGAGAAGATGATGATGATGTGTGAGGCCGGGATCGCTCCACGCTCCGCTTTCTGATTCTAAGTAGTCAAGAGAACGGGTAGCAGAGTAAAGATATGGGTGTACAGACCTCGTTAGACTACTGTTAGTTGTGTTTCACGTAGTAAGCTTAGAGCAAGCATGGATAGATGAGCAGTGAACGTATGTCACGTACTGGCTCAAGTCTGAGAAACCAACTTCCCCGGGCAAAACCCCCCCCTGCCCTAACCCCTCCCCCCCCCCTCCCCCTCGAAAACGGGGGGGGGTCACTACCGGTTCGAACCCCCCCCCCCCCCCCCCCTCGAAAACCGGAGGGGGGGGTCACTACCGGTTCGAACCCCTCCCCACCCCCCCCACTCACCGCCAGCAAACGACTCCCGGTCCCTACCACCGTCCGCATCACATCCCCCACTGTTGTTCCCAGCACCACTGTCCTCACCACCACTGTCCCCACTGGTTCCACCACCGTCCCTACTGTCCCCACCAGTGCCCCCACCACTGTCGCACTGTCCCCACTGTCCCCGCCACTGTTCCCACCACGTTTCCACTCTCCCCACTTTCTCCACGGCCCCATCCACTGCCCGACTATCCCCACTGTCCCACTGACTCTTCCGCTGTCCCACTGAGCTGTCCCACTGTTCCCACCACTGTCCCCACCACTGTCCCCACTGTACCTCTGTCCAATTGTCCCGCCGCCGTCCTCGCCACCGCCTTCACCACTGTCCTCACCACCACTGTACCCTCCACTGTCCCACTGTTTCCACCTCATTCCCACTGTCCCCACACCACTGTCCCCACCACCACCGTCCCCACCACTGCCCACTGTCCCCACTGTTCCCACCATTGTCCTCACCACTGTCCCCACCACTACTGTCCCCACCACTGTCCCACTGTCCCCACCACTGTCCCGCTGTCCCCTCACCGCTGTCCCCACCACCACCGTCCCCACCACTGTCCGCAACCCCACTCGGTTTTCGAGGGGGGGTGGGGGGTTCGAACCGGTAGTGACCCCACCGGTTTTCGAGGAGGGGGGGGGGTTCGAACCCCCGGTAGTGACCCTCCCCCCTTTTCATGATGAGCTGGGGGGGGGGGGGGGAGGGGTTCGAACCGGTAGTGACCCCCCGGTTTTCCGGAAGGGGGGTTGGTGGGTGGGGTTCGAACCGGTAGTGACCCCCCCTGGTTTTCCGCCAGCAGCGGTAGAACACGCTCTTTCCGAGAAAACGACGCAGGGTCAGAGAAAACGAGACCACCACCCAGGGGCCGAGACAACGAGAAAAAGAAGTACTAACCAGCGTCAACGTCCGAGAAAACAAAACCACGACCCAAGGGCCGAGAAAACGAGAAAACGAGAAAACGAAGCAGGGTCCGAGAAAACTAGACCACGACCCAGGCGCCGAGAACACGAGAAAACGAGAACACGAACCAGGGTCGAAGAAAACGAGAACGAGACCCAGGAGCTAAAACACAAGAAAAAACAAAAAAACGAACCAGGGGCCGAGAAAAATTGGATGACGATACAAGGAATCAGGGCCCGAGACAACGAGACTACGAACCAGGGGCCGAGAAAAGAAGAAAACAAGAAACGAACCAGGGGCCGACGTTATTCTCCAATGCGTTCTCTAGCGCCGCGGTGCGCACCTGTCGTCAGGGATTCCGCCATTTTGCCGGAGCCCCGGAAGGGAGGGGGGCGGAGGTATCTTCGGAACCCCCCCTCTTTGCAAAGGAGGGGGGAGGGGGGTAGCTTGAAGCCGCCCCCCCCCTGTGTCCAGACCCAAAAAAGAAGGAGAGGGGGGTAGCTTCCGAAGTCCCCCCCCCTTTGAAAGGGAAGCCCGGGCTCACCTTCTGTTCTGGAAAAACGAGGGGAGGGGGGAGATAGCTTCGAAGCCCCCCCCCTTTAGCCAGGGCCCCCCCAGCTCAAAAATGCTTCCAACAGGCGGTTTAGTTTCTGCAGGCAGACGAAGACCGCGTGCACAGTTTCCACGCACGCCCAATGTTTGAGACGAGTTCTAAGAATTCCTAGCGCATATGTTTCACGAGTGTCTAATAGAGAGGTTCTGGAGCGAGCAGGGGAACATCCATTGAGGCCAAACAGCGTTGTACAAGAAAATCGCAGCACTGCCTGGAGATAGCCCTCTCAGATTTTTAACTTGCCAGCCTGGCACTGACCTGCCGAGAAGATGGGCGCACCGGCGACGCAGGGAAGGCCCAAACAGCAGTGGGCCCCTTGCGTGCATAATCTTCTGCCAACGCATTCGCTTTCAGTTTTTGTTCTCGTTCCCCTCCCTGTTTTCCTCCTCCTCCTCCTTCGTCCTGCTGCTTCCCCCTCCTTCCGCGGAGTGATTCCATGAACTTTTATCCGTCGATGCGCCGTATGAGCGCACGGCTTGACTGACTGATCCTCTTGAGTGTTGTGCCGAAATGGGCGCGACAGCACCATGCGGTCTCACCCACTGGAGCCGTGTTGTGCCCCTTGGTGGGCATGCTTCGCTTGAGGGGAGTGCCAATGGGCGCGGCGGCTCCATGCGGACGCACCCACCGGAGCCGTTGGTGAGGCTTCCTACAGGGCACGACCTGCGCGAGGGGTGCGCTGAAGTGAGCGCAGCTGCAGCGGCAGAAAGGGGGGGATGGAGGAGAGGAGGACAACAGTCCAAAGACAGCTCCAGACGGCCCAACGACAGCTCCAGCAAGACCCTTCCAGATGACCACGAGGTGTGTGTGTTGCCGAGCCTCCTGTGTGGGTACAGTCAAGCTGCTACCATAAGGAACGTGAAATAATGAATTAAGCCCCTTCGTGGCTGGAAAAGCGCCAGTGTGCACGAGGAACGCTAGAGGAACAACCATGGAAGGACCCGAGAAACAATAAGCTCCTTCCGAACGCAATCTGTTCCTTGATTCGGCATCTTGGCTGTATTCGCAGGGCCCTCGCGCCCCGAACGGCCCAGAAGCGTCCTGGGGGGAGGGGGAGAGCCACAGAGGTCAGCTGAGCCATGTCTGGACCATCGCGGAAACATGCCAGGAGCAAGCAAAGGTGTGGTGGACCCATGTAGAAACAACATCCTCTGGATGCATCTCCCTGCTGCGCTGGCGGCTGCAGGGCTTGCCGATAGCGGCTGCGCGCTTGCCGCAAGAATCACCCGGAAACTCCCGTGGGAGCGCAGAACGCTGCGCCGCGGGAGCCTGTGAGTCTGACGGCGAGGCGCCGCGGCAGCCGCACCATGCCACGCTGCTAGATGACGAAGCCCGAATCCGCCCGCTCGAGCATGGGGGGGTCCGTGAGCACCGCACTGTCGTGCTGGGGCGGCGGTTCCTCGTCGTCGTCCGTGCTCTCCACGAAGGGCACCGGGGCAGGCGTGGAGGCGACGCGGAGCCTGGATTCGCTGCGGTCCATGTCGAAGCTGAGGCCCCACAGGCGGGAGACCGGGCGCACAGCCGCGTGGAAGAGGACGTAGAAGGCGAGCAGCCTCTCCGCGGCAGCAACGCGCGTCTCGTAGATACCCTCCATGTAGCTGAGGTTGAGGATCAGGTCCCTGCCACTCGCTGCTTTTCCCTCCCTGTCTTCGGACCCCAGGTGCTCGCCGATGACGACAGCCTTGCTGCCCTCGCGGTCCCCCATGGTGACCTTCTTCACGACGCTGTCCCACAGCTTCGTATTGTGGGGGCTGTTCTCGGTGTCGACCGAGTGCGGGCTGGTGCTCCTGGTCCAGCTCAAAATCTTGCTCGGGCTGTACATGCCCGCGCTGTAGGCCTTGACCGGGCTGACGGTCTTCAAGATCTTCATCGCCGTGGAGGGCCCCACCCTGCGGGCCCTCGCGGCCTCCGCGAGCTCCCTCCAGACTTCGAAGCACTTGCGAGTCGCGTGCATCGCGAGGGGCAGCCAGGAGTACCGCATCATCCACTGGCGCCTGCGCTGTCGGTACTCCTCCTGCGTCCTGCTTACCAGCCTGGAACATATCCCTATCCCTATGCTGGGCACCTCCTCATCACGATGCCAATCTTAGGGATTCCCTTCTCTTTTGAGGGCGCATCCCTGAGATTGCCATCGCCTCTTGGCGTGTCAATTTTAGGGATAGGGATAAGTTCGAGGCTGGTAACCTGTGGACAGAACACCGCATGCACTCATAACGTAGGGGGCCACAAAAATAGTCCCCGGGCTATTTTCGGAGCTTTTTGTTTGATCATTCTTTAAACAATATTTTTATTGTTCGTCGAAAATCCCCCTGTAGGGGGACAGGCCCGACTTAAGCCAAGAAGTCCGCGCGGGCCTCGGGAAGTTGATGTGCCTGCACGTGTTTCGTCTTCGAGTCCTCCACGCCGCCGCCCGTGGCGGCAGCACGACGGACGAGGCCTTCGCCCTGTCCGCCGCCACCTTGGCCATGTAGGAGGTGACGCGCTGCTCGCGCTCCTTGGACCTCCGTGCCGCCAGGTGGGCCCACGCCTCATAGCAGTCCTTCAGCGCGAGCTGGCAGGAGGGCGACAGGTCGCAGTCACTGAGCTTGGCCCGGGACCTCCTCTGCCTGCTCAGCCGCATGTCGGCAATGATCGTCTCCATCTGTCGGCCGCGCAGCACTGCCATGATCGTCGAGGCGGTGAACTTGATCTTGCGACTGCCCTTCGTAGGGGCTCGCATCACCGAGTCTGACACGAGCGACCGACTTCGCACTAAGTCGGTTTCGGAGCGCGAGCGGTCGAACTGCAGATGATGCGCTGAGGGACTCCTGGGAATTGTCGGGTCCTGCTGGGGGTAGAGACTCGAACCAGTAGGGCTTAGCTTAGCGAGTGCCGTGAGACCGCGCCGCGAGAGCGAGGAGTATACAAATTCTTTGCTGGCGTTCAAGCTCGCGAGATGTGCGGCCACATCCGCGTTGATAACCTTGGCAACGTCGAAGTCCTCAGGGTCGATTCCCAAGGCATCAGAGTGCCCCTTCACGATTGAACTTATGACGTCTTGGGCATCCTCGAGGTCCAACGTCCTCGAAATCATCTCTTGCTGGATGTCCTCGATCCGCACGTCCTGAAAGGCAGCCGCGTTCCCTTTTCGGGTGCCAGCGCTGGACAGGTCCCCCTTGCAGAGGAACAGACAACGCCATAAGCACAACCTCTCGGAGCTCCGCGCGAATTCTTCTGGGACGTGCGCTGGGCCTCTCCCCCCGGCGTGCGCAGCGCGCCAGGGGCGGCGCCGGAGGCGCCGCCGAGGGGGGTCCAGCGCCGATCCAAGAGATCTGCGCGGGCCTCCGAAGCTGTGTGTGCTTATGCGTGCTGTTCTTCTTCGGCCTTGGCAAGCATGGCAACCCCATGCATCACGTCCGCAGGCGCGTGCCCGCCGGTGGCGCTGTGCAGCAGCTGCTGGGAGTAGAACGCGGGCCTGTGCTCGGAGGACAGCGTCACGGACCTCTCGAAGAGCCCAGGCTTCGTCCAAGGGTTGTGCCCGACAGACACCACCTTCGGCGGTGGACAAGCCTCCCTTCAGTACACCTCTCCTTCGTGAAAACGGCCTGGGACCGAAACCGACGGACCTGGACCCGCAAAAGCGACGGCCGGGGCGCCCTCTCGCGAACCGAAAACGGCCAATTCCTTAGTCGACGTGTCGAGGCAGGCGACCTGTCCACCCCCCGACACTTAAGTCGGGCGTGTCCCCCTACAGGAGGATTCTCGACGCAAAATGAAAAGTACTCCAGAAGTGCTCCAACATGGCCAAAACATGCTCCAAAAATGGCCCCCAGACTCTTCCTGGACTATTTTTGAAATATTCCCCCCTGTAGAGGGACAGGCCCGACTCAACCCGACACCTCGACGCCGGTGCACGGGTTCGCGGCGATGAAGCGCGCCTGCTGCAGCGACATGATGCTGGCGGCCTCCATGGAGGCCAGCGTCCCGAGGCGGCCGTCGGCACGGCCGGCGAAGACCACCACCTCGGACGTGGTCAGGTGGGTCATCTCGTGCACAAAGTGGTCCTCTCGGCTGCACTTCAGTCGGGCCTGTCTCCCTGCAGGGGGATTTTCGACGAGAAAGAAAACAAATACCCCAGAAATGCCCCCAAATGGTCGGAAAATACTCCAAAAATCGTCCCCCGACTATTTTTGGACTATCTTTGGGGTATTTTTTATCTTTCGTCGAAAATTTCCCTGTAGGGGGACAGGCCCGACTTACGGCTACACGCAGGAGCGACCCTGGGTAAGAGTGACCTCTGGTGCGCGGCTCTTTGGGGGGGGCCGCGGGGGGACCACACCCGGGCGCGCCAGCCGCCGCTCCTGCTCCGTGTTCGGCCATCTGGGGACCCACCTGTGCCCACACCAAGGGTCGCTCCGGCGAAAGGTCATTTAACGGGCGAAGAACGGTATAAAATAAACTTTTTCGCTGTCGGGGGCGCCTTTCCAGCCGCCCAGGGACAGGCGCCCCCGGCAGCGAAAAAGCTTATTGTATACCGTTCTTCGCTCGCTGAGTCATTCTTGCGTCGAGTCGATCCTCCCCGTTCTGCCCAGACACACCGAAGGTTGTGAATCGGAACGCGAGGGCGCGCAGCTTGGACACGTAGGCGCGGAGCAGCTTGTAGTTGACCGTGCAGTCGACTATGACCAGCATCTTCCCGCCATAGCGCACGAAGAGGCGGCGACCTGTCCAGCACCGGTGCACGGTGGCCAGACAAGCACCCATGAAGACATAGAGGTGGGCATCGAGGTGTGCCACGGCGTATCTGACAGCCGCCCACCACCACTCCTCCTCTCGGAGCAGGGCGAATAGAGACAACGGCAGCTCAAAATCGATCCCCGCCGGACCCCTCCCGCGATCCAACCGCATGGGTTTCCAGAGCTGCGTCCAACCGTGGCGACGAGGGACCCCCCCGAAGGCAAAATGCCGCTGTCTCAACTGACCCTGCCCCGATCCTCCTGATCGTCGAAGGCGGCCGTGTCCCCTATGAGAGCCCATGCGCCGCTCAGCAGAGAATACCCCGTCGTCACAGTGATGTACACGTACAGGGCCGACAGCAGCAGGGAATACCACCCTTCCAGCAGGTGGGACGCCAGGTACCCGCCGACGAGCAGGACGCGCGCCCTCACCTCCGAGGGCCTCTCGGCCACAACACCCGTCCGACTCACTCCGCACAGCTCCTCCGGACGAAGAAAACAAGACATGAACGTAAACTCTCGAAGCTCCGCGCGGAGCTCTTAGATCGGCACTGGGCTCCCTTCCCTGGCGCGCAGAGCGCGCCAGGGGCGGCGCCAGAGGTGCCGCCAGGGGGGGGCCCAGCGCCAATCCAAGAAGTCCGCGCGGAGCACCGAGCATTTACGAGAGGGTCGAGATAGTGCACCACCCCCATTTCCGGCAAACCTGGGCTCTGAAGAAGGGGTCGAATTCAAAGTGCAACCCAATTACGAGACGTGCTAGGATCCTGCCCCAGCTCCGCTGCCCAGGAAGGGTAATCAACAGATCACCCCAACCCCACCCTTATACCCCATGCTGCTGCGATCCTCCGCCGCGGGAAGCAGAGATTTCAGCAGGTGCGGCATGCCGCGGACGTCCGCCACGCCGAGCGTAAGGGCCGGCAGTGTGACCTTGGCGAGGCCGTGCAACACCCACTCCTTGCGAGGCGGGGACTTCTCCCTATCCACCGCCTGGGAACCGGCGTCCCGGTGCCCCAGCGGGCGGTGGATATGGATACCTTTTGGCCCCCGGGGAACCGAATATGTCCATATCCACCGCCTGCCGATGCCCCCGAAAACTGACCCTCCAGGCGGTGGACATGGATCAATTCCCGCCTCGGGCTCCTGCGGCGCGCCCGCCTCCTGGAGCGAGCTGGCGCCGTCGGGGCCAACCGAGATGGTGCCCGCGAACACCACCTTGACACGAAGCCAGGGCGAAGCCAAATTCGGACGAGGAAAAACCCGGGGATCTGCAGTCGGGGCGTTGACCTAAGGAACGATGAATAAGGAACGAGGCCATTTTTTCCCATACGCTAAGCTCCGATTCTCCGTGGAAGACCTCCGGAAAACCCAAGGAGCACTGTAAAACAACTAAGGAACACGGAGCCCCTCCCAAACGAAAAGGGTTCCTTCTTCAGCGGCCCGACTGCACTGGCCCAGGTCAATCCAGACCCGGGTCAATCAAACTTTCCAGGATCCTGCGGGATCCTGCACTCGTACCCGGGTCAGTGTGCCCCTGGCCCTACAGGATCCTGCAAGATCGGGCGCTCTGACTCACCTCCGTTTGCATTGACCCCCGTCTCTTAAGTTCAGAAAATCGGGAATCCCTGAGATCTGGCGGCTCTGGAGGATGTATCGGGCGCCGCGATCTTCTCAGAGCTCTGGAACGGACTTATCCTTGTCCCAGGCCCGCCCGGGTCACCTTCAGGCACTCCTCCAGGCATGTGGCATCGAAGGCGTGCATGGACCCGTCTGGGAACGACTCGATCAGCCGAACCCCGTCTTCCGAGGACGAGCCGATGGAGAACGAAGACCTCTGGTGAACCCGCCACCGTGCCTGCACGGTAATGGAGCGTTAGAATGCTTGTAGGTTGTCTGGTGGAGCTCCTGCAGGTTTGCAGAGACCGGCCGCCCCATCCAACGACCGTCGTTCGCAAACCGCCCTTCTGAGCCTGCTTTCTGGCGCCCCTGTCGGCCTCAAGACGGCTCCAAAACGGCCAAAGATCGCCCCAAAACGGCTGCAAGATGCAATCGCCCCAATACGGCCACCAGCGAGCCCCGAAGTGGCAATACTAACGAAAAGTCTACTCGTTGGAAGTCAATGAGCTTTGCTTCTAAGGTTTTTCGATTTCAGGTCACCTCGGGAAGGCTTCTTAGAGCCTTCAGAAACCTCGAAACCTGGCCCAAGTGGTCCCCAAGACGGCTCCAAAATTGCCAAAGAACCCCCAACCCTAAAATGGCCCAAGACAGGCCCAAAAGGGCCTCAAGACAGCCCCAATTTAACCGAGCCTTGTCGGGAGAGCCCGGTATAAACATCGCTCCCAGGAAGGGCCGAGACCCCCGACGGGCTTCAAGAGGCCTCCAAGTGGCTCGAAGAAGCCCTCTTCAAGCCCTCGAGACGCCTTGAAGAGGGGGGAGGGACGGGGTAGGCGGGGGAGGAGTGTGATGATAAGGAAACAGGATAGAGCAAGGAGAAGGCGAAGGAGTAGAGCAAGGCTGCGGACAAGAAGAGGGTGATTAAGACCCCGCGCCAGTTCAGACGAGTCGCTGAACAGGAGCGGGCCTTCAGCTCGACCTCATCCCTGCTGGGATGCTGCGCTGGCATGGTGGTGGGGCTTGCCGCAGGCAGCTGGATATGATCCAGCGGGCCCTCCAGCTGCCACGAGTTCTCCTCGAGGCTGATGGCCACGCCGCGGAAGAACCCCTTCGTCGTGTCGACCCACTTCCCTGTCCAAGGAGGCCTGCTCGAACTCTTCCCCGCCCCGCCGAGAGGCCTGGCCCTCGCAGCTCCGCGGGCCACCGAGCGCGGAAAGGCCGCCGACACCGCCTCGATGGAGGCGTAGAGCAGCCACGACAGCGTGTGGTGCATCGCGAGGGTGGCCACCGTGGAGGGCTCCGACGGGCGCTGCCCGGCCATGGTGCTGAAGAGGCAGCCTGCAAACTCGAGCTTCATGAGGTCCTGTCCGATCGAGTTGGCCAGCACGGTGTCGAAGACGCTTGACCTCAGCGAGCCCTGGATACGGATTCTCCCGATTGCGTTCTGCATGCTACCAGCGTCGCACTTGCTTGTTACAATTGATGTTGGGCATTGGAGTCAACTAGCTTCGCCGCTTCTGCCAAGCTGTCGGCGTCGCTTGTGCTGCTTCTGGCCGCCATTTCTCGTCCGCTCAACCCCCTGGTGCAGATTGAATGTTCCTGGTCCGAATCGTATTCGAACTGGCTGCAAGCGCCCCGCCGACCCAAAAGAGCTCGCAAGCGTTCCTGCCCCTTCTCCCTGTGTCTGTTCCTGTCTCGCGCTCTTCAAATGCTGACATATCCTTCGCTTTCTACCGCCATTGCTGTCTTGTTACATTTGTTTCAGTGCGCCGTTCATGTCCTGCCCATGCTTAAAAGGACAGCACTTCGTAAGCGATACCCAAGAATACAAACAGACAACAATTGGCGAAGGACCCAACCATGAGTAAGTATGAGCGCCGCAAGGCAAGTGAACAGGAGGAGGAGGAGGAGGAAATCAGGGCAACGAAGCGTGTGAACGGTGTGCCGAAATGGGTGTCGGAACCGCTCGCGCCCGCAGCCACTGGGTCCACGAAGCGTGTGATGGCTGCGCCGAAGTGCGAGGGGGCGGAGGCATGCGACCGCAGCCACTGGGGCCGTGAGCGTAGCTCCCTCTGGGTCCACGAAACGCGTGAGGAGCGTGACCAAACGAGCGGGCGCGCGAGGAGTGCGTCAGCATGACATCGAGGACGACGTGTGGTCGCGCCCACTGAGACCTGAAATGTGGCTCCCGCAGGGGCACGGAACGTGTGAGGGGTGTGTGGGCTCGGGGGCGCCAAGCGGTTGCGATCGCTGAGACCGCTGGTGGAGCTCCCTTAGAGGGCACGGGACGTCTGAGGTGTGTGCCGACATGGGCTCGGGGACGCCCTGCGGTCGCGCCCACTGAGACGGTACGTCGAGCTCCCTCAGAGGTGCGGGCCTAACCAGCCTCGAGCGTATCCCTATCCCTAAGATTGACACGCCAAAAGGCGATGACAATCTTAGGGATTCGCCCTCAAAAAATATGGAAAAATAAGGGAATCCCTAAGATTGTCATCGTGATGAGGAGATGCCCAGCATAGGGATAGGGATATGTTCCAGGCTGGTAAGGACCGTGTGAGGGGTTTGTCGAAGTGGGCTCGGGGACGTCTTGCGGCCGCGCCCACTGAGACCATAGGTACAGCTCCCTATGAGGCCACGAAAAATACGAGGCATGATGTTGACTGATTGACTGGCGATGCTGGTGCCGAGGATGATGGCGGTAACGATGATGACGACGACGAGCAGCAGGAGAGGGAAGGGGGGCAGCGGGAGGAACGAGCGCCGAGCGCCGCAGATTCGGAAGGAAAACCCAACACAACAGGACAGTCGGGAACAAGCAAAGCCTGGCCATCGCTCGGACGTCCATTCCCCGTGTTTTCTTCGGTCTCGTGCGTGGTTTTTCCGCCAGATGATCAAGGATGCTCCTCGACGGCCCTCGCCGAGACAAAATGCACACGTCCGAGCGATGCCAGGATAGCCACGAAGACGACTGCACAAAGGCCACCGAGCGCCCGGCATGGCGAAGATGTTGGTGCGCTCGCCGTGCAGGCGGTGCAGGGCGCGCGCGGCCCAGACGGTCGGGTAGGTGGTCCCGCTGTGGCTGACGCCGAGGACCACGGCGCCGGGCGTGAAGCGGAAGGAGAGCCGCGAGATCGCAAAGTTCCTGGGCTCCACATGCCCATGGGCCTCCTGCAGCATGCCGAGCAGCCAGTTAGAGCTCAGGGCCGTGATGTTCAGCATGGGCATTATCTTTTTCAGGTCGGCGGCGAACTGCTGCCCCAGCCACAGGCTGTTCTCGATGCCGAAGACGAGGACGTCAATGGTATCGCTGGCGCCGCCGTCGCGGCTCTTCCTCGCAAGCAGTTCCGAGAGGCACCTGCCGAATCTGCGGCCGCTCTGGTTGTTCAGCGCAGCGCGATCGTTCCAGGAATCCTCGACCTGCTGCAACACGGAGGGCACGTCGTGTAGGTCCTGCGCCACAGGATCCAAGCCCCCCCAGGAGTTGCCCAGCTTGCGGCTTGGTGGCGCGTTGTGCAGCAGCACCCAGCGAGACACGAACGCCTCCTTTGCGAGAGGCCTGCGGGCTGAGTCCAGGCTCACGCCACGGGCGAGAAGGTGGTGGCCCATGACCCTGTCTGTCTCGAGCGCGGGCATCGCGAAGAAGTGGCAGTCGGCGAGTGCGCCGGGGTTCACGAGGGCCCTCAGCTTGGCCACGTGTTCCTCCGCAGTGCCCCCCTGCATGATCTTGAGCTCCACGGCCTCTCCAGCTGCATCGTTGAGGTCCCAGCGTGCTCGCGCCGCTCGGGTCCGCGAGCCGCTGGCATCGGTGAGCGGCCAGCCGACCAGAAGGCTGCTTGGCTCGGAGGACCAGAAAACCAGCGGGCGCGTCTGGTCGATTGCAAGGGAGATCGGCTGGCCCTTGCTGGCGAGCACGATGGACGTGGGCCACAAGGTGCACGAGACCGAGACCCCAAAGGTGCCTTCTGCACGCTGGAAGAAAGACTGCACGGTGCTCAGTAGGTCCATGCGGAAGAAATACTCGCAAGACTTCAGCACAAAATTCCTGAGGTGGACGCCAGTGATACCGTATTTCTCCATGTCTTCCGCGTTTTGTGGCGTCTCGAAGAAGACGATGAGAGCGTCGGCCAATGCCTGCACATTGCCCTGCGTAGGCACGAAACGTCCTTCTTGCGATTGTCTTTGCGCGCTGGTGCTGTCGTTGGTCAGAGCTTCCCTGAAAATGCAGTCGAACAAATTTGCCTAGCGGGCAAAGGACGCGTGCGGCGGGGCATGGTTTGGCGCGTCTGGGGACGGCGCTTCCCAGCCGAAGATCTCGTCGATGTGCTTCGTAACCTCGGTCAAGAAGGCCAGACGCACAGAAGCCAGCCACATGCCTTGACAGAGAAGGAGATCAATCATGCCAGCCATCTTTGGAGAATCTCCGCTCGCGCCATTATTGCAGTGCAGTGCTCGTGCCAGGAAGAGTCCGAGAATGCCATTGGGCACCACCTTGTCGTAGAGCGTCCAGCCGTCGAAATCTCCGTTGTGGGTGATCGTCGTGCATACCTCTAAGAGGCGGCACCTCCACATCCCGTTCTCATCGCACTGCCATACGCGCTCAGAGCGTGGACCCAGCCACTGGTGCGGGTGCGTCTCGACCTCCGCTGGGCTCGAGGAGGTCCCGAACCGAGAGTGGCCCTGGGCGAGCACGACAGGCAAACCTCGAAGCTCCCTGCATCGCAGCAGGCCGAACCGGTACTGCCACCGCAGGCGCGAGCGGAACAGGCTGAAGATTCTGGCGCCCAGTCGACCCCGCTTAGTCTTCAGCGAGCGCGCCATGACCGCCCTCACCTGGTCGCCGCCGTAGCTCAGGAAGGTGTTGACCCCCCCCGCCTGTGCGCCGCGCATCTCCACGATGTCGAGCACGCTCAGCAGGAGGCTCTCGCAGACGCCCGGGAACAGCTCCCTGCTGGCGCCGCCGTCCTGCAGCGCGTCGCGCGGGACCAGGAGGCCCCAGTTGCCGCAGCAGAAGCAGCCTGGCGGGGGCTCGAAGCCCCACGGCAGCCCGCCTGGCAGGTCCGACAGCAAGGAGCCCGCGGCCACCAGCACCGCCCCGGCTAGGACGGAGGCGGCCGCAGGGTCGCCAGCGTCCAGGCGCGCCCCCAGCCACAGCCACAGCCCGCAGGGCAGCAACAGCGACGCCACCAGGCCGGCCACCCTCACGAACGCCTCGGCGCTCGCGCCGCGCGCCAGCAGGGCCCTGCGGGCCCGCGGTGTCAGCGCCACGCAGGCACCCGGCGCCGCGGCGAAGGGCAGCAGCTGCCGCAGCAGCTGGGGGCACCAAATACTCGCCATCGCTCGGACGTCCATTCCCTGTGTTTTTTGTCGGTTTCGTGCGTGGCTTTTTCGCCACATGATCAAGGATGCTCCTCGATGGTCCTCGCCGAAAAATAAATGCACACGTCCGAGCGATGCCAGGCAAAAGGCACCGATACCGCTGCTCCCCACACCTCTCCCGTGGCGCGTTCTGACCGTAACTTCGAGGAGCATCCGGCCTTGGCGACGAGTCGAGCTCTCCAGGACGAGCAGCGGCATCGGCATCGCTTCTCCGTCCGGCGCGACCTGCGAGGCGAGCCGCCCTGCCCACGGCGCCCGCGCGGCGGCCCCTCCGCGCGTGCCGGGCGCCGCGGGCGCCCGCAGCCGCAGCCTCGCCGCGGGCAGGAGCAGCGCAGCGGCCGCCGCCAGGTGCGCCAGCTCGTGGAGCAGCAGCGCCACGGCGCGGGCCGCCCGCAGGGCGAGCTCGAAGAGGAGGGCCTCCGATGGGGGCCCTGGGGCACACCAAGAAATGGACACAAAGAGCAGGATTCCCACGTGTCCCCCTATTTCCTGGGTCTACGTCTTCCACCCCGCTGCCCATGTCTTCCCATATTTTCCTGGCCGTCGACGATTCACTGTGTCTGTGTGCTCTTTCCCCTCCCACGCCTCGGCGGCTGGCGTCGGCCCCGCGCCCCACGCCTGCGCGGAGCCGCTGTTGGCGGCGCGGGTCAGCGCCCAGCCTGCTGGGCAGGCCGGCAGCGGCGGCGGCGGCGCAGACGGCGGCGTGGTCTCGGAGGTTTCTGGAGGTTTTTCGGGCCGCCGCTGCGGGACGCGGCTCGAGAAACTGGCGGGGGTGGGCCCCGCGAGGGTTCCGAGGGCCGATTTTGGGCGAGGACGGGGGCAGCATCAGGGGACAGGAAAATACACAAACCTCGCGAACAGGGCTGAACCCAACCGGTGTTTTTCGCTTTCGTTTTGTTTTCGTTTTCCCTCGCTTTTGTCTCGAATCCGCCTTTACCGCAAAACGACATCGAAACGTAAACGGCCCACGAAATCGCCGAAAACACCGTTTAGGTCCAGCCCTGCTCGTGAACCGCCATTCGGGCATGTTCGGGCGAGAAGGAGACCTGGAGGGGAGGGGTTGAGGAGCTGCGTCGGTTTGCCACTGGCTCCGCGTCGGACCTGAAATTTGGTAGCTACCTACCTGTCTATCGAACCATGTACTTGTCCTGTTAATCCCACCAGCCCTCTGGGCATAGGTGATCTAGCGCGCTTCCGTTTCCAACCTCCCTCTTCCCATTCGAAGAGGGGCCTACCCCTCCGCCTATCCTCTCCCCTGGGTATGAACGGGCCGGCCAGGGCGTCCAAGAAAGCTCAAGGTGGCTACAACATGGCCTCAGGGATGACTTCCGAGATAACACAAGGTAGAGAAACATTATTCAAGATAGCATCCCGCACACATCCAAGTGGGCCCAAGAGCGCTCCCAGACAGCTCCAAGTGGCCGCAGAGCTTTCCCATGATTCCCCAGAGAGCAAATATCGTTCCAATATTAAAGGGGAGCACATGTTTTTATGCCTTCTCGCACTTTCGGTTCCGATGAGCTTCTGAAGCCTCAAGATGGCTCGCAGGTGGCCGAAAAGAGCGCCAGGAGGTGCCCGAGAGGGCTCCAAGACGGCCCAAAAGAGCGCCAAGAGCGCCTCAAGAGCGCCCAAGGAGGCGAGTCTTCTTGTTCAAGAGGGGCAACCCAAATAGGAGACCCCCATTCTATGATCGACGTCTTCCAACGTGACCTCCATAGGGCCCCAATTTTTCCCCGACAGGCCTTTCTGGTTTACTCCCGTCGTCGTCGCTTTCCTTGTCCTCCTCCTCCTCCTTTCTCCTCCTTCTCCTCCTCCTCCTCCTCCTCCTCATCGTCATCGTCATCCTCATCCTCATCCTCCTCCTCCTCCTCCTCCTCCTCTCCTCCATCATCATCATCATCATCATCATCATCATCATCATCATCATCATCATCATCATCATCATCATCATCATCACCACCACCACCACCACCACCACCACCACCACCACCACCACCACCATCATCATCATCATCATCATCATCATCATCATCATCATCATCATCATCATCATCATCATCATCATCATCATCATCATCATCATCATCATCATCATCATCATCATCATCATCATCATCATCATCATCATCATCATCTTCATTATCATCAACATCAGCGCCATCGCCATCGCCATCGTCACCATCACCACCATCATCAACAACACTATCATCCCTATACCACTACTCCCATCATCATCATCATCATCATCACCAGCAGCATCATCAACAACATAGCCATCACCATAGCCATCATAATCATCATCACCACCATCATCATAATAACCAGCATAGTCATAATCAGCACCATTTCAACCATCATCCTCATCATCGTCATCGTCATCATCATCATCATCACCGCCAACTCCATCATCATCAGTAACATCATCATCAACAACAATATCATCATCCCATATCCTTCTGCCTCCTCCTCCCGCCCTCCCCCATCCCACTTCTCCTGCTTCTCCACATGATCCTCCTTCTTCGACGGAAGGCTCACCAATGTATGCTCCAGCTGAGTCCGAACTTTGGCTTGACGGCTAGTCCACATGTCGATCACACTGGATGTTCTCCCTCCCCTGATCAAAACAATTAACAAGGCTATCGTTTCTGGATGGGCTGGTGGGGATATTTTTTTGGTCGCGGCCGCAAGCGAGAGCGCAAACGGCGAGTCGTAAGTCCGGGGCGCGGGCCTACTAATTGACAACAGGAGCAAACTAGAGGCTGGTGGGGATACGCAAAATGTCAAGAATTAGTGTTGCGGTTGTCCCGTGAGTTGTCCCTTGGGTGGTCTCGCGGTTGTTCCGTGGGTTGCCCCGTATGCTGTCCCGTGCAATGTCCAGTGCGTTGTCCCGTGGGTTGTGCTGTGATTGTCCTGTGGGTTGCCTCATGGGTTGTCCCGTGGTTGTCCCGTTTGTTGCCCCATAAAATATACAAAATTGACCGGTTTCAGTATATAAGGTAGCTACCGATAGGACCACCCTTCGGGTGATAAGGAAGTTGGGGGGAAGGGGGAAACGGTCGATTTGCAATGAGCCTCGCCTACTGCCAACAAACAATGCATGAACAATACCACATATGCCCGCTTGCTTTTATCAGCCTAATCCATCGATGTGTGAATATAGATTTCTGTATAATTATATAGACATATATGTTTAGAGATATATGTACATGTATATACCTATAGATTAGTAAATATATGTTTGCCGAGTCGATTCCTTGAGTTGTTCATATATCTCCCCATATATATATATATATATCTACCGCGGGGATGGTTGGCGCAAGGACGTGGCATGTAATTGTTCGCGCAGCACTTGGTGGCGGCAAGCGCCGTAGATCGCATTCATTTGCTTCTACCCGCGTTGTTGCACAGGTAGCGGCAGCATGTCGCTTTTATGCGCCTGCCCCGTACTGTAAGCAGCAAGCGGAAGTACGTGGCATCTTTTTGCCCGCCCATTGTGTGTTCCTTCTTTCGTGTTTGGCTGCCGCGTGGCCGCGCGCACCTGCCTATCTACCCAGCGGCCCAGCTAGTTCCCTACCTAGGCTCTGCCTAGAAGGGTTCTTAGTCTCTAGCTTAAAGGGGCCGGGCAGTGGAAAGCGCCCCGGGCGGTTCCCCCAGTCCCCGCCCCGCGGTTCCCCCAGTCCCCTGGGAGCTTTAACTTTAGCTTTAGCTTTAGCTTAGCTTTAGCTTAGCTTTAGCTTAACTTTAGCTTAGCTTTAGCTTAGCGCTAGCTTAGCTTTAGCTTAGCTTTAGCTTAGCGCTAGCTTAGCTTTAGCTTAGCTCTAGCTTAGCTTGAGTTTAGCTTTAGCTTAGCTTTAACTAGCTTTAGCTTAGCTTTAGTTTAGCGTTGGCTTAGCTTTAGCTTAGCTTCAGCTTAGCGTTAGCTTAGCGTTAGCTTAGCTTTAGCTTAGCTTCAGCTTAGCTCCAGCTTAGCTCCAGCTTAGCTTTAGTTTTAGCTTAGCTTTAGCTTAGCTTTGGCTTAGCTGTAGCTCAGCTGTAGCTCAGCTTTAGCTTAGCTTTACATGAGCTTTAGCTTAGCTTTAGCTTAGCTTTAGCTCAGCTTCAGCTTCGCTTCAGCTTAGTTTTAGCTTAGCTTTAGCTTAGATGTAGCTTAGCTGTAGCTTAGCTTTAGCTTAGCTTTACTGTTACTACTAATGCTGCTTTCCTAGGGGCTCCAACTCCTAGGTAGGGTCGCACTGGGATAATTTTGAGATGTATATATATGTATATAAATATATGTATATATATGTAAACACGAACATATCTTGATATGTACGTATGTACCCACACACCGGGTTATATGTATATACGTACGTTCATCTACCCAGCCGTCTATCTATCAACTCATTCATCTATATGCCTCTCTATCTTTCTGTATATTTGGCAATGTCGTTGGCACTGGTGAGTAGTGGTGATGGCGGTGGCGGTGGCGGTGGTGATGGCAGGGTGGCGGGATGTTGGTGGACATGTGAAGTGATGGTTTTGTTCATGCTCTTGCGCCGCAACGCGATGCCAGCTTCGCTTAGTCGCGCGTGCTCTAGCGGCTGCGCCCCGAAAAATACAAGGCTGCAGTCCGACATGTTTTCGGCGGAGCACTGGCAGAGCTTGGTGCCGCGAAGCGGGCGGCCGACTGCGCCGCCGTCGCCGCCCTCGTCGTCGTCGCGCTCTCCGCGTCGCCGCAATCACCGCCGCCCCCGTCGCCGCCGGCAGGCCCAGCATCATCGTCATCATCCCCGTTGTCGTCGTCGTCCTCGTCATCGTCGTCGCCGCGGCCTGGCGCGACCCCATTGCCGCTGGGGCTCTCTTCCTCTAGCGCGTCGCGACAAGGCGCTGAGTGGCGCCAGATCTGGTCGCTGTCGGTTTTGTCGCAGCGCCAGCGGCTTCCGCCGGGGAGCTCCTTCCAGGACGGGCCGCTTCCCAGCGCGGCCCGGGGGCGTCCGCCCGCGGGGGCGCCCCGGCCCCGCGCGCCCGGCGGCGCGCGCGCGACCACGCGCGCGGGCTTCGCCCGCATGAGAAAGCGCCGTCAATTTCCCCCCGCGGCGAGCGCAGAAGCAGAACCCGCAAGGGCGCGCTGCCGGAGACTGGCGCGCAGCCGCTCCGCTCTGCGCACTCGCGGCACGCGTGCTCCTGGCGCCCAGCCCTTTCCCGGAGGATTCGCGACGCGGGGGCCGCGGGCGCGCGCGCGCCCCCCGAAACAGCGGCCGCGCGCGCGCCCCGCGGCCGCGCGACGACGCCACCGAACAAGAGGCCAACGCTGCCCCGCGAACGAGCTCACCCGCAACTGGCGTGCCAAACACAGCGCTCGCGAGCTCGGCACCCCGCGTCAAGAAACACGGCCTCGCGCAATTCGACAACGCCCCGTTCCCACGCAGAGCTCGGGGAAAAGAGCGCGCCAGCCGCGGAGGGCGCGCGCCCCGCAGGGCGCGGGCATAGACGCAACGAACGGCCCCAGAGAAGAAAGCCGGCGCGCACCCCACCTCAACGCCAATAGCAACCGCACTCCTTCCTGAGCTGATCTTGATTGAAGCAGAGGCGCGCCCGCAAACGCGTCGCCTGGAGCCCGCCCCCAGCCGCGCCGCCAGCGCCGCTGCCAGAGCCAGGCGACCTGGAGGTCTCGAGCCGCTGCGGGGCCACGATTCGGAATGCGCGGTAGAAGCAATGCACTTGCCGCCCCGCGAAATGCTTTCCAAGAGCCTGCATGAGCTCCCCATGAATGACCGCCGCCCCGGCGCGGTGCCACTCGAAGGCCGCGGCCCCCTGGCGCGGGGCGCGCGCGCAGGCGACCTGAGCGCGCCAGTTCGGCGGGGGATCTTCGGCGCGGACGCCCGACGCCGCGCCCGGGACCTGATCGCCCACCCGGCGTGCGATCTGGCGAGCGTGGCAGTGATAGCCGGATTCAAGGCCCACTATCCCCGCGGGCGCGCCGCCGCCACAGCCACTCATCGCTTCTCCGAGGGAGCGCGGCGCCGGCAGACTCTGGCGCCACGGCGCGCAGCCCCCAGCCCAGGCGCCTGCGATCCAGCTCGACGAGCTCGCCCTGGCGCTTCCTCGCCAAATCCACGAGCAACTTTGCGCGACCCTCCGCGAAGTCGAGGTGCTGCTCGCCGCACTTCCGCGCGCAGGTTTAAGAAGGTCTTCGAGCGACTTCGAGCACTGTCCCCGGACGTGCACAGACTGGCCCCCGCCCCGCGTCAGATTCGCGACCCGCAAACCGCGCCCGCTGGCAGCGACCAGGAACTGCTGATCGCCATCGCTGGTAGAGCCTGGCGACCACTCTAACTCGAGCAGGTTTTGTCGCTCCCGAGCTCGAAGAGCTCCAACCGCGCTCTGGCAGCATGCCTCGCGGGCGCTCCCCGCCCTCCTTCGCCCCCCTCTGCTCCTTCCAGCTCCCACTGTATTTCCCCGTCCTCGCCGTCATACTCGCCCTCCTCCCGCCCCCCCCCGCCCCCTGCCCCCCCCCGCCCCCGCCCCCGGCCCCTCCGAAACAAACTAAAGTGGAACTGCCAGCGGCGTCCCCTGATCATGATCCTCTCGCCGCCCTCCCTATCCCCCTCCTATCCTCGCCGCCCCCCCCCCCCCCCCCCCCCCTCGTCGCCCCCCTCCTCCTGCAGCGCCTCGCAGGGCCGCCTGGGCGTCAGCGCCCTTCGGGCGAGGCGCGACGCAGCAGAAGCGCTCGCGTTCGACCTCCCGCTCCTTGACGACCTGCATCTGGGCCAGCCCTGAACTCTCCTCGCGCCGAGGCTGCCGCCCCAGGCGCGGGAACGACGGCGGTGCGCCCGCGCGCGCCGCGGCATGATCGGCAGCCGCGCGCGCGCGCGCCCTCTGCAATGCCGTCGGAAACTGGCCCCTGCAGGCCCTCGGCGAACTCCGCGGCGCTCTCGAAGACGGCAATTTCTTCTGCTGCGTCGTTGGGGCCACCCCACTCAATAGTTTCTTCGACGTAGTCGTCAGCGGCAAACGCCTCCGCGAGCTCCTGCAGCGCGCGCGCTGGCAGCGCCAGCGCACCTGCTAGGTTTCCCAGCGGGCTTGGTGGCTGAGACGGCCCCGTCAGCGCCCTTGCAGTCAATGTCAGGTTTTGCAGCGGGCATGAAGGCTTGCCGGGGGATCCTGGCGCGGCCGCGGCCTCTTCTGCAGGCTCGCGCGGCGGGGCGAGGGCGCCCTGCGCGGCCTTCGCAGCCGCCGGCTTGCTGGCAGGGCTTGGCGCGGCTGCGGCCGCGTCTGCTCCGCCCCCGGCTCGCCAGTCTTACTGCTCGCGACAGACTCCGAGTTAGCCTCGAGAGGGCGGCGAGTGCACCGACGCTGGCCCCGCATCTGGCGCAGAGAGTGGAGGGGCAGCGTCTGCCGGGGCGCATGCCCCTGGAACCGACCGAGCCGAAACCGCAGCCGACGGAGCCGGCGGAGCCGCCGCCGCGGCGAAGAGCGGCGCGCACAGCCTCGCCTGCGAGGCCGGCCGCGGCGCGACCCCCCACGGACGCAGCGGACGCGGCTGCGGCGCTGTTCCCGCGCCCTGGGCTGGGCTGGGACAGTCTGGAGCAGCCGCCCCAAGCGCCGCCGGCTTGCTGACAGAGCCGCGCGCGCCTGCGCCCTCTGCTGCAGGACCCTGCGGCGCGGCCCGAGCACCCCGCGCGGCCTCCGCGTCGGCCGCCGCGCCCTGCGAGGCAGATGCGCTGGCAGAGCCTGGCGCAAGCCGCGCCGAACTGTCCTCAAGATGAGTGTGCCCCAAGAGAAGATAAGAGAAGCCCCGAGAGCCCGCGGCCAAAATACTATATCTCCCTCCGGTGTTTGAAAGATTGCTACGTTCCTGCCGTTTCGGGCCCCCGACGCTCCAAGATGGCTCAACAAGTCATCAAGATCGCCACAGGACGGCCCGAGACGCACCCCAAGACGGCCCCCAGATAGCCCAAGGGGGCCCCAAGACAAGCCAAGGCGACCCGAAATCGGCATCAGAGGCCCCCAAGACGGCCCAAGAGGGCCACAAGAGGGGTAGCACGAACCGACAGTCCGAGCCCTCCGCCCCAAGATGACACCCGAGACCGCAGCAGGCCCCCAAGAGGCCCCCCAGGAGCTCCAAGAGGCCCCCAATAGAGGTGCGAAAGCTCCCTTAAATTGCGAACGCGCCATGTCAACGCGAGCCGCATCACTTAGCGAGGCGGTCTCCCAGGCGGCGGTGTAGTCCTTGCGCCCTCGGCGGCACTTCGCGACCGACGACGACGACGACAGAATCCTTGCGGAACCGTGGTGGGGCCAATCAGGAAATCTGTGAACAATTCACGCGGCGTCGTCAAACTTGCAGCGTTGGGGCCCCCGTGGAACCATCGTGGATCCATCGTGGAACCAAGCAAGAATCTTACAAACTCTTGCAATGTGATTGAGTTGTAATGTCGGAACCATCGTGGAAACAAACTGGAACCAAGCAGGAGCCTTGTATTTTCACATGGCTTCGTGCACTTGCAACTCCATAGCCATCATGTAACCAAGCTGGAACCATTCAGGAAACCCGTAAAGTCAAGAGGGCTTCGTGGACCAGCAGCGCTGGATCCATCGTGGAAGCACGCTGGAACCAAACAAGAACCCTGTAAAGTAATTATCCCGGCAAAGCAACCTAACAGCGATGTGTAGGAGCATATCTGGAAGCATTCCGATTCAGACTCAGATGAGAATCCAGTTGTAGAATTCTGCTGTTCTCGCAGTCGCAGTCGCATTCGCGATGACAGTCGCAGTGGCAACGGCAGTCGCAGTCACAGCCTCAGACTCAGCCTGCCTCAGCCTCAGCCTCAGCCTGCCTCAGCCTCAGCCTGCCTCAGCCTCAGCCTCAGCCTGCTTCAGCCTCAGCCTCAGTCTGCCTTCAGCCTCGGCCTCAGCCTCAGCCTGCCTCAGCCTCAGCCTGCATCAGCCTCAGCCTCAGCCTCAGCCTGCAGCTCAGCCTGCCTCAGCCTCAGCCTCAGCCTGCCTCAGCCTCAGCCTCAGCCTGCTTCAGCCTCAGCCTCAGTCTGCCTTCAGCCTCGGCCTCAGCCTCAGCCTGCCTCAGCCTCAGCCTGCATCAGCCTCAGCCTCAGCCTCAGCCTGCCTCAGCATCAGCCTGCCTCAGCCTCAGCCTCAGCAGCCTCAGCCTCAGCCTGCTTCAGCCTCAGCCTCAGTCTGCCTTCAGCCTCGGCCTCAGCCTCAGCCTGCCTCAGCCTCAGCCTGCATCAGCCTCAGCCTCAGCCTCAGCCTGCCTCAGCATCAGCCTGCCTCAGCCTCAGCCTCAGCCTGCCTCAGCCTCAGCCTCAGCCTGCTTCAGCCTCAGCCTCAGTCTGCCTTCAGCCTCGGCCTCAGCCTCAGCCTGCCTCAGCCTCAGCCTGCATCAGCCTCAGCCTCAGCCTCAGCCTGCCTCAGCATCAGCCTGCCTCAGCCTCAGCCTCAGCCTGCCTCAGCCTCAGCCTCAGCCTCAGCCTGCTTCAGCCTCAGCCTCAGTCTGCCTTCAGCCTCGGCCTCAGCCTCAGCCTGCCTCAGCCTCAGCCTGCATCAGCCTCAGCCTCAGCCTCAGCCTCAGCCTGCCTCAGCATCAGCCTGCCTCAGCCTCAGCCTCAGCCTGCCTCAGCCTCAGCCTCAGCCTGCTTCAGCCTCAGCCTCAGTCTGCCTTCAGCCTCGGCCTCAGCCTCAGCCTGCCTCAGCCTCAGCCTGCATCAGCCTCAGCCTCAGCCTCAGCCTGCCTCAGCATCAGCCTGCCTCAGCCTCAGCCTCAGCCTGCCTCTGCCTCAGCCTCAGCCTGCTTCAGCCTCAGCCTCAGTCTGCCTTCAGCCTCAGCCTCAGCCTCAGCCTCAGCCTCAGCCTCAGCCTCAGCCATCAGCCTCAGCCTCAGCCTCAGCCTGCCTCAGCCTCAGCCTCAGCCTCAGCCTCAGCCTCAGCCTCAGCCTCAGCCTCAGCCTCAGCCTCAGCCTCAGCCTCAGCCTCAGCCTCAGCCTTCAGCCTCAGCCTCAGCCTCAGCCTCAGCCTCAGCCTCAGCCTCAGCCTCATCAGCCTCAGCCTCAGCCTCAGCCTGCCTCAGCCTCAGCATCAGCCTGCCTCAGCATTCAAAATGTGGCCCGGGAATGAAGTTCTGGGAACTCGAAGAACACGAAGTGGCCTACAGTTGGCTCGGGGCATTCAAAATCATGCCCAGGAATGGAGTTCTGGGAACTCGAAGACCACGAAGTGGCCTACAGTTGGCTCCGGGCATTCAAAATCATACCCAGGAGTGGAGTTCTGGGAACTCGCAGACCACGAAATGGCCTACAGCTGGCTCCGGGCATTCAAAATGTGGCCCGGGAATGGAGTTCTGGGAACTCGAAGACCACGAAGAGGCCTACAGTTGGCTCCGGGCATTCAGAATGTGGCCCGGGAGTGGAGTTCTGGGACCTCGAAGACCACGAAGTGTGTAACTGTTTGCTCAAAACGACTTCCGCGGATTCTCCCCGGATCCTGCCTGGACCCCCCTGGGGAGTCATGATGCTTTCTTTTGAACCCATTAGAAACCTATCAGTCTTCGCTGTTAGGTAAAAAAGGCTTCGTGGACTTGCAGCGCCAGGGCCATCGTGAAACCAAAAACTGGAGCCAAGCAGGATCCTGGTGAATCCGTTGGATTTCGTAGGATCCCATAGGAATTTGAAACGTCGGACCCATCGTGGAACCGCGGCGGAACCACCGCCCTCGGCCGCCGGACCTCATACGTGGAAACGCATCGACAAGGGCGGACTCGCCGGCCCTACTCCCACGCTGAACTAACTATCGGGCCACCGCGGTCCTCGTTCGTTCGGTTGACGAACCTGCTTGGGGGAGGCCTCTTCGTTTGCAATTTCGTGTTCTCGTGTCGCATGGAGACCCGTTTGGAAATCATCAAAATGAGGCCCCTAGCGCCTCCTCAAGCTCGCCCTCTGAAGCCCCTCTTGCGGCCCTCTCTAAGCCCTCCTTCCCCGATTTCTCGTCCCGTCTCCCCCCCCTCACCCACATCCTCCTCCTACTCCTCCCCCTTCCTTTCTGTGCAAGAGCCATGGCACGCGCGCCACGCATTGAAGCGGCCCATCCGCGCCGCCCCGACTCAGGTCGGGGGATTCCGCCACGGACAGCTACTGCGGACCAGACTCCTATGCTGATTCCTACGCGGACACCTACGCCCATCCCAGCGCGCGCGGCGGCAATGCCTGGAGCACACTGGGGGGGGGGGGCGCTACGTCATAGAGGGGAGGGGGGGGAATGGGGGCCATGACGCCCGCCGCGCCCCAAGCAATAAAGAAATGGTCTCGAAGGAGGGCACCTTGAACTAGCACACCACAAAAGGGCCGCCTGGGCCCGAGTTCCCCCCCGCTGTCGGAGGCAGCATGCGATGGACTGTCGTCCTCCGCTCGGCGCGCCGCGGCCCCGGGTGGCGCACTGCGCTCCGGCGGCGTCCGCTGCGGCGCCCCACGGGTCCACCACCCACGCGTGGGAGGCACTGCGCCAGGAGATGGCCTTCGAGAGCGGATCCTCTGCAGGAGGCAGTTCCCCGCCGCATGCTTTGGCCAGCATTCGATATTCTCCTGCGACGTGGGCCCCGCTCGTGCTCCGGGCCGGACCCCGCTGGGGCCTGTGGGCGGCGGCCTGGGGCCCGCCTCCTTCCAGGAGCGCCAGAACCAACAGAAGTCGGCCACGCGCAAGAGCGAACCTGGGTAAGAGCGGCCTTTGGTGCGCGGCTTTTGGGGGGCCGCGGGGGGGGCGCCGAACACAAGCGCGCGCGGCGCCACTGCCGCCTCGCGTTCGGCGATCGGGGGGCCCCACTTGGCCGCACCAAAGGTCACTCCGGCGAAAGGTCACTCTTACGTCTAGTCGAAGAAGGCGCAGGGAGAGGGTGGGAGCGTCGCCAGCGCCTGCCACGCGGGCTTTCCGACGCGCGCTTCGACTGCAGCTCGTCGCGATCCAATTCTGCGCCCGCCCCCTCCCCAGAAGCCAAATCTACAGAAATGGTTCGCACCTGTCTGAAGAGGCCCCCAGGAAGCCCCCGAGAGGCCCCCAAGCACTCCCAAACCGCGGCTCCCCAGAACCCCCTCCCCCAGAGATCACCACAGGCATCCGAGAGGTGGCTGAATGGGCCGAAGGCCACTGGATATCCGCCGCCCCCTGTCGATTCATCGCAGGGGTGACTGGCGTGCTAAATTATTTCGGTTCTGGTTTGGGCTCGTTTTCCAAAAGAACTCCCCCTGGGGCTTCGGCCTGTCCCGCCGGGGTCCCGGAAAGAGGTGGCTGCCAGCGGTTTTCCTGCCCCAGACGGCCCCAAGACGGCCCAAGATGGCCCGAGATCGATGCCAAGACGGCCGAGTAGGCGTCTTCGATATCCGCCGCCCCCCGTGGTGTTGTTGCAGGGGTGCCTGGCGTGCTGGACCCTCTGTGGCTTGGTTCTGGTTCTTTTCCTCCAAAGAGCTCCCCCGGGGGGCTTCGGTCCCCTGCGCCGGCCGACCAGAAAGCACCTCGAGGTATGGACAAACATCCCCCAAGACGGCTCAAAATGGCCTCCAATGAAGTAGGATGCCCTGCAGGTTCGCCAAAGGAGGTCCGAGATGGCCTCCAAAACGGCACACGAGGGTCCGAGATGCCTCCGAATCCGCCCAGGAAGCCTCCAAGACGGGCCCAGACGGCCCAAGAGGCCCCCAGGAGGCCTCCAAGACAGCCCAGGAGGCCTCAAAGAGGTCCTCCAGGAGGGCTCGAAAAGGCCAAAATCATCGATGTTCCTCAGGGTTTGAAAGGATTTAAGCATTTGCTTCTTTTCGGCGCTCCGACGGCCCAAGACGGCCCAAGAGGGCCCCAAGATGGCCCCGAAGGCCTCCAAGATGACCCCATGACAGCCCAAGAAGCCTTCAAGACGGCCCCAAGACGGCCCAAGAGGCCTCCAAGATGCCCATGGTGACCTCCAAGACGGCCCTGAAGCGCACCAAGAGGGTCCCAAGTCGGTCCAGAGAGGCCCCAAAGATAGTTTCCGACGGCGTCAGACGGGCCAGGAACGCCCTAGGACTGGCAACGAGGCCCCCAAGAAACCTCAAAAGGTCCCCAAGAGGCCCAAGGAAGCTTCCAAGAGGCCTCCAAGAGGCCCACACGAAGCTCTCAGAAGATCCCAAGAGTCCTCCTCCTCCTCCTCCTCCTCAGCCTCCTCCTTCTCCTCCTCCTCCTCCTCCTCCTACTCCTCCTCCTTCTCATCCTCCTCTCTAATTTGTCATCCCTCTCCTCCGTTTTTTCCCCCCGTGTGTTTTCCGAAGGGTTTCCACAACGGCTGGGGGAACACATGGTCGGATAAATTCACAGAGCTCTGGCCACAACGATCGGCCACATGGGCGATTCCGAAAGGCAGGGGGTGGCGGTGATTAGCCGTAAACGTATTCGATCTTACTATATGCGATCTTCCGGTCATAGCACAGACTACGACACAACTCATGGTACATCCACGCGATAATCCACTGGACAACCCATGGGACCACGCACGGGACAGTCCACGGGGTAACACACAGACCACCCGCGGGACAACCCACGGGACGATCACGGGACAACGCACGGGACAGCGCACGGGACAGCGCACGGGACAACGCACGGGACAACCACGGGACAACGCACTGGACAATCCACGAGGCCACCGCGAACAACCCACGGGACAACCCCCCTCCCCCGTCCACCCCCTACCCCCATCTGGGCCTGGACGGAGAGGTTCGCTACCCATTGGAGCATCCAACAAGGCCTCAGTGAGAAGGCAAACATCATTGATGTTCCGTCGGTTTGGGGATCACCCTAGGGTCCCTCCTGGCAACTTGTGCTCGTCCTGGATCGGTTTTTGACGGCCCTGGGGAATGAAAACTACCTCCAGACACCGAAAACGACAAGAGGCCTCGGACACCAACAAAATTCGGTATCAGCGTGTCGTTGGTCGTGCCGTGTCGTGTCGGCGTGAGCGGTGGTTTCTAGCGTACCGCGTGGATCCTTCGACCTTTTACGATCGCGGCTTTCCGATAGCGTGGATCGTCTACGGCGACTGGAGGCGCCCAACCTCGAACGCCAGCGCCAAGGTCGCCGCCGCGCCAACGCGCTGCGCGAACTCTACCGCATTTGATTTGTTCACATCTCAAACCCCCAGAGGCTTAGACGCTTTCCCTGGGACCCGTGCTTCGTCCTGAGCCGTTTTCTGACAGCCCTGGGGCCAGGGCTGCATGAGCAGAAGCTACACACATATAAGCTTTCAGATCTTCGCACGGATTTCCTAGATCGGCGCTGGACGCTCGCCCTGGCGAGCAGAGCGCGCCAGGGGCGGCGCCGGAGGTGCCACCAGGGGGCTCCAGCACGGATCCAAAAAATTTGGCGCGGAGCTCTGAGATCTGATGTCTATATACTGTTTTCTTCGATGGAGGCCGAGAACGGCCAACGAGCGCTCTCTTCACAACGCGAGGGCGTGGGTCGGTGTTGCTCGCTTCAGGACAGGGCTGAACCTAAACGGTGTTGTTCGTTTTCGTTTTGTTTTCGTTTTCCCTCGTTTTGTCTTCAATCCACCTCTACCGCAAAACGAAGTCGAAACGAAAACGGCCCACGAAATCGCCAACACACCGTTTAGGTCCAGCCCTGCTTCAGGAGGGCCTAGAGTCACTGCCGTGGGCCAGCGGAAAAGGAAGCCCAGCACCGCGGCCCAGGGGCGCCACGCCGCTGCCGCCTCGGCCCCGCCCGCGGCGTCGCCGGCGACATCGGCGAGGCAGGGCTGGCAGGTCGTCATCTGGAGTCGAAGGAGGCCGTCCCAATGCGGCCAGAGCACCAGGAGGGTTGAGACCCAGACCCCTCCGTGTCGAGAGTACAAACAAGACGGGAGCTGCTGCTGCCCTTTTCGGCCTCTGGGGGCCCTCTGGGGCTGTCAAAGCACGGCCCGGGATGAAAAAAACAGACCCGGGGAAGGGGTCGAGACCTCCACATCCATGAGATCCGGGCGACGCATTTCTGTTCACATCGGGCGTTCTCCCCCCGTCTCGGGCCCCAGGACCGTCACATATCGATCTGCAGCAGGAAGATAAGGCCCAGGGTGAGGTTTCGCGATGCTCTGTTTCTTCTCCAACTAGGCTCGCATATAGGAGACCTGGCCCAAGCTATAGAACCTGTCCAGTGATGACCCCAAGAATGTTGTTCCCCAAATGGTTGCAGTGGTTGCAACAGCTTCCTCTGCAATCGCAATGGATTCCTCCACTATTGCAATGGCGTCCTGTTGCTATTCCCTAGGCGTCCCACCAGTCGTCCAACAGTCTTCGAGCTCAGAAGTAACGAAGGGTATAATAGAGTAGAGCAGAGCAAAGTTGAGCAGATGAGTACAGTAGGAATAGAGAAGCATACAGCAGATCAGAGCCGGAGAGGAGAATAGTATAACATATTGCAACAGAGTTGAGTCGCGTATGATGATAGCAGTGTCGAGTGTGTGTGTGTGAGAGAGTACAGAAGAGAGAGCGAGTAGAGTAGGGGAAACAGAGTAGGGTGGGATAGAGAATAATAAAGCAGAGCAGCGTAGAGCAGAGCATACAGAGTAGGAGTAGGAGTAGGAGTAGGCTAGGCTAGGCTAGAGTGGAGTGGGGTGGGTGTGGGTAGGGTAGGGTGGAGTCGAGTAGGGTAGATGGTCGAGTAGGATCGAGTAGAGATGAGCAGAGCAGAGTAGGGTAGTCTATAGGAGTATTGTATAAGAGTATATTCGAGTAGAAGAATACTCGGACATAATAGAGTAGAACAGAGTCGAGTAGAGAAGAGTAGGTCAGGGTACGGTAGGGTAGGCTGGGTATGGAAGAGTAGAGTCAGGTGGACCAGAGTAGGGTAGAGAAGCGCAGATGAGCAGAGTTGGGCAGAATAACGTATACTATACCGTACGATGCTAGAATATAATGCAACAGGTGGTGTAGTACAACCACGTATACAAGAGTAGAGAAGGGTAGAGTCGGACGGCGCAGCTGAATATAGTAGAACAGCATAGAGTAGAAGTAGAGTTCAGCAGGGTAGGATTAGAGCACGCATAACAATACAATGGAGAAGAGTGTAATAGGTTAGGGTAGGATAGGGTGGACTAGGGTAGAGTAGAGCAGAGCAGGGTAGAGAAGGGCAGATGGTGGAGTCGAGCAGGGTAGAAGTAGAGCCGAGCAGAGTTGGACAGATTAGAGAGGAAGAGGGTAGCTTAGAGTAGAGCAGAGTAGAGTCGGGGTAGAGTAGAGTGGGAGTAAGAGTAGAGTCGTGCAAAAGGGAGCAGCGTAGCGTAGGGTCGCGTACGGTAGAGTAGAATAAGGCAGAGTGAAGCAGAGCATAGTTTCATAGAATAGGGGAAAGTAGATGAATAGAGTTGGGGGGTCGTGAAGAGTAGGATTGATCATAACATATTAACGCAACATGGAGACGAACACAAAGAGTAGGAGCATGGGTAGAGTCGATTGGAGTAGGGTAGGTGTGGGTAGGGTAGGGTAGAGTCGAGCAGGGTATATAATCGAATCGGATAGAAAATAATAGAGCATATCAGAGTATGGGAGTGTATCGGAAAGTAGAACAAGAGCAGAGTAAAGTTGGAGTAGATTATAGTAGAGCAGAGCAGAACAGAGTAGAAAAGACTAGATCAGGGTAGGGCCGGAAGAGGAGGGAGGTTGGATCTAGAGTAGGGTAAACAAGAGCAGAGTAGAGAAGAGCAGATGGGTAGAGTACAGCAGACTAGACTAGAGTAGAGTAGAGTAGAGGAAGATAGAACAGATGGTGGAGTAGAGTCGGGTACAATAGAGCAGACAAGAGTAGGAATAATCATATGAATACCAGAGGTGATAAACTAATCAAACAGGATAAGAGTATAATAGGGCATAACAAAGTATAAAACAGAAGAGTATAATGGGTTAGTGTAGGGTAGAGTAGAGCAGAGTAGGGCAGATGGTAGAGTCGAGTAGGGCAGAAATAGAGAGGAGTAGAGTAGAGCAGCGTAGAGAGGGGGAGAGGGGAAGGGCAGTTTGGAGTAGAGCAGAGTCCGGGTGGAGTAGAGTAGGAGTAGAGTATAGTCGGGTAAAATAGAGCAGAATAGAGTAGGGTAGGGTACGGTAGAGGATAACAGGGTTGAGTAGACCCGAATCTAATAGACTAGAGTAGGGACGATGGTAGAGTAGAGTCGGGTAAAATAGAGTAGAGTACAGTAGAATCCACCGCAGTCCAGTCCAGTCTGCTCCAGTCCAGTCTACTTCTGTCTACTCCAGTCCACTCCTTTCAGTAATCTGACCTGTTTTGAGACTGCACTGGCTGATACTTTGGCAAAGTAGGATCTCAGGGGTGGGCCGGATCGGTCAGTACCAAGTCGGGAGATCGATCTGGCCATCGCTCGGACATCCATCCCCTGTGTTTTTTTCGGTATCGTGCGTGTTTTTTTCGCCCAATGATCAAGGATGCTCCTCGATGGACCTCGCCGAGAGAAAAATGCACACGTCCGAGCGATGCCAAGCGATTGGATCGGAATGTATGTGCGCCGGACCGGGCCGCATCGGCACGGCGTCGAGATCGAACCAGGGCGGCAATGCAAACATTGCCGGGACATCGGAAGCGAGCCGGATCGGGCCGGCCAGAATCGATGTACCAGACCAGACCGATCGGTTTGAAACGGACGATCTGTGGAACATCCGTACCCCACGCGCCAGACACACGCGGGGGCCCCCGGCGCACGCGGCCAGAGAAGGGCAGGCTGCTGGCATCTGGCCACATGCGCATCCGGCTCCCGCAGAGGCCAGCCTCGGCGTGCGCATCCGGCCCTCGCAGAGGCTGGCCTCGTCCCGTGTGTTCAGCTTCCCGGCAGATGGAATCGGAGCATCGCGCCGCATCGCAGGTGCGTCCGCGACACAGGGGTGGAGAGAAAGCGGGCTCCCGATCGCGCCGCACCGCCGGTGCACGGTCGATGCGGCGAGACCGGCCGAGCTCACCTGCTCAGACCTCAGTTGGGGCGGCCTGCTTGAATGCGTAATTCCAGGAAGCTGGTGCGGGATACAGTCGGACTCGACTGGACAGGACACGCGAGAGGGCACAAGACCGTTCCGAGGGCCACGTTGCCACAGGAATGTAGGAAGCATGGGTCGCGAGACGCAGGACACAAGGGTACCCTTGATTTGGCAGGGTCTGGGCCGACTGTATCCTGGAGGTCTGTTAAAAGTGAATTCTGAAGCCAGTGGAGGACGTCCAGGAGGCTTGGTGTGTATATTTCTGAAAAAATTGAGCTCGCGGCTGAGCTCGGACTAAGACGGCTGAGGGCGGTGGCGAAGGACAGTCTCTGCATTCGGCCATGCATCCGTTCTGAAAAGCATCGGCCTTCGACGGGCTAAGAGCCGACAGAGCAGCAATGAATAGGTCCGATTGCCTCATGCTCCAGCCCTCAACACATTCGCTCATGACCTATTATGTGACCATCAATCCTCCCTCCGCCTTCTTCCATCCATCCCTCCCATCCGCACTTTCTCCTCCTCCTCGTCCTACTTCATCCTCCTCCATCCTCCATCGCGAGTTCGCTGCACGGGGACGCTATGATCGCCGTCTCGCCACAATCGTGCGAGGAGCCAGAGAGGCGTATACACCGCTCGTGGGCAGAGGATGGGCCTGGCCAGGGGCAGTGGATGCGTGTGTGTATATATATATATACACACCTCGTGCTCAAAAATGGATGCGTCCTATATCTATATATATATATATATATATATATATACATATATATATATACATGTATATATATTATACATATGGCCCCTGACCGCAAACCGCCCCCTCCCGAAACGCTGGGGGGGGGGGGGGCGCCGATTGTACCCCCTGGGCTCAGGCACCAGATCGGGGTAACACAAAAGCAAGCTACACAGGGTGGCTAGTGGGAGGGAGCCTCAAGAGGCTACATGTAGCAGGACGGCGATAGGCGCGCCCACCCCCCTCGTATGAACATACACATGCGTGTATACGGCCATACGTTTTTGGGGCAGGCGCTCCCTCGCCAATGGTCACTACGCTCCGACGCCCCTCTAACCCCCCAGTAACGTTTCCGAGGACAGGCACCACGGCCCCAGGGACTCTGCGCCTCGCCCGAGAGAATTCGGCCCGAATCGGGGGACCCCCAGCCGACCACGTCGGTGGGCCCCCAGGGGCGGCCCCTGACCGCAAGCCGCCCTGTCCCGAAACGCTGGGGGGACGCCGAGTGTAGCCCAACTTCCCCTCACGTTGGCCCAACGGACCGCTCTTAAGCACCCCCCCCCGTAGCTCCACACTCTACCCTACTGGCCGTTAGGCCGGACCGCCGACCGTTCCGCCTCACCCTGTCACCTGCACCCTCTTTCAGGGCGATCGGGGCGAACGTTGTCGAGGGTGGGTCGGGAGAGGGCCGCCGCCTCATGCCTGCGAGAGGACTCTTACAGGTTGGGCGGGTGAGAAGACGGTCTTAAACTCTTGCTGCAACCTGGACCCTTTCAGGGCACCACCAACACGTGTGGCCACGACGTCCCTGGCGCGACCCCGCCACAACTGCGCCTCGCCAAGAGCGGGGGGGGCGCCCAAGCGGCCCGAGACGGACCAGGACCCCCAGGAACGACGCGGCGCACCACAGGCCATCGTTGGTTTGCCCATGGGCGAGACAGGAAGCGGAACCTCTGAGGCCAGACCCGTGGGAAAAAAGGGGGGGCACCACCTCTTTGCCTACAACCTGCACCCCGTTCAGGACTCCGCCAACACCTGCGACCACAGCGTCCCTGGGCCGACCCCGAAGCAGCTGCGCAAAGCCGAGAGCGAGGGGCCGCCGAATCGTCACGCGGCGGCCCAGGACCCCCAAAGGGACGCCGCGGCACCCCACAGGCCAACGCTGGCTTGCCCAAGGGCGCATCAGGGAGAGGACCTCGAGAGGCGGGGCGGGTGAGACGGAGGCGCCGGAACAAATGCGAGCGTTTTAACACCCAGAAAAGAAGTGATACTGCACTAGGGCAGTTTGGAGAAGACACGCAGCGACTGGGGCCCCTATCGGACGAGAGCCGCCTGCGCGTCACCGCGCTGGACCCGCTCGCAGTCGGCCAGCGCGCCCTCGACATATGCACGGGCTGTGAGGCTGCTGGTCCAACGCCTGCGGACCAAGGTGAGCTCCATACTCTTGGCCCGCACGGCGGCAGCTCGAGCTGCTCCACCAGCGCTGCGAGGACCGCCCGCAACTGGCGTGGCGGCCGTCTGCCGAGCCTGTCACCCTCGTCCAGGCCGTGTCTGACTAGCCGCAGCAGCTGGAGGGTGATCAGCGCCCCGATGACGACCGCCTCTGCTGCGTCGCGCCCCGCCGAGCCCTCGGACGAGACGATGCGGAGGACGGCGCGCTGGCTTGGCCAGCCACGTCGCCCTTGCACAGCGCGAAGGCCTCACCGCCGCGCAGCGGGCCCTCGAAAGCAACCATCAGGAGTCAGGAGGCGCTCGACATCGATGCAGCCAGCCTCCAGCGCCAGGCCAGCCATGGCCCCGACGATCTCGGGCGTGAGCGGGAGCACGCGCGCCGCGGCCTCCCTCTTCCGCGAAGTCTTCAGCAGCGCCCAGCCCAGATCCAACTGGCGCCTGAGGCGCGGGCTGAAGAAGCACGCGTTCGCCACCGCGTTGTTCGTTGCCGCGATGCCTGCGCCCGAGGCCCAGAGGATCCAGGTACCCTGAGACGGGCGCGTCGGCGCCCTCGCACCCCTGGCCCAGCGCCTCGACGCCGTCTCCTGAGACGCCGCAGTGCACCAGCAGGCGGCCGACCGCGGCGGAGTGCTGATGCCTTGTCGCGGCGCTCTCGCGGAGCAGAAACAGCGATTGGGCCCGCGGGGCGCCTGGCCTCAGCCGAGCACGCGCTGCGGGGGGGCCCGCCGCGGCGCTGGGGCAGCAGCTTGGGCGGCCTGGCCGCGGCGGTCCTGAGCCTCGAGCCACGCCGCAACCTCCTCGCCGATTCGTCGGCGGGGTTGTCCTATGACACGACGCAGCCGACGACTGCGCTCATGTCGGCGGCCACCGCGACTGCGGCCCACCTGGCCAGCGCGGGCTGAAGGCGGCGGCTGCTACTCCTGCCCTTCGTCACGACTGCCGCGACCACCTGGCTGTCGACGAGGTGGAGCCACCTGCCGCCATGCCGACTCGCCCCGCGGGCGCGCCCCCGCCGCCTGCAGCTTCGGGGCGCTTATGTGGACGCACTTGGCAGCAGGCCACGCCATGCTGAGCACCGCGCGCCACCGCCGCGCGAACGGGTCGAGGCTGGGCCGCGGCCACCCGCGCGGCCTGTAGCAGAGGCCGCAGCCCAGGCGCACGTCGGTCCCGCCCTTAGGTAGTGCAGCACCGGCCGTCGCGAGGCCGAGGTATCTGGGCCCCCTGGCTCGCTCTCGTACCGTCTGGTGGCGTCCTGCGACGGTCGGCGCCGGCCCTGGCGCACCAGCTCCTGCACCCCCAGCGGCCTGTTCAGCGTTTTCGCCTCCAGCAGCACCACCTGCGCCAGCCATTCGACGACGTAGACGCTGATGTCGCAACGAGTCCGCCTCCCACCGAGCGCGCGCCGCCGCCGAGGCCTGCTGCAGCCCCCTCGGGGCCGAGGGAAACCTCGGCAGCGGCCTGCAGCACGCCAGCCTCGGGGACAAGCCTGGGGCACCCGCCAGCGGGCTCCCTCGCCCTGCCAGGCCAGCTCGCAGAGGGGGCCCCGCGGCGCGCGGACCTCGCGGAACCCGCCCCTCGCGACCATGGCGAGGAGGGCAGCGACGCGCGGCTCCCAGCTCATCCAGCACAGCCAGGGGCGTCGGCAGGGCACGAGGACAGACGAACACACGGGGAAGGGCTCGACGCCGAGGGCTCTGCTAATCTCGGCCCTGTTGCTCGACGAACCGCTTCAGCTTGTGACCGACCGCCGCCCTGAGGAGCTCCAGCAAGCGGGGCGCCTCGTAGAACAAGCCGGACTTCGCGCCGTGCAGACCCGCACCCGACTCGTTCAGCCCGGCCAGGTCCTGGCGGGGGCTGCCCGCGGCCGCCGCGCAGAGGTCGACCTCGTCGCAGCAGGCGCCCCGCAGCTCGTTCACGACAGCGGCTGTCGCGCGCGCCGCGTCGCCCCAGCCGGTCACGCCTGGCCAGCGCGGGCGCATCGCTCTGCGCGCCCCGGCGCCCGCCTCCGCCGCGACGCAGCCCGCGACCCGCGCGGGCGAGCGCGAGAAGGCCACCGCCAAAACCCCCAATCCCGTCGAACAGACCGACCAGGAGCACCGTGGGCGCCCTCAGAACCGCGGCCCGCGGGATGAGGGGGTCGGTGACCGCCCAGGGCTCTGATGGCTCCGCGAGCAGCTGCAGCAGGCGAGCCCCCAGGTGCATCTGCTCGCCCAGCGTCGGGGCGCTGCTGAGGCTGGCCTCCGCCTTGGCTCGGAGGCCCACCGACGCACGCGCGCCACCGCCTATACTCGGACGCGTCCGAGACCGCGGCCATGCCCTCGATCTTGGCCCGCAGCGAGGTCGCGGCCATCGGCCTCGCCAGCGTGGCGGCCAGTAGCTCCTCGGGCATCGCCGCCGAGAACCTCGCGCTGCCGCGCTGCGAGCTCAACATCCAGACCTCGTTGAGCATGCTGAAGCGGGGCCTCCGGAACTCGAAGAGCCGAGCGAAGCGCCCGAGGATCGTCGTCGAGAGCCGCCGCGGCACGGCCTCGAGCCTGAAAGAGGTCAGGCACAACGCGATCGCCTCGCGCGACTTGGCCAGAGGCGCGGCCAGGCGGCTCGACTCGCCGTCGACGTCGGCCCCCATGCGCTCGACAAGAAGCTGCCTGCAGTGAGCCATCTCCGCAGAGTGGGCGACGCCAGCCCTGTCATAGCTGGCTCGCGCTCTGACCTGCATCTCCGCCAGCGAGCCTATCGGGCGCCTGGCGCGCACATCCTCCACCATCTCGGGCGCGTCGAAGTCGTCGATGCAAACCTGCCACCGCGCTGAGCCTCCTTCCCCTGCAGCGGCGGCGACAGGCCGCGGCGCGTCCTTGTGCCACTCCGCCTGCGGGGGCGGCCTCGCGCGCAGCGGCGGCGGCAGGCGGCGCGGCCGCCCGCGGATGCGCCGGTGCACCGGGGCCGCCAGAGACCAGCCCATCGCGGTCACCGCCGACGCGCGGTGCACCGCAGGCCCCTGCCGCCCGAAGAGCGAGCCCGCCAGCGGCCGCCCCGCCGCCGCGTAGCAGTGCCATGCACGGGGCACGCGCCACGCGACAGGAGCAGCTCCCCCTCGGGATGCGCAGCGACACCCAGCTCGTGGATCCAGCAAGCACGGCCGCCCCCCCAAGAGGGGCTCGATGAGCGCGCTGCCAGGCGCTGTGTTCAGGATGAGCCTCGTGGCCCGGCTGGCCCCAGGCCTAGGCGCGCCCCTCTTCTCGCCAGCGAACCCGTTCAGCAGAGGCTCGCCGCGGACGTGGACCAGCTCCTCGGCGGGAAGCGCGGCGAAGATCCCGAGGTCCACGAGGTGCAGCGCCAGGGCCCCCCACGCGAGCTGCGAGCCGACGCTGGCCCGCGCCTTCGGGAGGGGGTCGGGCAGGTCCGCCTCCGCCTTGAGCGCCAGCGCGGGGTCGGCCAGCCAGCGCGCCACCAGGGCCGCCGCGTGCTCCCTCTGCGGCAAGCCGGGGGCCAGCCCCGCGAGGAGGCAGGGGCGAGCGCGCGGCATCGGCTCCCCGCTGTAGTCCGCTGACGAGGTCGCGACCGCGTCGGCCAAAGAGGCGACGGCCACGGTCTCGAGAGGCAGCTGGGCAAACTCCGCCGCCCGCGAACGGATGCGCCGCGTGGCCGTCTCCTGCGCCCGCGTCAGCGTCGCCCCGAGTCGGAGCGATTCCCGAGCGACCCCGCACTCCATGCGGTTGAGGCCCAGCACGCTCATGTAGGTCCACGCCTCAGCCGCGACCGCCCTGGCTACGGGTGCGAACCGACGCCGCTAGCCCCTGGCAGTCCGGGCCCACCTCGCAACCTCCTCGTGGGGCGGGTGAAGCAGCGGCAGCAGGTCCCGAACTCGGGCCTTCGCACCACTCCTCTTGAATGTGAGCGCCTGCCCTGCGAGACGACCGGGATGCGGCTGCGCGAACCTCGCGAGCTTGCCTGCCAGGGCGACTCGCCGCATGGGCCGACCAAACTCGGCGGGCGACCTTCCGCGCCGCGCCGCCATTCTCTCCCGCGCCTCGCCCAGCGGCAGCGATCCAGGCAGCGCCGCCTCAGCCCTGACAGCACAAGCCCCTGGCACGGCCGTCTCGGCCCGGGCAGCGCCTAGCTCCAGCGGCGGCAGCGCGTCGCCCGCCCCCGCGCCGTAATGCCGCCCCCCGCTGGCGGCGCTCGGTGCTGCTACACCTTTGCCGTTGTCGCCACAAGCAGGGGAAGTCGCAGACAGTCCGGGCCGCGCCCGACAACGACACCTCGGGCGGGCGGGGCGACGCTCAGCGCTTCGCCGCCCAGGGGGCGCGGGCCGCCGCCTGGGCAGGGGGCCTCTTCTTCTTCAGCTCGGCGACGACGCTCGCAAGGCGAGCGCCTGGCACCCCCCGCTCGACTCGCCCTTCTTCCTCGGGGTCGCAGCGCGGGCGTCGGCCCACGCGCCCGCGTAGCCCCCCTGCCCTTCTGCGCGGCGCGGGAGGCCCTCGAGCCCTCGCCTCGGCCAGCTCGCCCCCCGGCACCGCCGGAGGCCGCGGCGGCGGAGCAGACTGGCTTGCGCAGCTTTGCGGCCAGCTCGTCTAACTTGGACTCGCCCGCCTGGGCGCTCCTGATCAGTTCCCCCTCCTCGCCCCGCAGCGCGGTCGGCTCGTCGCGCGGGGGGGGGCTCCGGCCACTTCGCCCCCGACCAGTTCCCCGTCGTGGGGCGCGACTTGGAGCGCCTTGCACCGCTGCGCGAGCAGGTCCGCGACCCCCGCCGTGCGCCCCTGTACCGGGAGGTCGAGCGCCTCCGCGAGCGCCCGTAGCTCGGGGCACGCGGGCACGCCGATCTCCCGCACGGGGTGCTGGGAGAGGTACGCCGTGAGGAGCCACCGCAGCACAAACGCGCCCTGCGGGTCGACGGCGCCCCCCCTTCCTGCGCGCCGAGGAAGTCCGCCATCTGGGCCAAACTCGCCTCGGCGAGGCGCCCTGGTTGCTCGGTGGCCACCTTGCGGCAGCGAGCCCGCCTGGACATCAACCCGCGCGGGATCGGAGATCCGCCCGCGCCCGTGACGCCTTCCAGGCCCAGCTCCTCGCCGCTGCCCTGGCGCCCGCCCAGCAGCCGCGCGAGGGCGCTCGCAAGGTCCTGCGCCGCGCGGGAGGCGCCCGCCGTGGCCGCCGCGCCATCGGTCGGCCCCCGATCGCGCGGGCCGCGCGCGCCTCCATCGGTCGGCGGAGGTGCTGCCGGCAGCTTCGGCCCCCCGCGAGCGACCTTCGCGGTGCGTTCCGAGAGCACCTCCGCCCGCGGCCGCTTAACCTTGGGCCTCGCCTCGGCCGCAGGTGTAGCCCGCGCCGCGCCCTCAGCGGGGGGAACGGCGCCCTTGTCGCGGTCCCGCAGCGCTGCGAAGCGGTCCTTCAACTCCATCAACCGCGAGCGCAGGGCGGCCACCCCACTGGACGCAGAGGGCTCCACGTCCAGCTCGCCGAAGAGGTCCTCGAACGGGAGGGCGCCCGCGGCGGGCGCCTCGGCAGGCCGAGCGGTCCCAAGCGGCGGCCCCAGGAGGTCCTGCGGCCACACCGCACTTGCATTGGTGATCCGACGCTGCAGCCAGAGCCCCGCCGCCGCCCGGGCCGTCAGCAGCACCACCTCCGAGGTGCGAACCAGCTCCGTGCAGTTCGGCGGCAGCACGGCCTCGCGCAGGGGCACGGGGCCCGCGCAGACGTGCAGGTGGGGCCTGAGCGAGATCGCCCCGCGCTCGCCCGCACACTGCGACCACCAGTCCCAATAGCTGTCGTCGCTCCAGAGCAGCCTGACGCGAGCCGACCTGCCACAGCGCGAGTGCCGCTGGCACAGCCACACTAACTGGCACTGCACCTCCAGGGCGCTGCTGTAGCGACGGACGCGCGCAGCTTTCCGTCCACCAGCGCGACCAGATCCACGTCCGCCAGTGGGAGCTCGTCGGCGCCTGCAACCGCCACGGGGCGGGCCCGCGGGCCTGGGGCGGGGACGTCGGCCAAGTCCTCGTCGTCGTCCCCGTCGCCCACGACCTCGGCCACGGGCTCCCCGCGCCGTCGCGGCGAGGGCCGGACCCAGCGGCTCGCCGCCAGCGCCGCCTCCGCCGCCCCCCTCGTCGCGCGCGCCGCCGCCGCGGGGAGGGGAGGGAGGCGCCCTCGGCGGCCTCCCCTCCCGCGGCTCGATCCAGGTCGGGCACCGCGTGGTGCCGCCCGACCTCGTGCGCGCTGCCGTCGCAGGGCGCCCGGGTGCCCCCTGGGCGCGGGGGGCTGGCGGGGCTCTGCTGACGGCACGGGGGCCGCCCGAATCCCCGCCAAACTCTGAGCCTCAAGAGGCTACGTGTAGCAGGACGGCGATAGGCGCACCCACCCACCCATCGTATGAACATACACATGTGTGTATACGGTTATGTATTTACATATGTATATATATATATATACATACATACATACATACATACATACATACATACATACATACATACATACATACATACATGCATACATACATACATACATACATACATACATACATATGTGTGTACATATATATATATAATATATATATATATATATATATGGTCCAGGTTTTGCCCCCCCCCCCCAATGCTGATGCCATTGGGCCCCCCCCCCCCCCGCGCGATGGTCCCCCCCGCCCCCCCCTGTGGGCGTGGCGTGGTGCTGCGCTGCGGTTCCCCCCCCCCCTGTGGATGTGGTGTGGTGCTGTGGTGGTTCAGAGGTGGGCGTGGCGTGGTGCTGCGCTGCGGTGCCCCCCTCCCCCCCCTGTGGATGTGGTGTGGTGCTGTGGTGGTTCAGAGGTCGTCGTCGTCGTCGTCGTCGTCGTCGTCGTCGTCGTCGTCGTCGTCGTCGTCTCGTCGTCGTCGTCGTCGTCGTCATCGTCGTCGTCATCGTCGTCGTCATCGTCGTCGTCGCCGTCGTCATCGTCGTCATCGTCGTCGTCGCCGCCGCGCCGGTGTCGTCGCCGCGTCGTCGTCGTCGTCGTCGTCGTCGTCGTCGTCGTCGTCGTCGTCGTCGTCGTCGTCGTCGTCTCTGGGACCATACCATCTTGGGGGGGGGGGGCGAGGAATCCTGGGACCATACCATCTGGGGGGGGGGGGCCCGTGGGCCCTCGCCCCTGGATCATATATATGTATATAATGTACATATATATCTATATATATATATATATATATATATATATATATGAATATATATATATATATATATATATATATATATATATTATATATATATATATATATATATATACATGTGTATATGTATATGTATTTGTATGTATATATATGGTCGTCCTACACACGTCGCGGCTGGTAACCTGCTCGGCCGTGTCGGGTGGGGTGGGGTCGCTCATGCCCATCATGGCCTGCGTGTGAGGTCGTACGGAATCAGCGGTTATAAAACCCGACAGCGGCGGTCACCTTCAGGGCTCTGGTCGGCCGCGGCGATCGCTCGCATGCGCGCGGGAACGCATGCTCGAGGTCGCCAGCACTCGGGGGGGCAGGAGCGGGAAGACTCGGGTGTACGGGAAGGCAGCGAACATGGGGCGCAGAGTCGTGCACCTTTCGAGAACCCTTTCGCGCGTCTATTGGGTCTACGGTGGCAGTTCGGGAGCCGTTCCCTGCAACCCTCGGCCCCCCCCACGGCTATCGCCGCCCGGTCGCCGTCCGCCCGCAGGCGCGGGCCTGGGACCCCTCTGGGCCCCAAATCTTGCAGGGCGCGGCGCGCTCCCCCAAAACGCCGAACAGAGCATCTCCGCTGTGGCGGGGATCGGCCAGAATTTCCGCCAGCGCCCCTAGGGAAAACCGAAGAGAGCCAGAAGCGGGCCAGAAACGGAAAGGTCAAAAGCAATCAAACAAACAAACAAACGAACAAACAAACAAAAAACAGACATACGGAAAAACCGACAGACAAACAACCAAACAAACACATGACTCCGACAAAGGACCCCGCGCGAGAGTCTGTTTAGCTTGCCCTTAACCCTTTCCTCCTCGTCCTGGTAGACACCCTCCTCTCGCCCTCTGCTCTGACCAGTCCTCCTCTTCCTCCTCCTCCTCCTCCTCCTCCTGCTCCTCCTCCTCCTCCTTCTCCTCCTCCTCCTCATCATCATCCTTGTCCCCCTCCTCTTCCTCATCCTCCTCCTGCTATTTCTCCTCCTCATCCTCCTTCTCCTCCTCCTCCTCCTCCTCCTCCTCCTTCTCCACCTCCCCATCATCATCGCCCTCTCCCAACCCTTTCCCCGTCCTCATCCGTCCCCTGCTTCTTCTCCATGTGCTTTCCCCTCCCCCCCTGGTCGGGGCAAGCAAATTGATTTTCCTCGGCGCCGTCGCCGCCTCGGCCAGCGCGCGCGCGTTCGCCGACGGCTGGTTTAAAGCCCCGGACCGAGAGGGAGGGAAGGAGGGAGGGAGGGAGGGAGCTCCCGCATGAGATTTCCTCGCAATTCACTCACAGACGAGGCTCCCGCCTGATACTTCCTCCAAATTCAAGCCTGAGGAACCCAAAAGTGACGACATGTACAAGATTCCGATGACCCGCCTCGGATTCGAACATGAAGTCCGGGCCCCTTAGGGAGGGGGCTCTGGCCTGAGACTTCCTCGCAATTCACTCACAGACGAGGCTCCCGCCTGATATTTCCTACAAGTTCAAGCCTGAGGAGCCCAAATGTGACGACAGCTACAAGATTCCGATGGCCCGCCTCGCATTCGAACATGCAGTCCGGGCCCCTCAGGGAAGGGGCTCCCGACTGAGATCTCCTCGCAATTCACTCACGGACGACTTTCCCGCCTGATAATTCCTCCAAATTCAAGCCTGAGGAGCCCAAAAGTGACGACATTTACACGATTCCGATGACCCGCCTCGGATTCGAACATGAAGTCCGGGCCCCTTAGGGAGGGGGCTCCGGCCTGAGACTTCCTCGCAATTCACTCACAGACGAGGCTCCTGCCTGATACTTCCTCCACATTCAAGACTGAGGAACCCAAAAATGACGACAGCTACAAGATTTCGATGACCCGCCTCGGATTCGAATATGAAGTTCGGGCCCCTTATTAAGGAGGGAGCTCCCGCCTGAGACTTCCTCACAATTCACTCACAGACGAGGCTCTCGCCTGATACTTCCTCCACATTCAGGCCTGAGGAGCCCAACAGTGACGACATTTACAAGATTCCGATGACCCGCCTCGGATTCGAACATGAAGTGCGGACCCCATAAGGAGGAGCCTCCCGCCCGAGATTTTCTCACAATTCACTCACAGACGAGGCTCCCGCCTGAGCCTGAGACATCCTCCATCGTCAAGTCAGGGAGTGAGTGATGACGAAGTGATGCGTGAGTGAATGATGATGGTGGGTGAGTGAATGAGTGGGTCAGTGATGATGATTCTGATGACGATGAGAAGTGAGTGTGTGAGTGTTCGAGTGATTGTAAGTGTGCGTGAGTGTGTGATTGATGAAGATGATGATGCTGATAAGTGAGTGAAGGAGTAAGTGAGGGTGAGTGGTGAGGAGGGAGAGAGGGGGGGAGTGTGTTCCTGCGCGGGGTGTCCAGAAAAAACAAGAACCTCACATTGGATGTGGGGAACAAACACCCAAACATACTACACACTAGCAACATACAAACGCGCTCGACTAAAACTAACCCAAATCTAAGCGAAAACTCAACAACCAACAGCATACAGCAACGACGACACATAACGACACACACGAACGCCCAACAAACAAAAAGCAACCACAGCAATCAGTCCATATAAAAATCCGCCGACCTTTCGACGTGTGTGTGAGACGCTCTCGTCGTCTTCATCGTCGTCGCCAGTCCCAAGATAGTCGAGGATCGAACAGAAAAAAGACACGTCGCAGTTCAGTCGACTCCCTCCCCTTCTTCCCTGCCCCTGACGACCGGGGGTCGCGAGGGGTTTTGCAGGGGGTAGGGGGGGGGGGGGGCGGTGGGGGGGTCCTGGGTCAGATTGCTGCCCCCTGGGGGTCCCCGCGGGCCCTGAGGGGTGGCCCCACCTACAGGGGGAGCAGGCAGGGGCTCCCCCTGTGAGAGGGGGGGGGGCGGCCCCCGTCACGGGCCTAACCCTGGAGCCCCGGCCCCGGCCCTGGCCGTGGCCCGACCTACAAGGGGGAGCAGGGAGGGGTCCCCCCTGTGGGGGGGGGATCCGGCCCCGGTCACGGGCCTGGCCCTGGAGCCCTGGCCCCGGCCCCAGCCGTGGCCCGACCCCGACCGCGGCCGTGGCCGCGGCTCCAGGAGGGGGCCCGGGGGCCCCGGGGGAGGTCCCGCCTTCAAGGTCGGCGGCGCCAGACCACCCCAACCCAACCCGAAGACCCGAATTTCGGGTTGGGGGGGTTAAGGGTTCCACATGTGTTTTGTTCGATGTTTCCCGACCCCCCCAAACTGGAAATCGAGGGTAAATCTGAGCCTTCGGGTTGGGTTGGAGTGGTTTGGTGGGTGGTGACAAGAGGTGCCGAGGAGGGGGCCGGGCGAAAGGGGGGGATAGCAAAGGGGACGTTTGAGAATCAGCTCACGTAGCTGATTTTCCCAGCGCCTCCCGGCGCCGGGAGGCGCACATGTATATCGAGGAATGGGCCCGGCGGCGGGGCCGAAACCAGCTGCGTGCAGCAGATGTCGTAACCCCCAGACCCCCGACGCCCGACGTCGTGATTTTTTCACAACGTCGACCCCCAGCAGTCTGGACCCTTTCCCCAGGGCCGGCTTTTCATCCTGAGTCGTTTCTTGACGGTCCCGAGGCCCGGGAAGGGCCCCCGGAGGCCGAAAATAGCGAACAACCTCCCGTCGTGTTTTTTTCACCGCGCGAGGGGGTCTGGGCCCCCCCTCTCCCTGGCCCCCCCTTTCGTTCGGCCCGAGATGGGGGGGGGGCCGGGCCGGGGCTCCTGCATGTTGATGAGCATGTCCAGAGACTTGGCAGGCCCGTGCAGCCGGAGGCAGCCGCCGAGGAACTCCTCGGGGGACGGTGCTCGCCCCCATGGAAGGGCAGAGGGAGTCCTCCTCCTCCTCCTCCTCCTCGTCCTCCTCCTCCTCCTCGTCCTCCTCGTCCTCCTCGTCCTCCTCGTCCCCCTCGTCCTCCTCCTCCTCTGGGAGGAGGAGGGGGGACGAGGGGGGGCTATTTCGCCGCTGCGAAGCTTCGGCCAAACTGCAACGCCTGCCGGTCGGATTTCGTTGGGCAGGACACGCGATAGGACACAAGACCCTTCCGAGGGTCACATCGCCATAGGAATGCAAGAGGCACGGGTCGCGAGACACAGGACACAAAGGTACCCTTGATTTAGCAGCGTCGACCTACTAATCCGGGCCGACTGTACCGTTCGGCGACGGGACCCTGGTACAACGTTGTCAGTGGCACTGCGCCAGCGACGAGTGAAGAGAAGTCATAGGGGTACGTTAGGACGCGGGCCCCTGTACAGCGTTGTTTGCTCAAGTCTCGGGCGGAACCACCCTTTCGAATTCGAGCCCGATGGCTTTGAAATCCAGTCGAGATATTTGTTTTGGGGAAGTGTCACAAGAAAACCACATGTTCGAAATGTCTGATCCGAAATCACAAATTTGAAATGCCAAACGATGTGGCCATGTCGAAACAAGGGTTTTGCTTTAGATATCCTCACGCAAACATTTCGAACGATTTCGAAACTTTCGGGCTTGACTTCGAAAATGCTCTCCCACACAAAATTTCCTCAAAACTGGAATTCGGAGACTTTCTGGTTCGACTTCAAAATGGCACTCCCGTCCAGGATTTCCTTCGAAACAGGATTCGGAGCCCTTTCGGGCTCGATTTCGCAGTGGCGCTCCCGCCAAGGACTTCCTGAAACTTGGAATTCGACACCTTTTCTGTGTTGATTTCGAAATGGCGCTCCCGCCCAGGACTTCTTCGAAAATAGAGGTCGGCATTTCTTCAACTCGAAATCGCAATGACGCTCCCGTCCAAGACATCTTTCAAAACAAGTTCGAAACCTTTCGGGCTCGATTTCGAAATGGCGCTCCCGCCCAGGACTTCCTGAAACTTGGAATTCGACACCTTTCTGGGTCGATTTCAAAATGGCGCTCCCGCCCGGAACTTCCTCGAGAATAGAGGTCGGCACTTCTTCAACTCGAATTCGCAATGGCGCTTCCGTCTAAGACTTCTTTCGAAACAGAATTCGAAACCTTTCGGGCTCGATTTCGAGATGCCGTGCCCGCCCAGAATTTCCTCCGAACAAGAACTGGACACGCGTCTGGCGCGATCTCGAAAGGGCGCTCCCGCCCAGGACCTCCTCCCAAACGAAGCCCGAACCCTCCGTGCTCGATTTCGGAAGGGCGCTCCCGCCCGGGGCTTCCTCCGAAACAGACTCCGGCCCGCTCGTGTTCGACTTCGGAGTGGCGCTCCCCGCCTGGGCGACCAGACCAGCGCGACCCGCCGCCAGTCTGCGATCCACGAACTGGAGAAGGCCACCGCCCCAGCGCCCAAACCTTCGGCTGGCTCGGCCATACTGAAAGGGGCCCGGGACACGCAAAGAAATAGACACACACACATTCACACACACCAGGAGTCCCCATGTTTCCCCGTACCTTCTGGGTTCTTGCCTTCCCCCCCACTTCCCAGGTTTAGGGGGCCACATGCGAACCCTACCCCTGCCCCCCACCACTTCGGCGGGGGGGGGGGGGGTTCACTTCGCTCGGGAGCTCTCGAACGAAGTGAACCCCGCCCTCCCCCTCAGAAATCGTGGGGGGTAGGGGTAGGGTTCGCATGTGGCCCCCTAAGGTTCCCCAATCTTTCCTGGCAAACGGACGATTCCCTGTGTCCGTGGGTTTTTCCCCTCCCGGCAGGCGCGCCGTGGAGCCGGCCAGCTGGCAGACGGACGGAGCCGCAGCGAGTGGCCGGGTCGTTGGAGGAACGGGCGCGCGGGGCGCGCGCCTGCAGCAGCAGTGGCATTCAGGGCCCAGCCGCCGCAGTGGCTCGAGTGGTGATGGCGGCCCCTGGCCGCACGCGCGTGCACCGCAGCCCATGGCTGCCTCCTCTTCCTCCTCCTCCCCCCCCCTGCTGTTGTTCTTCTGTGCTGATCGACTGCGACGACCAGGCTGGGGTCACCTTCGATCCGGGTATCACGGCGGGCCTCACCCTCACCAAGGTTGTTGTTGTTGTTGTTGGTGGTGGTGTTGATGTTGTTGTTGTTGTTGTTGTTGTTGTTGTTGTTGTTGTTGTTGTTGTTGTTGTTGTTGTTGTTGTTGTTGAACCTTAATGACTAAACCATTATTACTGCTGGACCCCTAAAATCCGCTTTGGCGTTCTCGCCTAGGCGCCGGCTGCATTTCCTCTGAAATTGAGGCTCACGCTCAGGCGTTTCGGGGGTGCGCCAAAACCGGCCCCCCAACAACAACAACGCTCCGGCTCGATACTTCCTCCTTTTTTCCTCAGGCCCGGTGCTCTTGCTCGCCGCCGAAAGCCCGCTTCCCCACCTGACCGGCGCTCCGGCTCGATACTTCCTCCCCTTTTACTCAGCATCGGCTCTCTCTCTCTCTCTCTCTCTCTCTCTCTCTTCGGCTTCCGCAAACGCCCCCCCCCCTACAACAACGGCGCTCCCGCTCGAGACTTTCTCATTGTTTATTCTAGACTGGGGCCCTTGTTTCGGTATCGCCTCCGGGGGGCTTCCAGAGTCCCTGTGGAAGCCCTACTTCTTCCCCTTTTGCGGCTCCCCTCTTCGGCTTCCGCAAACGCCCCCCCTACAACAATCCCGTTCGATACTTCATTGCCTTTTGCGCAAGACTGGGGCCTTCGTTTCGGCATCGCCTCCGAGGGGGCTTCCAGATGCCGTGTGAAACCCAACGCTCCGGCTCGATATTTCCTTCCCTTTTACTCAGGATCGACGCTCTCGCTTCGGTTTCCGCAAACGGCCTTCTACAACAATGGCGTTCCCGCTCGATACTTTCTCGTCCTTTACTCAAGACTGGGGCCCTCCTTTCGGCATGGCCTCCGGAGGGGGGCTTCCGAAGTCCCCCTGGAGTTACATGTTCTACGCGATTCTATGCAATTCTTATGAATACCCCCTGGGGTTCTCGCCCACCCGGTGCATTTCCTTTGCCGTTGAGACTCAAACTCAGGCGCTTCGGAGTCCCGCCCAAACTGGCACCCCAACAACAACAACAACGCTCCCGTTCGATACTTCCTCCTCTTTAATTCAGGCCCGCCTCTGGGGGGCATCGGGGACCTTAGGAAGGTTCCGAACATGCCAAGTCAAGGCGCCACAAGCGATCCTAAGACAGAGGCGCCCATAAACGACCATGTGCGCGCGAAGAGGTTCCGGACGGCCCACGAGAGTCCCAAGGCGGCCCAAGAGGGCGCCCAAGGGAGCTTCGAAATATTCAAAGTGGCTGTCTTCAGGGCGGGCTTTTCGGACTCAACCGACGCAACCTGTTTTTGCATCATCGTCATCATCATCGTCATCATCGTCGTCATGATATTCATCATCGTCCGCGTCATCGCCATCATCATCACCATCTCCTCATCATCGTCATCATCAGAATATCCATCATCATCTCCTCGTCATCGTCATCATCATGTAGTGATGATGATGATTTAATCATGACCCGCATGACGATGGTGGCGGCGTGAACATGTTGATGCTGATGATGATGACGATGCTGATGAAGCCGACGATTGCGATGGTGATGGCGATGAAGATGATGCTGATGATGATGCTGAGTACTGTGGCAGTCTCATCGGATTTGGATACTGATGCAGCCTAATCGGAATCGGAAAGCACCACGGCCTCCGTGGAAGCGGGCCACCGCATTTCGTCAAGCACCTCCGCGAGGTCGGGCGGCGCCACGGGGACCCGTGCCAGGTGATCGGCCACGCCGTGGTTCACGACGTTGAAGAACTCCTTCGGGCCAGGCGTGGCGTCGATCCTGCGCGCCCTGAACTCCCGAAAGACGTCGGAGCGGATCATGACGGCGATCTGCGGCCCGCTGTCGTCTACGCGCTGTTGCAGCTCGTGGTGGGTCGCGAAACAGCCCTGGCAGTCCGCGGAGGCGTGGCGGTGCACGTTGTGCTCGAGGGAGGACAGGGTGCCCATGTAGAAGGACCCAAGCTTTTGCTCGAGGGTGACGACCCTTCCGCAGGAGGCCGCGCTCGAGGGTGACGCCCCGTCACGTGCTCCCCCTGGGATCCTCACTTGCACGGAGCGCGCCCCGAAAAGCGCCACGGCCGCGTGCAACAGGGAGCATCCGCCATCTGTGTGCCAACCATCGTCCCGTGCGCCTGGTTGCACGAGCTGGATCGATGCGCGCGCGAACGCGTTGTCGGCGAAGTGCTGTCATGATGGGCTTTCCGTTCTGCTCGACGATGGCAGGTGGCATGCCGTTGGCTTTGACAGCCTCGCGCATTTTGTCTCCCAGCTGTTGCAGCCACGGGCGCATCTTCTTCCGCAGCGCTCGCACGGAGGCGGCCACGTGGGGCGAGGGGGCGATCTGCAAATTCCCGTCCTTGTTGAGGCTGCGGCACTTCGGGGGGCTTTCGTCGTCCACGATGCCTGCGACCTCTGTTTTCAAGCCCTGTGCCGCCTCGTCGCCTCGGACGCATTTGGAGACGGTTGCCCCCGTGTCCAGGCGCTCCTTGGCCCAATTCTGCCAGCGCGGGTCTGTCTGCAAGAAGCGGAGCGAGTCTGGGTCCAGCTCCGCCTCCGCCATCGTGCCCGCGCCGTTTTTTCCCTGCGCCATGGAGATGCGCGCGTCGAGCTGGGCGCCAGCCGGCTGCAGGAAGCGACGCGCCCTTAGACGGCTGATTGTCGCTCTGGCGCCAGGGTGCCAAAGCAGGCAGCTCTCGGCGGCCTTCAACAAGTCTGGGGGGCAGTCTGCAAGTTCGGCAACGGGCCAGCGCCCCCGGCCGTCGAGTGCCTTCGCTGTTTCAGCCTTTAGCCAATCCTCGCCCGACCGCTTGAACCACTTCTTAAAGAAAGGCAGGTTGTCCAGCCGCGGGGCGGGTTCCTGGCCCTCGTAATCGTAGAAGTCTCCCGACCCTGGCTCCTTGCCTGGGATCCCCAAGACCTCCCTGGAGAAAACCACGAAGTCTTTCGGGTGCCCCCCCTGGATGCCCGAGCGCGCCGCAAGGCTCTGGTTGGAACAATACCTTGCGCGTGTACAACTCCGCCATCAGGCACCCGATGGACCACATGTCCAGGTCCTCTGAGTAGCGCTGGTTCCCCAAGAAAACATCTACCGCTCTGTAAGCGGGCGCGCATGCTCCGAGGTCATCGCAGGTCGGGCTGTACCGTGTACCGCAGTTTCTGCTTCAACCTGCCGTGGGGATCCGCCATCTCCACACGGCCGAGGTCGCCGAGTACCACCTGCGGAGAGGGGCGGATGGAGGAGAGGGGAGCGACGGCGACTGAGCTCCCCCTGGAGGGTAGGGCGGGATAGAGCGCACGACGACGGCATCTCGGGGAAAGGGTGGAACCTCCCTTGTTAGAACTCGGTGTGAGACCTAACATGAAGGCTAGTGAGATAAGCTGAGCTCTGACCTCGTATATGAGGGCGTCGTCGGAGCTCTAACATGCTATGTTAGAGCTCCATGGAATCTCTAACACGCTATGTTCGAGCTCCATCGGAGCTCTCACATGCTATGTTAGAGCTCCCTGGGGAGATCTGACATCCTAGGTTGGAGCTCCATGTGAGCCCTGACAACTCGGGATCTGGCAGTCGAAAGGAACGACGAGGATGACGAGGATGACGACGACGACGAGGATGACGAGGATGACGATGATGACGAGGACGACGAGGGCGAGGACGACGACGACGAGGAGGACGACGACGAGGACGACGAGGATGACGAGGATGACGAGGACGACGAGGACGACGACGACGAGGACGAGGAGGACGACGACGAGGGCGACGAGGACGACGAGGACGACGAGGACGACGAGGACGAGGAGGACGAGGATGAGGAGGACGACGACGACGACGGCGACGACGACGGCGACGACGACGGCGACGACGACGTCGACAACGAGCGCCTCGAAGGAACTCGGGATCTGCCAGTCGAACTGCAGCTTGCTCTTTGGGCACGGCGCGACGGGATCCCATTCGCCAAGCTCACGTGATACAAGTGCCTGCTTCTCGAAGCAGCCGCGCGTCTGCGGCGATCCTCGCATCAGGACGTTTGCGGGCTTGATGTCGCAGTGAACGAGGCCCCTGTCGTGCATGTAGTGGAGCCCTTCGAGAACGCTGTTCAGGACGCGGCGCATCCCTTGCGAGGCCGCCTCCCCCCAAGGAGCGGCAGCGATTTTGAAACTGAGAATTTTTCATCAGGTCGACGTCCTGAAGCTCGGCATTGGGATGGCATCGTGGGCCGCCCGAGCGTTATCGCATTGTCGCGCGCCGCCTCCTCCCGCTGCTGAGACGCGCCGCGCAGGCTTCGAAGGCGCGACCAAGGCGGGCCCGAATCCAAGACGCCACGTGGCCGCCGTGGATCTCTCCGCCGCGGCGACACTTAACCCTGCGGTCGTTGGGCGACGCGCGCGTCCAGCGCTCCCGCGCGCACTCCCGCGCGCACTCGTGGCCCCCGATGCGCCCCCCATCCGTTCGACGGCTCGAGCATGGCCGAAGGGGGCCCTGCGTGCTTTCTCAAGGGGGGCTGAATCCACAATGGCCCCCTCGCGGGCAGGCGAGCGCTGCCCCTCTGACCCAACTGCGAAATTACCTAACCGCGAAGACTGATCGGTTTCTAATGGTATCAAAAAAATATCATGACTCCCCAGGGGGGTCTGGGCAAATGCCGGACCGGCGCCGCGGGAATCCGGGGGCTCCCCATTTTCACTGCCAGGGGCCACATTTGGACTGCCCGGAGCCAACAGAACAGCACTCCCAGGCCACACTTCGTGTTCTTCGTGCTCCCAGAACACCATTCCCACGTTAATTTTGAATGCCCAGAGTAGCCAATTGTAGGCCACTTCGTATTCTTCGTCTTCCCAGAACACCACTCCTGCACCATATTTTGATTGCCCAGAGCCAACTGTAGACCACTTCGTGTTCTTCGTGCTTCCAGAACACCATTCCCACGTTAAGTTTAAATGCCCAGAGCCAACTGTAAGCCACTTCGTGTTCTTTGTGTTCCCAGAACACCACTCCTGCACCATATTTTGATTGCCCGGAGCCAACTGTGGGCCACTTCGTGATCTTCGTGTTTCCAGAACACCAGTCCCGTGCCATATTTCGAATGCCCGAGCTGAGGCAGCCTGAGGCCGAGGCATGCTGAGGCCGAGGCAGGCTGAGGCTGAGGCTGAAGCACGCCGAGGCAGGCTGAGGCTGAAGCTGAGGCAGGCTGAGGCTGAGGCAGGCTGCGGCTGAGGCTGACGCAAGCTGAGGCCGAGGCAAGCTGAGGCTGAGGCTGAGGCAGGATGAGGCTGAGGCAGGCTGAGGCTGAGGCTGAGGCAGGCTGAGGCTGAGGCTGAGGCCGAGGCAGGCTGAGGCTGATGCCGAGGCAAGCAAGCCGAGGCAGGCTGAGGCTGAGGCTGAGGCTGATGCTGAGGCAGGCTGAGGCTGAGGCTGAGGCTGAGGCTGAGGCTGAGGCTGAGGCTGAGACAGGCTGAGGCTGAGGCCGAGGCAGGTTCAGGCCGAGACAGGCTGAGGCTGAGACTGAGGCTGAGGCTGAGGATGAGGCCGAGGCAGGCCGAAGCTGCGACAAGGTGAAGCTAAATGGGGGGGGGGGGGGGGGGAAGGCTGAGGACAGGGCTGAGGCGCGGGACGAGGCTGAGAGGCCCGAGGCAAGGGCTGAGGCTGAGGGCGGGGGCAACGCCGAAGCAGAGGCTGAAGGCTGAAGGCTGGAGGCTGAGGCTGAAGGCTGAGCTAGAGGATCTGAGGCTGAGGCTGAGGCTGGAGGCTGAGGCTAAGGCTGAGGCTGGAGGCTGACGCAGGCTGAAGGCGCGCGAGACAGCTGAGGCTGAGGCCTGGAGCCAGGCTGAAGGCTGGGCCGAAGGCAAAGAAAGGCTGAGGCTGAGCTGACGCAAAAAAGCCGAGGCATAGTCAGCTGATATTGAAGCTGAACTGAGCGCAGCTCTAGCGGGATCCTTGTGGAGCTTAGGCCAATCCGTTGGAATCCGTAGGAATCCATAGAAATCCTTAGGAATCCTCAGGAATCCGCCGGCATCTTCAGGAATCCGTAGGCATAGTTAGTTAAACATCCTCAGGAATCCTTAGGAATCCTTCGGATTCCATATGATCCTAAGGCCGTTGCCGCTGCGACTGTCATTGCGAGTGCGACTGCGACTGCGAGAACAGCAGAATTCTACAACTGGATTCTCACCTGAATCTTAAGGGGGATCCTTCCAGATATGCTTATACACATCGCTGTTAGGTTGCTTTGCTGGGATAATTAATTTTGACAAGCCAATATGCCGCTCAAGTGAAGGCGGTCGTTTCTGGGAGGCCCGCAGCAGCCCGGGGCTTTCATTCTATCGCTGCTCGAGAGGGCGCGTGTCTCGCGGCGGCTTTTAGAAGAGCGCAATAAACGCTTTTTCACCCTTGCTTGCGCCGCGCCCCGCGCGCCCCGGAATGGCTCGCGCGCCGCGCGCGGCCTCGGGGCGCGAAGCGGCGCGCGCGGGCGGGGGGGGCCTGTCCTCGCCGCCACCCCTCGTCGCGCACACGGTCAATATCGTGGCGTTCCTCAAATTGCGTTCCCTGCTCTAACTCCCGCTGCTGCCCCCTGCCGCGACGCGGCGGAAAGGGGCGAACGCCTCGCGCCGAGCCCTAACCAGGACCACGCGCTGCTCCAGTAAACCCCGCTTGGCGGGAGCATTCGCGGCCGCCGGCGCCGCGGCAGAAGCGGCCGGGGCCCCCGTGGGGGCCACTGCGCGAGACTGAACAGGTGGGCGGGGCCGCGCTGGCATTCACTGGGCCGTTTCCGAAAGCGTCGGCCCTCAAGACCAACAGCTGCGGCCCCCTTGCCCTTGCCATGCCCCCCTCCTTTCCCCTCCGCTTTCCGCCGCGCGCCTCACCCCCCTATCCTGAATTCCCTGCCCTCCCACCCCTGCCCCTGGACCGCCCTCCTCTGTCCCCACCCAGCGCGAGGCACCCCGCGTGCGGTCCCCCTCCACCATGCCCCCCCAGTGCCCCTCACAATGAAAAAACCCCGGGTCCCCCCCCGGCCCCGCCCCCTCATCTGCGCCCCCGACCTCCGCCGAAAAAAGAAAAAAAAAGAAAAAGAAAGCCTCCCGCGCCCGCGTAAGCGCTCGACAGCACCCTGGAGGAGCGCGCCCCACATCGCGGGCCCAGGACGAAGGCAGACAGCCCAACCGCAGGCTCCACCGCCCGCTGGGCCATCGGGAATACTCCGTGGGGGACTTGTACGCATGGGGGGCGAAGCCTCCTGGGACGACCCTGAGGTTTGGTCCAGCTCTTTTGCCCATGGCAAATTTCCCCGACCAACCGTTCGGGGCCATAAACGCAATAAGTACATTTTTGGAACCGTTTGGAAAGGCCACATTAATAACACCTTCGCGTGAACACCCATAAAACAAACACTTCACATGAATTACTACAATATTTCATGAAATTAACGGGGGGGTGGGCTTATTGCATAGTATATCATATGTTTGGCCGACTCACGCGCGACGGGCGCGGCGATTGCAAATCCCGAAGCCGCTCCCCGCGCGCGACCCAGAATCGAACCCACAACAAAAGGAAAAAAAAAAAAAAAAAAGAAAAGGCTTCTTGACGAGGAAGAGGGAGAGGAGGAGGAGGATGAGGAGGAGGAGCATGAGGAGGAGGAGGATGCGGAGGATAGAGGGCGGGGAGGAAGGAAGAGGAGGGGAAGGGGGAGGAGGCGGAGGAGGAGGACCAGCAGGAGGAGGAGGAGGAGGGGGAGGAGAAGGACGAGGAGGGGACAAAGGAGGGTGAAGAAGAGGAGGAGGAGGAGGAGGAAGAGGAGGAGGAAGAGGAAGAGGAGGGAAGAGGGAAGAGGAGAACGGGACATCTCGGGGGCCTTCAGGGCCTTCTAGGGCGTCTTGTGAGCGGGCCCAATGTTCTTGTAGATCCCGTGATTTATTGGCGGTCAAGAAGAGGGTCGCTTTCGCATCAGAACGCGCGCTCGACTTCGCCTGCGCCCTGCGCAACGGAAGTCGGCGGAAACCGGTCGGAAGTGCCGACCTGCAGGATGGCGCCGCCAGCGGGGCGGGGAAGGGGGAAAAACGCAAAGTCGTGAGAACATGCCACGGTCCTTTGCGTGCGCGGAAAACCGCGCAGCGAAACAACTGAAGACAAATCGGGGGCGCAGGGGGGCGATGAGGGGAGGGGGGGAGGGTGGATGACTCAGGGGGGCGGAGGAAGAGGGCGAGGAAGAGAGGAGGGCGATCAGATGGCGGAAGGAGAGGACGTCGCCCTCCACTTCCTGATCGGGAGCCGTGACCAGCTCGACCGGAGGATGCGGCTGCGATGAAGTAGGTCCATGCCTGGCACTCTCGCTGGGCGCCGATCACACCTGCAACTACTTGAACAACTGAATGCAGGCATCGGGCTGGGATCCATATTTTCCCTATGCGTCCGAGTACCGGGCCGCCAGCGCATATGCAGTTCCACGTTACTCGTCGAATTCGCGGCGCATCATCTGTCCTCAACATTAGCAAGCTCTGTGCGACATCGAAGCTAATCCAGCCCTCTGGCGCATGCCCAGCAGCCGCATCCATGACTCGAGGTCAGGGTCGAGGAGCTATCGCCGGTCTGGGTGCCGACGGGTCAGGCGGCAGCGTTGGTTCGTCGCCGTCGAAGAGCTTGTCAGGGACTGGTGCTGGCGGCGCCGGGCCTTCCATGGGTCCGAGGTCTGGTGGGGGCCCATCGGTGTTAGGGCGAGCCTGGAATCCAGGGGTACCTGCCACAGGATCGCAAGCTTCTCGCACGCGGGCCTCGCGGGGACGCGCCCCGCGATTCCTCGTCTGGGGGTTATGGTCGGGGCTCGCGGCGACCCCGGCGTCGGCGCAACTCTGATGGAACAGGTGACAGCGTGGCAAGATATCCACCCGTTCGAGGTTCGTTGAGTCGTCCAAACGGATGCCGCACATGGCGTCGCCATCCCCTTCTATGTCGGCGATCCCCGAGTCGGTCCACGAGCTGTCCGGTAATTAGCGGCGGCGTTGCGGCGCGCGGTGGCTCGTCCGAGACGAGGCTCGTCTTCTTGCGCGTTCGCTCGCGGCGATGGGCCCGGCGCTTTTCCACGCGAGCGTCGCGCGCGGTCTCGTGGCCAGCTGAGGCTGCGAGACGCGCAGTGATATCAGGTGCCAGCTCGCGTGCCACGTTGGTTCCGAGGGTTGCAGCCGGCACTTCGGCAAGGTTCCCCGAACCGCGTCCTGGGCGTCTGGGCGACATGGGCGCCCGCTCGAGTTTCGCGAAGCCGAGAGAGCTGGCCAAAGCCGCCCAGATGGGGGGCGTTGACGCGCTAGCCACCGGGGGCCGCGGGTTGTCCAGCTAGCTGCAGGGAGGCCCCCGTGCTGCGCTTTGTTGCATTATGTTGAGTTCGCGGAGCCCCCAAAGACCGTCTCCTAGACTCGCGGATGGGGCCTGCGCCTGCGCGCTGGCCGCAGCTCCGCGGCTGGGCCGACTTGCTGATGCTGCTGGTTCAGGGGCTGCGGAGACAGATCCTAGGACCGGAGGCAGCACCGGCAGTTTTGCCCCCGACGATGGAGCGGCAACGTTGAAGACTTGGGGCGCAGGTGGCATGGCGGGCGCGTCGGTGCATCTGTGGCTCTGGACTGTCGTCAGTGATGCTGCCGACCTAGAGCCTTGGGATCACTCGGCCATCTGCGATTGGGGATCTGGATTCGGCCGCGCGGCAATGGGGCCAGGTCCTGCCTGCGGCGCGGGGGGAGATTTGGCGACCATGAAAACGACCCCTGCTACGCAAAGTCAGCAAAGTGGGCGGCATCCATGGGGCCGCCGAGGGCCCCCGAGTCCGCATGGCCACCCAAACTCGGGCCAACGCCTCGGGCACCTGAACTTCCAGAGCCGGTGCGAGTACATTTCAGCTCTGAAGCCGAACTCGGAGCCGCAGATGCTGTAATTCCTCGCCTGCCCGTCGTGGCCCCGCGGGGCCTTCCTGTGGCCCTTGCCCATGCCGCTGGATCGCTGGCCCTTGCCTCTGCCGGCTCGGCTGGGAAGCTATACTTCTGGGCTCCTCTGTCTCTTCCTCTGCCTCTGCTCGAGAACGCGCGTCTTTTCTTCTTGACGAGCCGTCTTGCTCTTCTGGTGGGCTTGCTCATGCGTCGTCCCCATTGTTTCTTCTGGCGCTTGAACTGCCAGGAAGATTGTGCCTCGATCTGAGCTGGGGGCGCAAAACCTCTGAACTGCCCGACGACTGACCACTAGCTCCTCCAAGGTCTGAACTGGCGTTTGGGCTGGCGCCACCGAGGCGCTCGAGGTAGCCGGGTGCTCCGTCAGCGGGCTGCCACGCGGCGGCCGGAGAAGGCGGCCTGCGGCTGCGAGGCACGCAGCTGAGAGCAGCAGGTATGGGCGCGCGCGCCTCCAACAATTGGCGGGGCGGCAGCGCTCGCAGCCCAAAGGTCGAGTCCTTGATTATGCGAAGGGTCTGCGGCGTGCTCGCCTTGCCGGTGCGCGAGTGTTGCTGCCTGTTGTCCTTGGTCATGCCTACGAAACCTCCGAAGGATCGCTGTGGACCGAGGGCGCTGGCGATGCTGTCAGGCGCGCGCTACACGGCGTGTCCAACGCGCCTGGGCGTACTCGTGAGACTGTTGAATTCAGGCTATGTTGCTAGACGCCGGTTGCCGTTGGGCTGGAGCAGCGCCATGGGTTGGGTGGCGGTGGCACCGACCGCTCGGAGGAACAGCCTGCTGCAGCCTTGCCACGACATCGCGGCTCCACAATCATGCGTCGCTCGAAATCGTAGAATTTTAGGAACTGCGAGAGCAACGCATCGGTGATCTCGCTGCGCCACCTCAAAAACGCGAAGAGTTCCCGAGTGACATGTAGGCGTGACTCCCCGCCGACGGGACCAAACTGGGCGGCGAGGTTCGCAACAAGGTAGGTGGCGGCGCCCTGCATCTGGCCACTAACCACGCCACCCTGGACCACATCAATGAAATTCATAGGACGAGTTAATTCACGAGCGGCGCCACCAAGGTTCAAGATGATGGCGGCGAACAATTGAGCACGATCCATATCTGCAGCACATACGCTCTAAGCGAACAGGTCCTGCACCCAGTGGCGGAAAAAGGTCGGTGGACTCGCGTTCAGGCGACCCGGCGATGGCTGACGGAAGTCACCGCCTCAGCCTCCGCCTGCTCCACCCTGCTCTCTGCCCCCCCCCCAGGCACCATGCAGGTGAACCAGAGCAGGACAATCATGGAGGGGATGATCCTGCTGCACCATAGCGCCGAAGTGGAGACCTTCCGATGTGAGATTCCACCACGTGTAAGGCTGCGCAGGCGCCTTGGAACCCGGACCTGCACAGGAGCGAAAGCCAGCTCGAGGGTCGGGGCAACCATTGTGATGCTGAGGTCCCTGGCAGAAGCCTAGGGTTGTGCTACAGGTACATCAGCCAGTTGTGCGTCACTCGGGGTGAGCAGCGCGTTCACCAGGATGTAAGCCAGCACCGCTGCGCACAGTCCGAATCCAAGTACATACTGCACGGTCTGGAGCTGGCCTCATCGTGCCCATGAGCCCTAGGGGCTAATCGCCCGTGGGCTTGCAGAACAGCCAGAAGCACAATACGTTCAAGGAGTGAAGAGTGGTACCAACGCGGAGAAATGAGGAAGTGCGAACGCGCGCCCACGTCGCACTTTGCGCAGTTCTCGTGGATCGCGAGCTGGGATCGCTCCCGGCTCCGATGCCAACTAGAATTGCGAGGGCTTGTTGAAGAGAGGGAGGTGACATCCATGGTGATAACAACGGACGTTAAGTACCTTCTACCTTCTCGGAGATATGCGTTCGGGCCGACGTTTTAGCCAGATGGCAACCAAACGTCCTATTCGAGCGGGGGAGAAGGAAGGAAGGAGGAGGAACAGGGGGATGAGGAGGACGGAGGCGGAGAAGGAAGGCGGATGATGATGATGATGATGATGATGATGACGACGACGACGACGACGACGACGACGACGACGACGACGACGACGACGAGGAGGAGGAGGAGGAGGAGGAGGAGGAGGAGGAAGAGGAGGAGGATGATGATGATGATGATGATGATGATGATAATGATGAGGAAGAGGAGGAGGGGAAGGAAGGCGGAGAAGGAGGGAGGAGAGTAAGAGACAGACAGGCCGACAGGCAGACAGACTGACAGACAGACAGACAGAACGATAGACAGACAGACAGACAGACAGACAGACAGACAGACAGACAGACAGACAGGCAGGCAGGCAGGCAGGCAGGCAGGCAGACACACAGACGGGGAGCGAGATCGAGAGATAGAAAGAGACGGAGAAAGAAGGAGAGAGAGAGAGAGAGAAAGCGAGGTGGAGAAGGCGGCCCAGATCCTCAAAAGCTACCTCGCCAGTCTCGTCGACCTGAGGCGGGGCCAAGCAGCGCGGTGAGGTAGGACGGGCCCTCGACGTCTGCTCTCTTAGCTATTTGCCGCCCCCCAATAGCCTTAGCCCCCGTGCGTCGCAATGGTTTCATCCACTCTTTCCTGCTGCTGATTCGACAGGCACATATGGCGGGTCACTCCCTGACGAAACAACATGTGTTGCAGATGCTGCGTATGGCATTGAATGATACACACGCGCGCGCACGAAAATCTATACACACGTGCTGGTGTGCACACGAAAATGGCAGGAAGCGAGGCATTGAGGAAGAGGGGGGTGAGGAGCACAATCATGTGGAGCAGGGGAAAAGATGGGAGGAAAAGGAGGAGGAACAGGAGGCTAGAGGAGGAGGAGAACAGATGGAGGAGAAGACGGGGGAACAGGAGGCCGAAGGAGGAAGAGCAGCAAAAGTCTTGCTTTGAGCGGGCAGGGCGCAAGAAGTCTATGACTGGTGGGCCCAAGGCCTCGAAACCCGCGCCCGCATTAGCGGGGCGGTCCTTCCTGTGTCTCCTCCTCCTCCTCCTCCTCCTCCTCCTTCTCCTCCTCCTCCTCCTGCTGGCTGGACCTGCTGGGGCTGCTGGCAAGCTGATGGCACACTTTATCCTGGTCTTCTGCTTGCGCTGAGGGCCGCTGGTCAAGCTAGCCGTACCCATACCATACCGCATAGTCTTTCCTCTGAGAATCGGGGTAAGATGTCAAAGGAATTAAGGTATCATGTTGACTCTGCTCAAAGGTAGAGGATACGGGATGAGACATCGACGAAACTACAAGTAACCGTTAAGCAACTGCAGTCAAGTATAGGAAGGGAGGAGGTCCGGCCGGCCGACGACCGACGACGCGCGGCGGCCGAGGGCTGGCGCGCTCCTTTTCTCGCTTGAGTACAAGATAGTTGCGGGATGGTACCGCAATGTCAAGGTGTGGCAAGGTAGGCAGCAGAAGAGGCAAATGCAGAATGAGGCGGAAAGGAGCATATTTACTCCCCCCGCGGCGGGTTTTGTAAAGTCCAACCAGCCACAACCCGCCTGGCCTGCACATATATACCGCCACCGGAGCGAACCCCAAAAGTATTTTACCGCTCAACGGTGGTTGCCAGGGGGCTGAGGGGCGGAGAAACCCGACGAACCCCACCAATTGTTAAATAATTTCTCTCTGCCGAAACGACTTTGTCGCTCGGCCTCGCCCGTGGAGACTTTGTCGCCCGGGCTTTGCCTGCTCGCACTTCTTGTGCTATAGGAACCGCCCCGACGGCGGAGACGGGGGTCTCGGATGTGAAGACGACGAACCTCCCGTCTGGTCAGCAGCCCAATAGGGCGAGGCTGATATGCGTCCCTTGCCTTGGCCAACGTAAGGAGCTGGCCTGTTGTACCAGTCCTTGTTATTGTTCTTGTTCTTGGGGTATCCCTTCCCTTCCCTTCTCGGGAAGTAGTAGTTGTAATCATTCAGAAACGCAAAGTGCTACACGCGATCCCGGTTGTCTCTGGGATTCATCCAGTACATCGCGTCACGGTGAACCCAGTATCCATCCAGTTCATCATCCGCGTAGCGCGGGTAGTGGATCGCGGGGTTGTAGTCGCCGGCCGCGCGCCCGGCAGCCATGGCGCCGCCTCGCGCGCGCGAAAGCCCGAACCAATCCCATGTGCCCCTGTCGGAAGAATGCCACGAGTACTCATCTCCTGCCGCGCTGGTTTGACCGCCGGCAGAGTATGGAGATTCAGTGACGTCGTCGTTGGCCCGATCGTCTTGGGCGTCGGGCCTTCGAGGCGGAGGGGGCGGATCGGGGCGAACAGCTGGGCTGGGCTTCGCTTTCGCCAAAGGGGCCCCTTCCGTATCGGCTTGGCCGTCGGAGGGCCCATCAGCGCCTCCCCTTTCACGAGCACTCGTCACGCGTTGCTTTCTAGCATGTCTGATAATATCCCTTGCGGCGGTAGCGACAAAAGTGCCAAACTTGCCACAGGCACAGCCAAAGGGGCCTTCATCTTTGTCTTGGAACTCAGTTGCTTCCACGCATGGATATAACCAGTGGATAGCTCCTTGCAGCTTCATGCCCTGACGACGGATATCGGTACGACCTTGTCTGCCCAAGTCATGGGCCCGTTCCTCAACGAGGTCGCCCGTCTCGATCGCCGCGCGAATGCGGCTATCAAGCGCACATGCATCCGTTAGACGCTGGCCATCATCGCACTCTACGCCTGTGCCGCGAGCAAGAAAGCTCGCCGAAGGGTATGCAATATAATATCCCTCGGCAATGAAACAACTAACGAACTCACGAACAATCGCAATCACGCGAATGATGCGGAGACCCAACTCCAGTTCTTGAACAAGAATCTTCCAATTCCATTCAATGGTCTGCCGCACGTCTTCCGGAACATCGTGTGTTACTTCGCCCGTCAGTTGTAACCTTTCAGGATCGTTTGTGTCCGGGCGATAGCTGGTGTACTCCATGACATATTGAGCCGCTACATCAATGGCTCCGTTCTCGGTCAACGTGATGCTCAATGATCTGTCATCGCGAAGAGAGTACAATAATCCAGTGGGCTGATCGAGATCGATCCTCCCGCCAAGCATCTGCTGGTTCTGGGACCCGCAGACTGCGGTAAAATCAAGGGTAATCTCTACGTTTTTCTCATCACCTGCCGTCGCGGTTTGACCAGCGGCAGGTTTCACCGAACTGACAGGGTGTTTAAAACACATTTTGTTGCGCCTGCTGACGGACTGGGAAGCGCGACGAGGACGTGCCACAAAATTATCTGCCCAAGCAACCGGTGGACGTCCACGAGGGCTGGGCCCTGTGGCGCCCATAGCGGTGCCCCTGGGCAACGGGCAACCAGGGTGCTGCCCCCGTTCTTGCGTCGCGCAATGTCCGAAGAGTTGGCGCAAAAGTGTTCGTCGCTTGCATGCTGCGCTCCCGTTCAATCCAACCTTCAACGGGTTCGACGTGCGAGTCCAATGCCTCTGGCCATTCGGAGGCAGCCAGAGCGAGACAAGAAAAGGGACGCGCATACTGGTCAATTTCTGTCGCCCAAAGCAAGGGCCACCACTCGGAGAGCGGTGGAGCTTGAATCCCTTCTCTCGCAGCCAAATGTGCAAACCATTTTATGAATCGCCTCTTCAGAGGTCCAAGATACTGAAAGAAGGGACCGTGGCGCGCCGGCGGCTGGGCCGCGACGTGCTCAGGAACCCAGGCAGGAGCACTGCCCGGGCGGCTGTTTCCAAAGGTTTGACCCGAAGCAGCCAAGATAAGATGCTGATCATTTGCTGCCCATTTGCGCTCCAGCTTCAGATTGTTGTGTATGTTGTTCATTGCATCCGCCGAAGCTCTCCGCTGTCGTTTTATTCGCTCGCCAACGTAACGATCGCGCTCCCAAGGCAGCGTCTCGAGATCGACAACATGCAACAAAATGCCATTGTTCCAAAGCGAGTCTCGAATGATCTTGTGACTGTACGACTGAAGCAAATAATCGTGGGCAACCATGTACTTATACTTTACTGGATTACCGCAAGAGGGGCAACGGCCAAAGCCAGTTCGCACCCAGTGCAATCCAGCACAGAGGAACCGACCATCGTCCTCCCAGGGGACAGACTGAATAAATTCGTCTGCCCTGTTAGGCAACGGATGCCTATATTCTGGGACCAACGTCAAAGTCTCGTCAGTGTGAATCCAACTGGGCATCGAAGTGTTATCAAACTTTACCTCGTATGAGGTCCACTCCTGATTGAAGACAATTGACCAAGACATTCGCTTTTCGTCGCGATCCCACCAGTCGCTGACTTTGGCAAGGGCGACGGCTTTGTCGATATCAGTGAACCTCGGCACCTCACGGGACACGAGAGTCCCGTCCTGGCAGACCCGGTACGAAAAGCGGGTGAGCACACGGCCATTGAAAACAAGAACTAATGGCCAGGATTCTCGGTGAGTCGGAAGCTGGTCCCATGGAAGGACTGTGTCCACTGCGGGCCATGCTCCAATCGACGGAGGCTTTCCTGGCTGTGGGTCACTGCCCATGGCATGGTGCGTCTTCACAGGAGCAGGCTCTCCATACCTTCGCTGGCTGAGCCAGGAGGGAAGATGGTCTGGGCTTCGCATGCTCGGATCCTTCTTGGTCGGAAGAAGCCTCAACAATTCGTAGTCCGCCTCGAGGCAAAGCCCCGAGTCGCTTTTTGGGAACTGAATTTCTCCGACCATGGATCCCATCAACGTTTCCATGTCAGTGATATCGTGGAGGGGCCCATGACACCTGGCTAGGCCAGGGTCATAAGACACGCACATTCTCTCAATTGAAACAACAAAAGTGGAATGTCCCTGGCACGCTCGATAGAAAACAGGAATGGGGCAGTTAGTCCTCTCCTCCCCTTGAATGGGCCAGGTTTTGAATTCGCGCCACAATTTGTAAACGACCGTCTCCTTGATGCTGGCATCGTCATCAGGGAGCACACCAAGGACTTCCACAGTCCCCGGCTGCAACACGGCTAGGCCGTGTGCAGCAAGTGCATACGCTTGGTATTTAAATCCATCCTAGTCCATCCACTCAACAAGGTCTCCAAAGTAGACCAAGCCTCCCGAGGACCTCGCGCAATCAGAACAATGTCTCGCGAGATATGTCGCGAAATCACCACTGCGTTTAGCGAGCCCGCCTATTCGACAACTTTGGGGTCGCCAAAAATCCACACAGCCTGGGGCCGCCGGATTCTCGCGATCAGTGACCCCCACAACCAATGGGGTCAAGACCTTAAAAGACTGAGGATCAAATCCGCTGGGAACATCATCAGAGTAAAACTCAGCGCGGAGAAAATTTCGCACTTGCTCAAAAGTGTCCATGTCTGTGGAAAGCTCGCCCAATAGTGCAAATATGGGATCTTCAACGAGCTCAGCAACATGTTTGAGCGTACTAAGCGTCTCATTGCGAATGGCCTCTACCCGAAGGGGCGCAGGACCCGTAGCGTGGGCTTCTCGGGCCCTCCGCTTCGTATCGGTGGGCGTATGATTAATAATCCGATTGCGTTCTTCCAGCGAAAGATAAAGCTCTTCGCCCCTAAAGTGGTCAGCGTGCCCGACATTAACCTCCTGATCGCCCTCTCGGGGCGAAGCGTCCGTCGGTCTATGCTGCCGCTTATCTGGGGAAGGTGGCAACCTTGCTCTGCAAAAGAAGTTGGCAGAGGCCGGGCCAGATCGATACTGCCCCTCCTCAATGGGAATAGGTCCAGGATCCTCTTGATACGGGAAGTCATTGAGATGTGTAAGATCTGGGCTGGCCTCAAGGGAACCCGGTGTGTCTGGGGCACCCGGCGTTCGGTCCGCAGAGGAAGTCTCCGCCGCGTTATGTCCAATCGAGGCGACGGCTGGCGCCGGTGCCTTTGCAGTGGGTGCAGCCTTCTCATCGGAAGAGCTCGGAACATCTTTGGTAGGGGACGATTCGGCAACCTCGTAAGGCGCAGTGTGTGACGCAGCAGCAGCGCCCGAATCGACCATCATCTGGTCTCCCTGCGTCGGTTTGGCCTCCGCTCTGGCTGGGCCAGGCGGAGGCTTAGGTAAGCTCGCCGCCACGGCTGGGCCGGGCGGCGGCGCAGGGGGAGTAGGCAGTCTGTTTCCACCTGCAACAGATTTGTCTTCAGTGCGAGGCTGTGAACGCTTGCTCTTGGCGGCGATCGCAGGAGTAGGAACGAAATTTGGTGCCGCACTTCGGATCTGTTCAACAACAGTGGCTGCAAACTTCTTCCATGAATCCGAGTATATTCCCGGTTCGTGTCTCCCCTTTTTCTCAGCAACCTCGTAGATCCTCTTTGCTGTGTCAATATACATTTCCATTTCCAGCAAATTATCCGGATCTTCGGCATCTGGCGGCTGGTCAGCAATAGCACGACGCCGTTGGTGAAAGAAATCTCGCTCATTCTTCAGTGCGTTACGTGCTTGCCTGCCGTCGAAGTGGCGATGTGAGATGTATTTGAGAGATCGGATAATGTTGGATGCAGCGTCGGCCCCCCGTGGGGGCTGGGGTTCTTCTGACGAGGAATCTTCATCCGTCTGCCTCGGGATGGATGCCGCAAGAGTGTCCGGCCTTTCACTGCCTCCGGGGCGATCAGAGCCCACATCCTCGGCAGTCTTGGCTTCCGTCTCGACTGCCACTGTCTTTGCGACGGAGCTCTCCGTCTGCGCAGCCTGGCCCATCCCAGCGCAGCCTTGGGCAGGCTGGGAAGGCCCCGGATGAGCTTTAAAATGCCGTTGCTGTGGCGCTGCCTGGGGCACGGCCTCAGCTTGCTGGAGTCTACGGTCAGTATGCGGCGAAGGATCGATACTCCACCTATTGGCCTGGGGATGAGGCTCAGGCTCGCGAAGACTTGGTGACCAAGGCTTAGGCGGGCCCTTCGCCGTCTCTGAGCCCTCCGGCTTGGCCGGTGACTGCGCAACCTTGGGTGCAGCATCAGCGGGCCCCGTAGACGCTATCTCCCCAGTGATCTCGCTGCCGGCCAGACGAACGGAAGGATCGTCAGCTCCAGTGCCAAGGCGAGCCACCATAGCTGGTGGAGGCTTCGGCGCTCGTGACTCTGGGCTCGGATGAAATGGGGGCGGAGGCTTCTTCGGCACGTTGTCCTCCGGCCTAAGCGAAGGCGAGCCCTTCATCGGCGCAACGTTCGGCGACTTGGCCGGCGGCGGCGCCGTCGCCCTACTATTGGGTGGCGGAGGCTTCTTCGGCACCTCGTCCGCTGTTCCAGCCGGCGACGGCGCCTCCCTCGGCGGGGGAGGAGGCATAGGCACATTCGCAAGTGCATCTGCTTTGGGAAGAGGAGGCGCCGCCTCCGCCGCGGCTTTGCCGGGCGGAGACTGGGGCGCCCCCCCGGCCAGGGATATAGGCGGTCCCAGAGGTGGAAAGTTCTCGGTGTCAAGCGAAAATGACGCATCGGACGGCTTTGCCGCCGGCGCCTGCAACTGAACACCCGTCGACGGCTTAGCTTTGGCCTCCTCTTCGCTCTCCCTGTTAGCCCGGACAAGCGCCTCGGGCGCCGCCGAAGCCTCGTCTTTGTGCAACGGATTGACCTTAGTGAGCCTGACTCCTTTATCCTGGAGCCATGGCCAAATGTTATCAAAGGCACTGCGATTCTCAAAGTAAGGGCTTCGATCCTTCTGCCAAGCAATGGGCCCTAAATTTGGGACCCACTGGCTCTGTGTCTTTCGGACTTGGTCCGTGGCAACCTCTCTCTCCTTGTCGCGATACCGCTCGACCCCGAAGTCTTGTTCCAAGGGCCATTCTTTTTGTCTAGCGACATGTTGCAAGAAGGCATAAGCCGGCGTGGCATGAAGTGCTGCAGGAGTCCAATGGTAGAGGCGAAGCTCATATAACACCATCTCAGATGGTTCACTGACAAACTGACCAGGCGAGCCCTTGATGATTATAGGCTTCGCAAAATAAACGATCTCCGCAGTTGCCCAGATGCCATCTCCAAAAATTTCCTCTGCAACAGAATATGTAGGACGCGTGGAAGGATTGTTGGTGCACGGACAAGAATACACACCAACCTTTTTCTGCTTGATACTCCCTCCGTAGAGAGGATTCGATGCAAGCATCTGGTGGCCCTCCAAAATCGAATGGAGAGCGGTCGCAGACGTGCCATGATATTGTCTGCTCCAGCCTGAGGATGGGTCTTGGACCTCCCCAAGCTTTTCTTCCGTTACGTAGAAGGGCAAAGTGAGCTGCACGCAGTGATTGATACCCGCCCTGTGGGTCTTCGTTGACAACTTCGCCCAAGTCAGGCGGTCACCCACGGTAGCCTTTGGATCTTCACGCGATCGATCGGCCCTAATCACAAAGAAACGTGCCCAATTGGGAACCAAATCGTTAGGTTCCAAGACCGGGGTCTTCGTGGACGTGTGCAGAATCTGGAAACCTAACCACGCCTCTCCAGTGGCGTGAACTTGGATCATGCCGAACTCTTTGCTGCGGGCCGGGTTTCCCCCTTTTGCCACTCGTGCAACACGGCCTTCCTCCCCTTGGTAAGCATTCCCAGGAATCATGGGTCGGTAGCGTTCACCGCTCGCTACAGTGAACGGTCGGAGGATATTGTAAAGAATTGGTTCCGTGTCGGAAGCACTTTTATAAGGCAACTTCTTAACTTTCTGATATAGCTGATGCACCGGCCAATCGTGTTCCCAATCAGCAGGGACATCAGGGCTGCCGCCTGGTTTAACGCGCTGCGGGAATCTGCGTTTGCCGCTGAGCTTGGTTCCTTTGCCAACCGGGCATTTTATGCGGAGAGCTTCCTCCGCTGCTTCACCAGGCGTCCTAGCATCCTGTACGCCCTTTGCAGGGGCAAGAACGGGGCCGCGGGGCGGCCGGGCCGCCCGTGCCGCAGTAACGGCACCCGAGGCGGCTGGGCCGCTGGGCGCGGCAACAGATGCTGCCTTCTTCAACTCCTCTACGGCCGGGCGCAAATATTGATCATTTGCACTCCTTCGTCTGGCAATCGAAGGCGTTCCCCCTTCGGGTGCATTCCCGGACAAAAAGGCCGACCTCGCGGCAAGAAATCGTGATTCTCTTGCCACGGGAAAAAGTCTGCATATGCATTTCCTCGCTTAGAAACTCAATGCATGCAACCGAATAATTAGAATGGATTGCCCCGCTCCCAGATCCGTCTTGGACGGCAGGGAACACAATGGGGTTTAAGGGCATGGCAAACGGACGAGTATTAAGCACAGACTTGGGCACATTGTTCTCTGTGGGGCTCCAGTCTTGCCAGTACATGACTAGCTCATCACTGGTAGTCTCTTCCAATGTATACCCATCGGCTCTTCCCTTCGTCGATGGGTTGCCCCCCTGGACGGCTGGGCCGCCGGAGGGTTGGCAAAAGAACAATACGGCGAGTTTAGCGGCCTTAAACATGTGCTTGACGCACATCTCTGCCGCTTTCGCATTCACCATTTGTCCGTCCCTGTCCACCTTATAATCACTATGTTCAGACATAAGGTGGTAAAAATCCCCTTGTGGGTGCTGCAATTTGCGATAAAGGCACGCACCGTCAAGAATCATGATGCGCGGGAATGTTCCCACAGCTTTGTAGCCTTCAATCCGAGGGTTCATTCGAGCCCGGACGATGGCGGCAACGTCGTCCCACATTCGGTTAACGCAGCCTCCGGCTGACCTCAAGCACCTGTGGTCCCCACCAATGTACGTGATCTCGATCGCTCCATCATGCGAGCGAGAGACCGCTTCGTCTACAAGGCGCTCAGCTGCCTCTACCATCACTCGGAGGGTTCCAGCGAATAGTGTTGGATGTTCTTGTCGCTTCCCCTCCGTGCCAACTTCATTCAAGTCGCCGGCCGTATCAACAATCTCATTAAAGTTCCAAAATATGAAACGCACCGGCGTATGAATCCCTTTCTGGTAGTACCGATGCTCTATCCATTTGTGCTTCTGAGCCGCTTCCCGAAGTTCGGGGGCCATGCATCCACTCATGATCTTAGAGGACATGCCATGCACTTGCACTTGCATAATGTACTGAGGGAGATGGCTATTCGTGACCTTCCCGGACGCATTCCGAAACGCGCTCTTAGAATCGGAAACAAAATGTATGGAACAATACCAAAACTTGCATTGCTTGCAATCCATCAAGCACAAAGGGTGGAACAAGTTCTTAACATATTTGTTTGTGGCCATCATGGCCGCAATATCCTCGCCAACAAAAGGAATCCATGAATGTCCATTCTGGCGGGCAGTCTCAGTTATAGCCTGGCACCTCTGAAGGAACGACAACTTGCATGCCCAGGCCTTCAACAGGGGATCTGTAATATCAACATAAAGCTGAATAATCTCGGACACGCGAGAGTCCCATTCGTGTGGTGGCGGCTTGGGGTCCGCGGCATACTCTCCCTTTATCCAGTGATAGTCGAAGACGTTCCAGGGGCCCCGCCCAAGGGAGGGCGGGCCATTCCCCTCATCGCTCGCTGCCGTCGACCCCGCGCCCGGGGGCCCACCTCCACCGCCGCCCCGAGGGGGGTTGCCGGAAGGTGGAGGATTTCCAGTGGGAGAGCCACCTGGGCCGGACGGAGCACCTCCACCACCGGCTGGGCCGGGAGGAGAGCCACCGCCCGCCCCGCCATCGGCTTGGCCGGGCGGGGCAGCCGGATTCGAGGCTGACCCAGCGGAAAATCCGCTGGCCGCTTGCCGACCAGCTCCAGAATTGCCCAAAAGCTTTTGTGGGGCAAATCCGGCCAAAGGATGTGTTATGGCAGCGTTCGCTTGGTGGCTTGCCGAACCGACTGGGTCGGTCGACATCTCCGCTCCCAAACGTGGCCTTTTTCGGCGCCTTGTCGGGGCCCTCCCTATTGTAGTTAGGAGGGCCCTCTGAGGGCGCCTCAGGGCGTCGCTGTTCAGGATTTCCATGCAAATTTGGCCTCTCTCCAGCAGCGACTGAGTCGCGCTGGTCAGCCTCAGCCTCTGCGTCTGGCGGAGGGTGCGGCTTTTCAGTCGAGCCAGCACCGTCTTCAAGGCCATCTTTCGCGAGCCATGCTTCTAAGTTGCATGGCCGCGTCCACCAAGGTGCCGCATTTCGCCAGGCCACCGCCTGCTGAGGGGAAGACTCAAAATAATTGGCCATGGCTGAATCAGTGAGAGCCTCCTCAACAATATGCACAGGCAAGTAAGGTCTGCCTTTGGCAACAGGCAGGACATATATTGCACCCCAGCCGTCCCCAGTGGCTTTGCCGCAGGGCGGCGTGCGTGGCGAAGGGCCCCAAATGTTCAACCATGAAACGGGAGCACCTTCTGTCTTGCTGTCCCTCACTGGGACGCTCATCAAGTCGCCGTATATCGTTCTCCTCCGAATGGCTGGGCCAACAGTGGGACCCACTACCTCTCCCATTTCGAAGGATCGGGCGGGACGTCGGCTTCGTCATTTCATCAGGGTACGACTGAAAGTAAGTACCCGCAGGAATCTGGTCAAGTTTGGGGGGGGGGCACAATCAAAACGGCACGTTGCCATTCTGTCGAATGCAGTCCAATGGACGACCACCGGGTCTTGTGAGACTCGAGAAAATAGACGCTCAAAGACCGTCTGGGAGGTGTCGGCTAAATCTGCTTTCGGTGCGGTAACGACTTGGTCGTCCCGTATGTATAATATATTGTGTCTCCACATCGTGAAGCGCCAATTCCATCCCCTTTAGCGTGCGAACTTCATGTCCCCGGCATAACTAGGCCTGGACCATTCGGTGTTGCCGGGAGAGCAACGAAAGATGGGTCTCTCCTCGCCGGGACTATATATCCCCTGCGAAGAGACAGCTGTCCTCTTGGCAGGCTTGTCGTCGTCGATAGCAGCGGAGGCAGCTCTCCTGCGAGCTGCGATCTCTTCTTCGTGAATCTCAACGCCGCCCTCCATTTCGATGCCAACATTCATCACGGCATCGCTCGGACTAAAAAAGTCAGCCGTTTCCCCTGCCGGCTGGGCCGGCGGGGGGACATCCCCACTCCATGTTCTCCGGGGCACGGGCAACAGAAATGTGAACCTGTTTGGCGAAGGCATCCGTGTAATCTTCCGCTGACTTACATTCCCTTCCTCTGGCCTCGGCATGCTCATGCGCGCCATCACGCCTGCGCTCGAGTCCCTCCGTCACGTCGGGAGACGTGGATGCGATCGTCCAGGGCTTTGTCATGACATTACCCTTGCTGTCCCTCAATCCATGCGCACACCCATGCAAAGCCGTTTTAACAAACTCAAGCTCTCTCTTGAACTCTTTCACATGGGGATCCCTCCAATAATTACACTGAGTTGGCCACTCAAGGCAAACAGTGCCCCCCGCTTTGTGCGCGGCGCGGGCGATCTCGCGGAAATTCCAAAACAGATATCTGAAGTCTGTTCTAATACCTCGAAGCCTACGCATCGCTCTATGGTTTCCAATACGAAAATAATGGGCTTCGTTCACGCATTGCCTGGGGGAGCCTCCTGTACAGGGCATAGAGCCACAGAGCGTAATGTGTTTTCCTTTGAACGTCTTTATGTCATTCAGAGCCAACCTTCGTCCCTCATCGGTTCTCATATCCCCCTTCTCCGTGTACCGTAGAACCTTGCACGAATTATCGACGAAATTCTTGGGGGTTACGATCCTGCTCTGAGGGCCACAGCAACATTCTAACAAGAGTCGATCCCCGGTCCACTGGGTGGCCGGAGCACAATCTTCCCGGATCCAGAATTCCGTCCAGCCGGTCCATCTACTTGGGTGATAGTCGCCATCGTTGGAATCCCCATTCGAATTCTGCTCAATAGGGTGATGATATTTATTATCTTCGTCGCGCCAACTATCCGTACGGTCTATAGTCAAACCATGTCGAGTATAGGTTGCATAGGTACGACGCCTATCATCTAACCTATCAGGGTCAACTGGGCAATCGGTATTTGCTGGCGTAAACGTGACAAGTCTTGGAACAAAGTGCCATCGTTTAAGACTCTGTCCGCGTTGTGTCCATTGATCCCTCCTACCCTGGAAATTAGCAACAGCAGCAGGCGGAAGGTGAGGGGGCAGAAGGTTGTAGCCGAGCACGTCTTCTGCTTGCTCGGCGTTAACTGGCTCAGCGCTCGATCGTTCTTCACACATCGCTTTTGACGGATTCGATGTATCAGATTCGCTTCCGCTGTCGGTTATATCAAACATCGCTCTCATCTCAATCTCCTCCATCGACCTGGGTCAATCGGAGCTTCTCTTGGCACCTTCTTCCTTCGTAACAAGAGTACTTGCACTTGCTTCCACGGCTTGGCCGGGCGCATTCGTCGCCACGGCTTGGCCGGGGGCGTTCGCCACCACGGCCTGGCCGGAACGGCCTCGGTAGCAGCCGGGCGCTGGGCGCCGTCGGGCGCCGCTGGAGTATTTCTTGGTTTCGAAGAATGCACGACGGGCTTGCCCTTGTTGGGGCGCTTCCTTTTCTTGTTCATCTCTTTACGTGGCACAGCAGCTCCTCTCCGCAAAGCCGAACTCGGACCTAAGCGGGGCCCCAGAACCCCCCCGGGTTTCAGGGGGGGGCCGTCTGAAAACATCGAATCTAAATAGTCTTGGTACCGCTTGGCGGTCCAAAATTTAGGAGTCACAACGTTGACGAGATATAATACCTTAACCCAGGCCAAAGGGTATGTGAACCTCTTCGTTCCAATATCGGCAGCTTCATTGTGGGTCCGTTCGTACTGAAGCTCAACGATACCTCGAGAAAACTGTTCACACTGCGGCGGCGTCAATGCGATGAGTTCGCGGTGGGTGTATAAGCTTCATGGACCCTCCGGCCTTAATGACCTGGCATACCGCCTGGTTGTCCTCTAAGAACAAACAACGTATCTGTCGTCCAAGTAATATTTCCCATAGCGGAAGGGCTGGAAGCAGCTCTTTTCGCAGGGCAAGGTCAGCAGCCACAACTTCTGCCTCAAGAGTACTATGGGAAACGCATGTTTGTCGCTGAGATCCCATGGATTGCCCAGCCCTAGTGTATGGGCCCCAATATGCTTGATAACTGGCACTCGTGCTCCTATGTGTTCGGATGTCACTGGCCAGGTCCGCGTCAGAGTATTGCTGCAACAAGACGTCTTCCATTCTGTCACCTACCCATGAAGACATGCGGTAATGAGAGGTACACTTGATGTAACAAATGAGGCGGAAGAGATCCATGCCTTGTTGCTCTGTCCATTTGGTAATGCAACTGGCCGTATGCCACACGGCGCGGAGCAGGTCGCATCGAGCCCTTCTCGCACCGTAAAAGATATTCATCAAGACTTTCGCCGCGATGGGCTGGGGCACTCCCGACTGGGTCCGTGGCTCCGGATCATTGGGGCTGGCCGCTGCGGCGTCAAGGCCGCGCACAACAATTTCTTGATCTGGGGGCCCAACATCAACTTTGAAATGTAACGCGGAGGCTATTGCTTCCTCTGCAGGAGAGCAAATTTCACCTCTAGGGCCGCCTTGGCCGTCCTCGAGATCGGCAAGTTCGGGGCCAAACGGGGTGCCCGCAGCGGGATAAGTAGCCGGGTCAGTATCCGTGAGTTGCGCATATATAGTGACGCAGGACTCGAAGAATTTAGTCATGTCATATTCTATAACTCTGGCTTGTTTCGGTTCTCTCGGTTGGTGTGGCTCGGGCGGCTGGGCCGTCGAGTCACCCCCCGGTTCCTCCTCGTCGCTCTCGTCTGGGACGGAGGCGTTCTTCTTGGCTTTAGGAGGCGGCGGGTCCAAAGTCGTGGGCAATTCACCTTGCCACCCGACAAACTGTGTAGACAGTCTATGTTCACAACCCAAATATCGTCCAACCGCGGTCGGAGGGTCTATCTCTATGCCTTTCGGGCAATTGGGAGATGGGGTTTGTAACAACATCCAACCTTGAGCTAGCTTGTCTGCAGGGCCAGCCAGCTTAAAATCGTCAGCGCAAATTATCAAAAATAGCTTCAGCTCTTTATGAAAATAGCAGCTGCGCCATGGGCTACATGTAACAAATCCTTTAGCCGTAACATGCCCTTCGCAGTGCTGCTCCCAATATCCTCCTGAATCAGGGTGTCCGTATAAAGATAAAACCAATGGGCATACGGGATTGCGCATATGCGACCATGACTTGGGCCACTCATCACGGGGCAGGAATATCCACGTTGGGGTGCCACCCAACTTTGACTGAGTGTAAGCCTGACGGGCATCGGCTTGTTCAATACTATGGCCGTCGAAGAGCCCGTAAGTATCAGCTGCTTTGCTGGCCTGCATTGTAGCAGGACTGCTGGAAAGTTCTTGAAATAAAGCTACGTCCTTATTCTGATCTCTCACGCTCGAACCATCGAAAACTACCCGACCTTTATATTTACGATCTTTGTGTCCGAGTGGCAACTCTGAATTCTTTTCGACAAAGGTTGCGAACAGACGACCAAAGTGGGCAGTCTGTCCTTTGAGTTCTGCAACAACATCGGAATATTCACTAACGTCTTCCTCGTCCCATGTGCCTATGTCTCGCAATCTGTTCCATTCCTTTCTTAGAGCGGCCTGGGCATCTTGATTGGCCTGGGCCTCAACTTTGGAAAAGGAGCGAGCTACGGCGGCATCAATCCTAGCATGCTGCCATTCGCTGGGAAGTTGGAAAGGCTCGTCAACACTTGAAATGAGATCAGTAAAAGGGTTTTGTAAATAGTCCAAATCAAATATTTCCTTTTCCCGGTGACTAGGCATTGGGCCGAACTATGCTGCAGCGGCATTCGAGGCACGCTTCGCCGCGACGCGGCGGCCGCCGGACTACAGGTCAAGCTTGCCTCTTGCGTCACCTCAGAATCCACATCGGATAACGGGCCCCTGCCGGCTGGGCCGGAGGGAACTCCGTCACGTGCTATGGCGCCACCGCACCAAGTTTGCTTCCACCACGCATCCTCATCATCCGAAAGATAGTCGTCGGAGTCATCCTCCTCAGAGGACTCGGCAGCTACAGCTGCGGCTTGGCCGCCCCGTGCCGCCTGGCGACGGAATCGCTCAACAACCCGCGGCGCGGCTCTTCTTGCCTTTGGATGCGTCGCAAGGTAGGCAGCGGTCTCCTCAGAGAGTGGACGATACGCGGGTGGCTGGGCCACTGCGGGCTCGGGCGGAGTTGGTGGATCTTCCACGTCCAAGCCTATATCACGCAGGAGGCCAAGACGAGGACCAGGATCGTCTATGCCAAAGAATCCTCTCTTTTCGGCCTTGTATTGCTCGACGGCCTGTCGGCGTTGAGCCTGATTCATGTTGAACCGGCGTCCGGGATGAATTCCAGGATTTGTGGATTCAGGCAATTTCTTCAGCCGCTAAGCACCGTGCTTAGGATCTGGATCGGTGGCCCACACACGGGTCACGGGAACGTAGTGAGGATCATAATAAAGTACGACCCGTATGCTGCACGTCTTGCGACGGTCTGTCAACGAGAGCTCTTGTCTCAACTCCTCTTTCGTTAGGCCGACGACAATGCGCCTGTCTTCGTGGTATTCTATCGTATCAAGGTTCTGGGTCGCGCGAGCAAGGGGCCGCCCTTTCCGGGGAACCTTCTCACGCGGCTTGGCCGCTGAGAAGTTAGACTGTCGATCCAAACGATACTCAAAATGTGCGAGACCTAACTTCTGATCTTTATCTTCGCGGGCGAGAGTCTCGCTGCGGGCCCCGGCCGTCAATCGCCACGGGCTCGTCATCCACGCATAAACCCCCCGGACCGTCATCATCATCGGAATCGGCCTCGGAGTCTGGCGGTGGAGCGCCCCCGCCTCCCCGAGAAGGTGGCGGCATAATCGCGGCGGGATCTTCTGCGCAAAACGGATGGACCGATTGCGCCCCCGCCCCCGGCCCCGAACCGTCTGGGACGGCCGCGGCCTCGCCTGCTGGAGGGATCGCAACGGAGCGCACTTCGGCCATTGCCTGCTCGCACGCTTTCCTCAAAAGGAACTGAGGAGATTGATCTTCCGCAGCGCCGTCCAAGATGTTGCTGTAGACTTGCTCAGACATCTCTATGGTGGGTCGTTTACCCTCGGGCGTGCGCCCTGATTCCATATTAAGCCCATCTAATTGTCTCAGCGGCACAACGTAGCTCTCTGGACCAACCATGCCACCCGCTTTGTGCACATACCCTAGGTCTATCCCAGGGATTATTGTTCCGCCAGTCTTAGCTGTCCGAAATCTCGACTCTGGCGGGGGTACATAGCGCACGAGAGACCCGAAGGGAAGAAGCGGCGCCTCAAACATGTGTCCGAAGCGACGTTCCCAACTAGACGTCCCTTCCTCAGGGATCCTTGCATTGTAGCAAAGACAAAAATATCTGACGGCATATGTCCAATATGGTGGTGGGAGACCAGCCTGCATGAGCAACGCTCGGGCCCCCATCTGTACCACGCCGTTCGCACGCTCGGCAACAGCGTGTTGTTTCTTATTTCCTGGGAGGGTAGGATCATGGGCAATCTTGAGCTCGTAACATGCCCTTGCAAGCTCACGTGCACCATCTGTATAACAACACTCTAACTTCTCTCCCGGGCCTTAGGGTTTACTAAAAATACAAATGTGAACCGTAGACTTGTCGTGCACACCCTGAGCGGCGAGGAAATCAGTTGCTCGGTCGCGAAAAGTCACGCACGCGGTCTCATCGTGGAGCCCCCGCGAGAGTTCATCCATCGCAAACCAACGGTCCATCGTCGTCAGGTGTCCAGACGAAGTGGGGTTAGCGCATGGGCGGGGAATATTCAGCCCTTTGTTGCGCGCTTTGCGCTGCTGTCGTCTGATAGCTTTGGCCCAATTGCATACTGAGCAGTATGGGTTCTTGGGAGTCTGAGTTAAAAGATGCGGCAGGGAGGCTGCGGCCTTCTTGAGCCGCTCGGCAAGGGAAGCCGACACCTCAACCTCTGCATCGTCTGGGTCTGGTTCTGACGGTGCGTCGATGTCGACTAGGTCGACACCGTCAGCGTCTCCAACTTCACCCTCCTCGGGCCCGCGGGCCGCGTCGCGCGCATTGGAGTACAACCCTTGATCCATGTCGTAGGGGAGGTATCCTGAGACCCCGTACCAACTAGGGCTCTTATATGCGGCTACGCAGGCCACAGCTTTGCCGGGCTGCTCATCGGTCTGACCAACGGCTTAGCCGTGGCAGGGCAAAGTCGAGAGACATTTGGAGGCAGCAATGCCGGTCGGTGTCCGACTCCAACCGCTTTCGCTAGCCTTACGAGGCGAATAGTAGAAATGAGTGATGGTATCCGCATAGTCTAATGAAGACAGAAAAACGGGCGCGAGCACAGTCGGCCGTCCGTCAACGTAGCTGTGGTTGCCAATCAACTCATGTGTATGCAAGTCTATGGTTACGCGAGTCTGAACAGCATGGGGCGGAGGGCCTCCCGCTGATTCCACATTGTCCAGAAATGCCTTGGCGCCTGGCGTCACGCAACACCATCGCTCGGGAGGTCCACCCTCCCCAGCGGCAACCGCGCGCATCCACTGACCCAGCGCCTCTTTGCCTGAAAGGGTCAAGTATGGGATCTTGCCCTCAACGATCAGGTCCACTCTTTGACCGTTGGGCAATCATAGGTAGGGCCTTCGGCCGGCTGGCCAGAAGAAACTAAAGCCGCGATCCATGCACCGCTCTCCTACCGAGATCACGCACGGGGTCTCCGGCATGACCAACGCGTTAAAACTACCACCCTTAAATCTAGGGCATGCGATGCGGACTGAACCGAGGGCTTTTGATTATCCCCCGGCAGTGCTCAGAGTGATCGATTGCGGGAGCTTTCGGATCAGTCTCATTGAACCTGCACTCTGAATGTGCGTTTCCGCTCTGAGGTTATACCCACACCCTGTATCAAGTATAAAGCTCAGCGCTCCAAGATACGCAGCATCTTTATCTGTGCATCCCGGAGCGGCTGTGCCATGTGGGCCCTCTTCCCCCTCCTCAGTCCTCAACCAAAGGTGCCAGACGTCATCTTGTAGGTCTGACGCCCTGATCAGGGCCTCCGCCGCAGACGCTCTCGACTGAGTAGACATCTGTCGGCGCATTTCTGCTGGGGACCTCCACCTGTCTTTGTCACTTGAGGGCAACTCTTTTAGGTCGTGGCGACGCGCCTTCCTGCAAGCGATGGCGGGCCCCGCAGTCGACGGGGCGGAGTCGGGCGCGGAATTTGCACCGACCCTTTGTCTGAGATCGAATGCAACTTTTTCTAGGGGGTCGTTCCAATACATCTTGATAGCGCCCCGAGAAAGAGGGCGCAGGAAATTTGCAAGAATATTTACCATATTCCCAACTTGCCCCCCTGCATTCGCGGTGAAACCATCCGCCAAAAAGATTCCCATCAACTCCTCCGCTCGCATTTATAAAGGCCTTTGAAAATTGAAGGCCGGCCTGCCCGGGAAGGCCCCGAGCTAACGGGGCGGGGCGCGCTATGGCACCCAAGCTGACTTGGTCAGCGGGCACCTTCCCACCCCCCCGCTTTCGGTTTGACCGACGCGGGCGTCGCCGCATCCGTCGAGCGAGGAAGGTAAGAAAGAGTATCCTTAACAAAATTATTCCATTCAGTCTTCCAGCGCTGGCGCCTGGGCCGCCAGTGCGAAGCCAATGTCACGGATGGTCGGGCGTGGTCTTGGCGAACCAACACTCTTTACCCCGCTTGCATTTGCCTGTGTCCTTGAAAGAGCGACAGATCATGTCTTTACCTTTGCCTCTGCCTTTGTTATTGTCTTCGTCTTTCCTGCGTTTCTCTGAACTGTTACTGGAGGCCCTGGAGCCACCATCGCCCGCAGATGAGGGGACATTGGCAGCAGCGGCATTGGCTTGTTTAACTGTGCGCTCATTTCCCAGAGTCTGGCCCGCGTCAAGCTTCGCTTGTTCGCACTTATCACGCTTGAGCTTCTCTGCGTCGGTCAAGGCTCTGTGTTGTCTGGTGCAAACGTCTTGAGGTCCACGGCAATTCTTGGGGTCCCGTGAATAGGCATAACACGGCAGCGTACTCTCTTTTCCGCGCGAACGATTGGATTGGCTCCTGTTCCGTTGTTGCGCTCCTTTTCCACGACCACCCGTCGGAGTCTGTGATCGGCTCCGCGCCTTTCGGCCTCGGCCGTCGGGTTTCTCAGATCTCCCTCTGGGATTATTGTTCTGAGCCGGAGCAGCATTCGACTTGGTTCCCGCAGCAGGCTGAGGTGGTGCGGCAGCTTTGGGCTTCCTATGATTAAACGGGCATCCCTGACCTGCATGCGGGCAGGTCTGGCCCTTACGTACAAACTTGCACGTCGTCTCACCCTTGGTCGCTCCGCTCTTCATAACGTCCGTGGGTTTCCCTAGACGAGCCGCTACTTCTGCCGCAGCGGCTTTGCCGTTGGGACCTCGGCGGTAATCATTGCCGTTGCCTCCGCCACCGCCCAGCCGCGCCTGTCGAGCACGTTGGTTCAGAGTACCCTCATGCACACTGATGTTCCATTCTTCCTTGTCGCGCAACATCATTGCTTCAATCTGGGATATGAGCCATTCGTAGGACCTTACTCCTTCTCCTAACTTATCTCTGGACAAATCGTAAATTTGGCAAACAAAATCTAACTTCTTAGACTTCCTGCGTTGCTCGATGAAGTGTGCATGGATCGAAGCTCGCATCTCATCAGATGGAGGTCGGACGCCGTAGACCGTAGAGCCGTTGATAAACGTCTGTCCATTCATTATAGAAAGGATATAAATCAGCATCTGGACGATGTGGGTGAATGACTATTTTAAAGATATCACGCGAAATGCGATGTTGACCTAACTCCGATCTGACGGAACACCACTAGCAAATGGCTCGTATCATCTCGCGCCCCGTTAAGAGCCTCTGCTCATTCTGAGCGCCATGCTCCATTCGACTGATCTGTTGAAGGAAGTGCATGTGATGAGTGGACAAACTGCGATTCCTACGCAGCTTGTTGAACTTATCAAGTTTGTGGCGATCATGATGTCAAGACGTTGGAGGCGATCTGGATTTCTGAGCTGTTATCCACAGCGGGATCCATCGCTTCCACGATCCAATGCTGTGCTGATTGAATCTCAGGAGACGATCCAGCAAGAGCACGGACTGCATGCATCTGCCACTCCCGCATGTTCGTAACATCAGGAATGTCCATCATATCAACCTTCTGATTGTTTCCAACCTGTCTCCACTGGTCCAGAGGGGTACTCTCATCAAGGCCTCCCGGGTCATGTGGCCCTCCTGGGCCCCGAGGTCCGCCACGACCACCTCCACCGCCTGGGGATCCAGGACCCCCCGGGCCCCCTGGGGGCGGCTTCTCTGGCTGGTCGTGAATAGCGTTATTAAGTGCCGACAAAATCTCGGTACTTGGCGCGGTACTACTGCCATCCCCATCATTGTCTTGTCCTGCCCCGCCAGGCGGCGTAGCCGCTGGCGCATGATCTTTGCCTCCACCAGACGGCTTGGCCGTTGGCAGTTTCACAGGTCCGTCATTGGTGAAAGGATGATAGTTAACGAAGGTCATGTCATCGGTGGCACCTGTGAAATCCGCGTTGATAGGTAAACCATTCTCGGAGGTACCAGGCTTGGCCGGACCTTCGATTGCAGGGCCAGGAACAGTATAATGAGGTCGCATGACAGGCCTTACTGGCGTTTCCTGTGAAAGCAGAGGCATGTCGAGTATATTAAATTTAGGAAATTTATCACATTCCTTCTCACCATATGGAAAAGGACTCGGCGATGATAGCTTTGAGCTCCATCACCTCTTCCTCTGATGCAACTGCGCGTGCCAGAGCCTCATCCTTCTCTCGAATGTTGGCAGCTGGCCTTTCTGAGCTTAATCTAATCTGCTCATCAGCTTGCTCCTTCATCCGCTGAATGTTAAGTTCAGCAGCGCTACATTCGTCAAGAAGCTTTTGCTGTTGAGCCCGAAAGTTGCGATCACCACTGCGCCTTTGCCATTGCCCATCCCGCTTCTCCTGTTCTGCCGGCAAACTCTTCCGTTGAGTACATGTAAAACACCGTCTGGCGCTCGTATTGAAGTGGTCTTTGCAGCTCGGCAGTGCACGCGTGGCGCATTCTCCAACTTTCGGATTGAAGCGAGTCGAGCAACTCTCTTCATCAGCCCATCTCGCGGGCCGTGGCTGCGGCGCAGCCCTCACTTGCAGCGTTGGCGGCATCCCGCCCCCCATGGTCGTCGAGCCAGGCTGGGCCTGCGATGACGTCGCGCCGGACGGCTGGGCCGCCAGCGATGGTCGTCTACTCGCCTCAGCCGGCTTAGCCGGTGGGCATGTGTTGTCGCCTAATTGCATACGCTGAAGAGATGCTCTGGCGTTTTCATTTAACTTGAGCTCTTCTCGATATTGATTATTCTGATCAACTATCGTCGCAGCTACAACCTGGGTACTGGCCACTTCCAGCCTGGCAGTTTGAAGTTGTTCTTGGAGCTCCTGCTTTCTTAGCTCTGCCTTGGCTGTAGCGGCGGATGCGGTCTTGGCATCAACAGACTGACTGTTCGCCGTCATTGCGGCCTGTCGTTCGGAGGATATCGTCTCAGTATTTCTGTTCTCGGCTTCTTCTGCCGCGCGCTACTGGGCAGCCGCGGTTTGATGGGACATATGTTCCACCAGCTCTTGTTCCCGCTTTCTGGCAGCTTGGGCCAGAGCGAGTCTTTCAGCCTCGAACTTCTTCCGAACATCCTCAATAACTGCATTCATTTCTCCTCGGTCCAGTCGGGCCTGCTCGGCCCTCTGGGCTTCGCGGGCCAGGATACATTGCTGAGTCTTGGCCTCAACAAATCTAGCCTGATCCTGCATGCCTTGGATGAGAGGGTACGAGCAGTTATGCTCTTCCATCTGGACGCAACCCTCACACAACCATTGATTGCCGCAGTTGGGACACACATCAGAGCAACTTCCACACGCTGGGCGCTTACAGGGTCCATCCTGTCTGCGGGATTTCCCCGGGCCTCCGCTTTCCGCCTGGGGCGGGCAGTTGGGCCCCCGGTTCCAGCATGTCTCGCGCGTGGATATTGCACTGTTGCTCCTCGAAGTGGATCGGGCACCAGATCGTGGCATCTTGGGCCTTCCCCTGCTCGAAGCAGACGGTCTAGGACGGACGTGCGTACTCTCTGGCGGCCTGGCCGCCTCTCGAAACCCCTTCATCCCTTTCGTCTTGTCTGATCAACTCATTTAGCGAAGCTGGGGGGTTGAGCATTTCATCATCCTCAACTACAGCGGGCATCGATGGTTGCCAATCGCCTGTGACGACGGCAGTTCGATAGAACCCTTCCTGAAGCGGGGAATCATTCAAGTCGTAATCTTCATTCCTGTGGTTCTTGAGTTGAGGAGCGGGAGTTCGTCCTGTGATCTCCCGGTCGCGCTTCGCATGACTCTGATACCCCATTTCAACCTCGACCGCCTGGGGCGGCAGGTCACTTATCTCGGCATCTGAGTCTGGTTCTGCAAACGCTTTCCCAAGGGCTTCCACGTGATCGAAATCAATTGTCTCGTGCCCAGGGGACGACCTCCCGTCTTGGGCGGGATGGTGAGCATCAGTTATCGATGACAAATCTCGGCTCAATGATACTTGATAGTTAGCGTATTCAATGTCTTCCTCCATGGAGTTTATGTCGTCTTCATCATCGAGCTGTTCGTCACTATCTTGGCCGGTTTGTCCGTTCAAGACTATCGCGATGGGTCGAGTCCCTTGAGCGTTCCCCCATCCGTCTGGGACGGTGGGGCACACGCCACTGGACCCCTCAGCCTCTCGCGATCCACTGGCTTGGCCAGCGGCCAGCACAATAGTCCGCATGGCAATCGGGCTGGATTGTATTGTACCCGAAGATTTGTCAACCCAAGACGAAAAAAGGCTCCTCGTCTGACCTTTGCTGTTGTGCCGTCCCGCCTCGTCGGGTCTGGGGTCTATTCACGATCGCCGATCGGAATTCGAGAGGGGGAATCATCCACTGATAAAAATATCATTTCTCCCCTACTCCTTCCGCGAGAATTCCGAATGGAATTAGAAGAAGAAGGAAGGCGGCCCCTCCCAGGGCCGCTGTCCTGTAGTTATTGCCCGTCACGTTGTACAACTTGCGATCCGACGGGCAATTCGGCTGTCTCATCATAGCTCATCCCTGTTGCGACTTGATCGCGGGTTTCGGCTGATAACCCGTCTTTCCTCTGAGAACCGGGGTAATATGTCAAAGGGATTAAGGTCTCATGTTGACTCTGCTCAGAGGTAGAGGATACGGGATGAGACATCGACGAAACTACAAGTAACCGTTAAGCAACTGCACTCAAGTATAGGAAGGGAGGAGGTCCGGCCGGCCGACGACCGACGACGCGCGGCGGCCGAGGGCTGGCGCGCTCCTTTTCTTGCTTGACTACAAGATAGCTGCGGGATGGCACTGCAGTGTCAAAGTGTGGCAAGGCAGGCAGCAGAAGAGGCAAGTGCAGAATGAGGCGGAGAGCAGCATATTTACACTCCGCTCGTTAAAAATAGAATCGGTGAAATTAGGTCTCGGCTAAACTAGATCGGAAGTTTCGGTCCCCGACTTCTGCAATTCCGAAAACTAGATCGGCCCGCTTGCATTTTCATTTCCCATGCATTAAAATACTCTCCGCTCTCCTTGCCATTCGGGCGCTCCCACATACGCGTGCACCTAATGTGGCGGTCGGCTCGGCTGCGTCGAATTCGATCCGACCAGGCTCCATATACACACGGGTCATTCAAGGGTCGGTCTGCACGGTCAATCCTGCAGGTCACTCCGGGACTGACCCAGGCTGGCCCCAGACTGACCCCGGACCGACCCTGGACAGACCTCAGGCAAACCCCGGATCCGACCCTGGACCAACCCCGGACTGACCCCGGCCCATACGGACCCCGCACGGAGCCCGGACTGACCCCGGACTGACCCCGGACTGACCCCGGACTGACCCCGGACTGACCCCAGACTGACCCCGGACTGACCCCGGACTGACCCCGGACTGACCCCGGACTGACCCCGGACTGACCCCGGACCGACCCCGGACCGACCCCGGACCGACCCCGGACTGACCCCGGACTGACCCGGACTGACCCGGACTGACCCCGGACTGACCCCGGACTGACCCCGGACTGACCCCGGACTGACCCCGGACTGACCCCGGACTGACCCCGACTGACCCCGGACTGACCCCGGCCTGACCCCGGACTGACCCCGGACTGACCCCGGACTGACCCCGGACTGACCCCGGACTGACCCCGGACTGACCCCGGACTGACCCCGGACGGACTGACAACCCCGGACTGACCCCGGACTGACCCCGGACTGACCCCGGACTGACCCCGGACTGGCTCCGCGGACTGACCGGACTGCCTTGAGACTCCAAGGTCGATCTATAGTGCGGGGTCGAACTATAATGCGGGGGTTATACTTTTCTGCGGGTCGATCTATAGTTCGGGCGCGCCGAAAATAGTTCGACCCGCCGTTTTGGGGCAAACGGGGCTTCAGCGCCCATGCTCGCGCTCGCCCCACTGGGAGGGGTCCAACATATATTTGAGCCGACAGCAATGAATGACAACGATACACACAGAAGCGTTCTTTTCAAAGCATGCGCACAATCGGCTGGCCGCAGAACTTAGAGATGCATGCCACCGAAAACGCTCTCATGGACCTCCTTTGGCCCCTCCTTCGGCCAAATGCAGCTACAGATCCACCGAAATCCTCATCCCTATAGTTCCAGTGCTTCGCTGGTTCACCGCCGCCCATGCACAGCTCCAGAAACATGTGCATTTTAGGCTTCACTTTAAAATGGGCAGGAAGCGCGTCTTGCAAAGCGGCCGTCTGCGTGGCAAACTTACTCGAATGCTCTCTAAGAGTGTCCACAGCAAATGGGTGATTGTCAGAGAGTGCCTCGTAACACCGAGATAAGCTTTTCATCCCTGCGTGAATGGACGATTCTACAGCTGCCCGCTCGTCGACGCCATTCCTCCTATCAAGGAAAGCCTCCGCCATCTCCAATGCCCATGGAACCATGTGCCTGAGCATCCCCGCGCCGCACCTCATCTTAGCCGTCGTTGCTTTTTTTTCCTTTCACAACGCCCCGCGTCAGTCTCGATAGGCGGCTGGTCTTCTCACCTGGCGGCTGCCTGTCGTAGAACGCCATCAAATGACCATGTAGTGTGGAGACGCGGCCTTTCTGGGTAGTTCCAGCCACCTTTTTGTGCGTTACAAGATACCATAGCAAACCCCCTATGAAGTCAGCCGCTACTCCAAGATCAACAACGTGTAACCAATCTAGCTTCAGCAACTTTTCGTTCGCATACGGCACTTGGAAGAGAGGGCACACCTGCTCGCCTGAAACGATAATCTTCGCAAGGACTTCTGGCCATGTGCGTCGGTGCGTTCTCCACGGCGCGTCTCTCCCAGTCTGCGATTTCACCTGCGGGGAGTAGCCAAAAACACTCCTCCTCCTCCTCCTCCTCCTCCTCCTCCACCCCTCCTCCCCCTCCTCCTCCACCCCCCCTGGAAGGGGCCGCAAAACGACGACGACGCACCCCCTCCCAGAGGGGATTTCCTTCCTCCCCTGATGTGTTGCGCTCCCATGGCCTCGTCCTTCTTGATGTTGCACAGGAAGCATACTTCGTCATCTTGCCAGCCAGGTAGCTTGAGCACCTCCTTCATCATCTTCCAGTCCCCTTTGATCTGGCAAAGCACTCCGCCAATTGGTAGGGTTGCATCGGCCACTTGTCGGCGCTTCCTCCAGGCGTCCTGCGCGCCGAAGGGAGAGCCGTCGCGCCGTGCCGCCGGCCAGCGCTTCGCAGCCAAGTGAACAAAGCTCCACTGCACCACTGCAAAAACATCATCAAATGTGTTGGGGCCCACGTGCTCTTTGAGGAACGCTGTGATTGGGACCCGCAGGTTTTTCCAGCGCCCCGCAGCCCCTGGCAACATGAGGCCGATGATCTCTGCGCTCATCGATCGGTCCCAAAAGCAAGGGACCCCGTCCTGCCACACGCCCAGGGCCACCAGGTCGTTGCAACCACTCTCCGCCCTGGCTCTTTGCACGTGGCGCAGAGACACGCCGTCGAGACTCGACGTCTCCAGTAGCACGCTCCGCTCGCCAAAATGATGAAGTTGATGAAGTATTTCGTGAGGAAGCATCATCGCTAAGTCCATCAGTTGTTCTGTTTCAGACTTGGGGTCCCAGCCCCTCACCTGGCAGTGATAGAGCGGAGGCCACCCTTTCCTGAAGAAATCCCGCCTGAACTTCCTGGCAGCGTTTTTCATGCCCGACGTTGACTCCGTAGTGTGCAGGTCGGAGAGACCTGTCGCAGATGCAGAGACGCAGTCATTGATCAGCTGAGCGCCGCGCTGCCCGCTGACCACGCTGCTGCTTATCAGGTCCTGCACGTTCGCTCTCAGCCGCCTCTCCGGCGGCAAGCCCAACCTGTCATAAGGCAACCGCCGCCTGGAAAGCATCCCGCGGGGCCCGCGGGAGACAGGCGCGAGCGCGGCGGCCTTGAGCCACTGCAGTGGCTACGGACATGCGCGGCTGAGGCAAGGGGCCCTTGCCCTTTCCCGCGCCCCTCCTCCGCGCCCTCCTTCAATCCCTTTCATGCCCCTCCCCTCCTGCTACTCCCCTCCTGATGATACCAAGCCCCCCTCCCCCCCGCCCCCCCCTCCCCCCACGCCCCTGCGATGAGGGGGGCTTCTTTACTGGCAAACCCAGAAACACGCGGCCCCTCACGAAGGGGCACCCCTGGCAGAGGAAGCGGCAAGTTCTCGTTTTCCCACGGGCGTCGGAAAGGCAGCGCTGCATGCGCGTCGTCGGGCGAGGCAGAGCATCTCAAACCCTACTGCATATATGCATGTAAATACTGATATGTAGATGTAGATGTAGGGCCGCAGCTCAATTGAGGAACTTCTTGAAGCGCTTGACCGAGAGCTGAATGCCCTCGAACATGTGCTCGTGTGTGTTGTAGGCGGCCTGGACCTCATTCTTCAGCTTATCGTACATGTCCGTGTCCTTGCCGACAGAATCAGCGCCCTCAATTTTCGCAATCAGAACCTCCATCGCCGTCTCGTGCTGGTCCGCATTGTCCACGCACTTCTTGCACTCATCGGCCCAGTTCTGGAAGCTCTGACGGTCCTTCTGATCCTGATCCCCAGCCTTCGCGAGCAACTGATTCTTCGTGTGCTTTAGGAACTTCAGCTCCTTCTGATACTTGACCAGCATTTGCCTTGGTAGGGATCATAAACAAGCAATGCGCCGACATGCTTTTCAACGCAAACAACGCACGACAGAACGGATACGAACCAGTTTCTATCGCCATCCCCTCCAGGAGGGGCGGCGGGGGCGTGGCGGGGGAGAGGGCCCCCCTCTGGGAGGGGTCTGGCAGAGCACCAGAGATGGAAGGGCAGGGGGCGGCTGCCGAGGACGGCGCGCGATCTCGTCCTTCTTACTCACGATCTCTGGCCAGTGCGGATTCTCGATCTTCACCTCGCCGCCCCCACCCGACCCCGAAGCGCTGGACGACGGGAGCTCGGCCATCCTGATGCCTGCAGCTTCGAGTTGCTTCAGGTTCTTCAGGTTGGACGTCCCCTTGAAGGTGCGCGAGTCCTTCGTCACCAGCTGGTCATCGTCCATGTTGCGCTCGACGAAGTACCACTCCTTCCACAGAGGCCTGTCCTTGGCATCTTCCTTGATGGGGAATTCTTCTTTGGTGCCATGCTCTTCGCTGTTCTCCTCCCACCATTCCTGCACGAAGGCAGTGGCTTCCTGGATGTTCGCAAAGTCTTTGATGGTGAGGTTCTTGAGGGCCAGTGCCTGCGATACATTCCGGTACCCTTTCTTGGCAGAGCGCGCGTGCACCTCTTCATTCGTGCATCTCTCTTCGAAGGTGGCCAACCAGTCAAGTGTCTTGTCCTTGTCACTCGCGAAGGTCTGCAAGAAACGCTTCCGATCGGCTGGGTCCTTCATCCCGTTCCAAAGCGCCTGGGCTGCTCTGGCGGATTCTGCTGTGCTCGTAGTTTCCCGCTGCCGTCCTTCTTCTCCGACTGGTACTTGAGCCACGCCCTCATCTTGTCGGCCTCCTGCTTGTCGAGCCCGTGCCCCTTCGGGGCCGCCTTCGACTTCTTCGCCGCTGGTGCGCCCTGGCCCTCGATCTTCTTCTTCGGCGCCATGCTGCACAACGGTGTGAGGAGAGTGCCCAGCAGGAGCAGAGGAGGGACTACTCCTGGGGCGGGCATGGCTGCCGCGGGACTGACCCCTGAAATTTGGGATACAGCAGCAAAATCGAAATGCCCTGCGGCAGCCGAAACGCCTGCGAATGGCAAGTAGATCGTCGGGGGCCTTCCCCGCGCACTTCAGTGGTGCGTGTGGGTGTGGTGTGGTGCTGTGGGTGTGGCGTGTGTGGTGGTACATTTCAGTATCGTCGAGCCTTCCCCTCAGCCAGGGGTTCGTTTCTCTCCCCTCGAAGGGGCTCGCAACCCACGCGGTCGCCCTCCTCCCCCTCGAAGAGAAGGGGTGCTACCTCATCAGCGGCGAGGCGGGGAGGGGGAGGGGATGTGGGGTAAGGGGTGTGCCAGGGCCCCCCCCCTCAGTAAGGGGTGCGCGTCCCCTCAAAAAGGGGCGCCCCCTCTCTGGATTGCTTTGCGCGGCAGGCAAGCACAGGGGCCCGAACGACTCACCCATGATGCAATGCTACTGCTCCCCCCTGCTGCCCCTGCTCACACTGCCCCCCTCATTAAAGGGGCTCACCCTCAGTAAAGGACGGTGGTCCCCCTCCGCAAGGGGCCCGTCAAAGATGTTTCAGGGGCCCCCCTCAATCAGGAACACCGCGCCCCCCAACCCCCCAAGGGGGCCCGTCAGATACGGCTCAGCCCCGCCCCCTCCCCCCCCACCCTCAGCCAGGGGCGTTTCGCCCCTCTGCGGGACTCGCCTGGCCCCCATGCAGCGAGGGGGGGGTGCACTGCAAGCGACCTTTATGAGAGAGATTCTCTTAAGAGAATTCTCTTAAGAGAATTCTCTTAAGAGAACTCCTCTTAAGAGAATTGTTGGTTTCGCCTGAGACATCCACGCAATTCTCTTAAGAGAATTCTCTTAAGATAATTCTCTTAAGAGAATTCTATTAAGAGAATTCTCTTAAGATAATTTTTCCTTAAGATAATCGGTTTCGTGATCGCCCGTCCCCTCTGCCAGGGGCAGCCGCGCGCGCCCCTGCAATGAAGGGGCCGCAGTCAAGCAGAGTTCCCTTAACCCGTACCGCCTCTATTCTGGCGCGAGAGGCCGCGCTCTTGCATATGGATGTCGGCGCCGTCGCCGACGCGGTCGCCCCGCGGCTCAGGGCGCGCCGCCCTGGGGCGGATGGGGGTGCAGGAGGAAGATTGACAAGGGGGAAGAGCAGAAGCAGGAGGGAGATGAACAAGGAGGAGGGCGGGCGACAAGCAGGAGCAGGAGGAAGAGTGACCAGGAGGATGGAGAAGCGGTCCTAGCCCCTCTTAGAGGTCGCCTTCGGGCGCTTGCCGTTGCCCTTGTCCTTCTCCGTGTCCTTGTCCTTGTCTTTGTCGCCCCTCCCCCCTTTCGAGGGTCTGCCTCCCGCCTGGTCCGCGCGGGGCTTTTTTTTTGCCTTGGGGTCCTTCTTTTTGTTGTCTGCGTTCTGCGTGGCTTCGTCTGCTTTCTCCCCCGCGTCCGCCCTCGCTGCGTCCGCCGTTGCTGCGCCCGTCTCTGGCTGCTCTGGTGTTGCCGCTTCTGGCGCTGCCGTCTCTGCCGCCTGCCGCTCCTCTGCCTCTCGTTTCTGTTTCTGCTCCGCTTCCTCCTTGGCCCGCGCTGCGTCCTCCGCATCCTTGGCAGCCTTGGCAGCCGCTTCCGCCCTCCGCGCGGCCGCTTCGGCAGCCAGCAGCCTCGTCCTCGCCTGCGCTTCGGCGGCCTCTGCTGCCCTCTGCAGCTCCAGGCGGGCCTCTGCCTCCCGCCTCAGCGCGGCGCCCCTCTGCTGTTGTTGCGCCCGCCTCAGGCGGATGATCTCCTGCTCTGCCCTGCGATCCTGCTCCTGCCGAAGGCGCTCTTTGTGCCTTTCGACGCGCCTCTGTGCCGCCTCCGTGCGATTCAATGCCCGCAAGAGCCTCCGATGCTGCCTTGCGTGCTCTTCCTCTAGCCTCATCAGCTCATCAGGCTCCCCTGACTCCCCTTCCTCCTCCATGCCCTCTTCCTCCTCGCCCTCGTCCTCCTCTTCTCCCTCCCCCTCTCGGGCTCCGTCGTCGGAGGCGTCAACCTGCATTGCTTCGGCAGGTGCTGCCGCTGCTGCTGCTGCTGCGGGCGGGTCTGCTGCCGCGGGTGGCGGTGCTCCTGCGAGCGGTGCTGCTGCGGGGGGTCCAGCCGCTGCTGCTGCTAACAGTGCTGCGGGTGGCGGGCCTATCGGTGGCGTTGGCCCCCCCTGCGGGGGCGGCGGCTGCGCTGCTGGTTCGCTCTGCTGCTCCTGTCGGGGAACGAAGTAAGCTCACCCCCATGAGAGGGGCCTTTCCTTGCGTTTATTCGGCCCCCCCTCGTTTATCCCCTCAAACAGGGGCCCTCCCTGCTTGGCAGCGCGGGGCAGAGGGGGGGGGCGCGGTCCTGCAGCAGGCCGGCCAAGACCGCCTCCCTGGTATCGCACCTCCGCTGCCAGCGCCTGGCAGGCGCAGAAAACTGACCAGGATAAACATTGAGAAAATCAAAACATCAAACCGACATAACTTCACTCCCCAATGTTTGAGGGTTCCCCCCTCCCCACCACTTGCACCCTTGCGTTGCCTGGCTCTGGCGACCTCGCTCTTGCCGCCCCTCCACCTCCTCCCGTTGCGGTCGCGGTCGCCGTGCTCGTGGAACCACTGGGTCGCGTGGTGTTCCTGGCACGTCTTGCCAACGCACACCGAGAAGAAGGTGTGTTTGCCGCACTGCCAACACTTCTTGCAGCTCATCTTGCGAAGCCACAAGCGGTGGGACGAGCGGGCGTGCCGCTTTCTGTGGTCCTGGAAGTCCAGCATGAATTCCTCCTCCGCCTCGCTGTCGTCGTCGTCGACCTCAAAGACAGGCGCGTGCCCGTCCTGCAGGGTGTCTCTGTAAATCAATCCCTTCAGGAAGGGTCACGGGTCTCTGTGAATGAATCCCCTCAGGAAGGGGAGGTTCTATCGATAAATCCCCTCTGGCAGGGGTCTCTGTAAACGAATCCCCTCAGGAAGGGGCGCCTTAACCACTTGTATACCCCCAGCTCCTCGCGAGGCCGCTTGCCGCCGCCGCCGCCTTCTGGGGGCAGCCCGCCGCCGCAGCCGCCCGACATCATCATGCCGGAAGCCTGGGGTCCAGAACGGTTGCGGCCGAAAGTTTATAGTCAGACTCAAAAGGCTAAAATCTGGGGGCCTCGTGGGAGGCCCTTCGGGGGGGTGAATGTAATGGAATTTCATAGGTATTCGTCCAATTTTAGACCCCCCCTTTTTTTTTTTGCTAAAAAAGGCGGGTCTAAAACTCGGCTGCTGAGTTGATTTTTTATCGCCCAGATGGCCAAACAAGTGGCCGTCACTCTTACTTTTCTCCTCATCCTGCCCCAACTCCCCCCTTGCACTCTGCCCCCGCGCGGCCTGGGGCGCCGAGAGGCACATGATGAGCGCCCGCATGGCCGCGAGCTCGGGGCGAGGGGCTGGCCCCCAAGCGCGCTGGGTGTCAGCTCTGTCCAACGGTTGCGGACTAAGAACATGAAAGCAGATGGGAGAGGGATGGAACGAGGAGGAAACGCAATGCCATACACATAGTGAGTAAGCAGACTGCCGCACCTTCGATCCCCTCCCAGAGGGGCCCCCTCTCGGAGGGGGCCGTTGCCCTGTCTTATCGCGAGTGTGCTGGAACCCCTCTTAAGGGGTTCCCCTCTTAAGGGGTTCCATCACTCGCCAATCCATCACGCGGCCCCCTCACGGATGGGCGCCCCTGCGATGAGGGGGTGTCGTCTAGCACTGGAGAGGGCGCTCTGCCAACGGGCATGGCGATGGCAATGGCGATGAAGACGGCAAGGACGATGATGAGGATGGATGCGACGACGAGGATGGATGCGATTAGTCGCCCAAGCGCTGTGCCACTAAGCGCTCAGCCTCCGCCTTAGCAGCTTCCTTGGTGTCAGCCACGGTGCCGTCGACCAAGGCCTTCTTCAGCTCTGCGCCGATCTCCCTGAGCGTGGCCTCGTCCAAGGTGTCCTTGTACTTTTTCCCGCCGGAACTCACAAACTGGTTCTTCTCACCGTGCGTCCGCTTCAACCCGATAGCGCGGCCCCTCTTGTAGTACATCACGCTGCGCCCGCGGTCGGCGTGGCCAGCGGGGGGCCCGACCGAGGGCTCATCTGCAGCATCCACGGGCTCATCGGGTTCCAGCTGCTCTCCCCCCCCCCCCCTCATCGTCCTGGTCCGTCTCCGTGTTCGCGGCGGCTGCACTGGGCTTTCTCATTGCAGGCTTCTTTGCCACTACATGTCCTGCTGGCTTCCTTTTTTGCACGCTTTCGCCTTCGCCTGCGCGGCTGCCGCTCTTGCTGCCAGGAGGGCGCTGGGCTGCTCAGTCTTCTCCGTCCTGCCGTCGGGAAACACGGCATCCAAGAAACCATCGCCTCCTTTCGTCGGTGTTCCCCGCTCCTCCCTGTCTGCGAACTTCATCACCATGCACATCGGCTCGGAGTTGAAATCGAAATACGTGGCCAGGGGATCCTGGGGCGGGTCTCTCACTTGCCCCTCCCGAGCTCCCCTCCCGAAGGGGTTCGGTTACGCCGTGAAAAATCAAAACTGCCCCCCTCCCCCTCCCACCCTGCCCGCCCCCTCCGATCCTCCTTCGGGGCCGCGGGCGGGTCAGCGAGCTCGACGTCCTCCTGCGACGAGAACACCACCATCGGGCTCCACGTGGCAACCTTCTGTTTCTTCCCTGCCGGTTTCGGAGGCGGGCTGATGCCGAAGGCGTTCTTGATGACATTGCGCCTGCTGCCCCCATCTGCGCTGGGCGACGCGGCGGCCGTGGAAGATTTTGGAGGGTTCATCTCTATGTCGGAGCTGCTGTCGGCGCGTTTTTTGCTCTCTCCTGTGCTTGGGCTTGCCCTGCCAGGCTGCAGCCCCATTGCCACCCCAAGCATTTTTGCGTGCGCCTCCAGCTTCCCCCCCGTCTTGGCGATGTAGAACTTGTTGCAAACATGGCTGAAAGCGTTGGCCACCTCCTGGCAGAAACGCCTACACTCTTCCTGGTGCATGTTCGGCTTCTGCTTCAACACGACATCCTGGAGGTTCTTCCATTTGACGCGTGTGGTGAGCTGCGCAAGCGGCAAGAGAAACGGCATGTTGTTCTTCATGAAGTCATCTATGCCACCTTGCAGTTGGCATTTTTCGATGAGATCAATGTGCTGTTTCACGAGCGGCTTCAACTGTTCCTCAGTCACAGAAGAAGCCCGTATCTTCACCTCCGTCTTGCCCTTGACCATTGCCCACCCCCCGCGCAGTGCGCGCAAGCAAGAGTAGCGCTATGTGCCCTCGAGCCTTCGCAGCTGCGGGATGTTGTAACATGCGCGCAATGTGATGCAGCCGATACCCCTCACTCAGGGGACGCATTGCCCCCTCACTCAGGGGATCCTTAACAATGCGCGAGCGAAGAAAAGTGCGACCTGGCCAAAAATCATGGGTTGGACTATAGTGCGACCCAAGGAAAGTGCCAGGTCGATCTATAGTTCGACCCGCACTATAGATCGACCTTGGAGTCTCAAGGCGGCGAACAAGACTTCCGGCGAACGGGAACCGGCGAACGGGAACCGGCGAACAGGAACCGGCGAACAGGAACCGGCGAACAGGAACCGGCGAACAGAGTTTCCGGCGAACAGAACCCCGGCGAACGGGGACCCGGCGAACAGGGTTTCCGGCGAACAGGGACCGGCGAACAGGATCCGGCGAACAGGACTTCCGGCGAACAGGGTCTGTATCGTTTGTTTTGGAGTTGCTATGGTTTTATTCGCGAGCACTATGGCGCGGACTCTACCCTGTGGCCCTCCGTTATTCGGGAGTTGAGCGTTTGGGACTCGATCTCTCCGCTCCTTTATCGTGATCTGCGGGCTGCTTGGGGTGGCGAAGTTATCGTGGTCGACGCGAGCGAGTGGGGCCTCGGCGCTTGTTCAAGCCGCTGTGGGGCCCCTCTCTGCTCTCAGGTTGGGCGTGCGTCTGAGAGGTGGCGCTGGGGTCGGGGGGGCGCCCTTGGGGGCCCTCGTCGCCGCGCTGGTCGCCGGGCTCGGAATGCCGCTGCTGCGGCGGCCCTCGACGGGTCCACGGAGAGCGCTGCCCCTTGGATGTACGGCCCCGACGACACTCAGGATCCAGTTCTTGATCACGGTGCTTCCGGACGTCCGGAGGCCCCTTTCGCTGGGGGCCACGCCCCCGGCGATGTCTACGGGTTCGGGAGGTTAGCTCGTGAAGGCGAGTTTCCTGAAGTTCCGGGGGAGATGATCGAGCAGGACTGGAAGGTGGTGGGGAGGTTCGAGTGGCGTAAGAAAGGCGAGAGCATCCCTGTCCTGGAGGCTCGCGCGACCCTTGACGGCTATAGGCACCTCCTACGCAATTGCCAACGCCGCGGCAAACGTCTGGTCGTCCTCGGGGATTATGAGCGCGGCCGGCGCTGTCTCTAGAAGCCGCAGTGGGAGCCGGGCCATGATGGACGTCACACAGAGCATCGCCGCCCTCTCCCTGGCGACGGGGCCCTCTCTCCGCTACCGCTGGCCCCCCTCGGAGTGGAATGCGGCCGACGGCCCCTCAAGGGGCCGTTGGCGCCCAGCGGCTCCGACCGCGCTGGCCGCGCGAGATGCGCGCGCGCGCGAGGCGCCGGCTCCGGGCGCCGCGGCCTTGCCGAGCCTGGCGGCGTGCACAGGGCCCCTGCCCGGGACTCCCCAGGCGGAGGCGAGGGGGCCCAGTGCACCAGCTCCGCGCCCTGGGGGCGCGATTGCAGGTGCCTCGAGCCGGCCTGCGCGGGGCGCAGCCGCGGAGCCGCGCTGCGCCAGCAGCAGCGGGCGCTGCGGCGGCCGGCCGCCTCGCCCGCCCCTCTGGCCTCGAGCGGACCGCTGCGCCGCGTGGCCCATCAGCGGGCCGCGCAGGGTGCCACGCGGGCGGCTGCGGCCGCGTGGGTGCCCGGCATGGCGGTGCTCAGGGCAGCTGCCATCCAGTGCAGGCCCCGCAACCGCTACCAGGAGATCGCCCGCAGCTCCCTGAAGTGCTCGAGCGGGCGGCCCCTGGCGCCAGTGAACAGGTGGACGTGGCGATCGCGGAGGGGCGCAACGTGCTGCACTTCGACGGCAGGGACCTGTGCGCGGGCTCGTGGGCCATCGCAACGGGAGCGTTCTTCGCGGGCCTAAACAGGGCGTCGGGCGTTCGGATGCCGCGTCGCCGCCTCGCTCTACCGGGCTTCCACAGGTTGGCGCCACCGCGCTGTCGCTCGCCCACGCCCTACATGGGCGAGACGATGGGGGTGATGGAGCTGCTCGACACCGCGTCCAGAGTGCCATCGTGGAGCTCCCCACCTCCGCGCTGTGCCTGCGGCCTGGGGAGGCGCTCCACATCAGGGCCGAGGGCTTTGTGGCCCCAGTCTCGGCCGTCGGGGCGCTGGCCGCCGTGGCGGAGGACTTCGTGGAGGCGCGGGGGGCCCGCGCGGCCCTGGGCGGCGGCCTCATGTACATGCTGCGACACGGCGACGCCTCGCATGACTTCGCCTCGGGGCACCGCCGCTTGGCGATCGCGCGCCGGCGCGGCCGCTGGCTGTCGTGGCCCGCGGGGAGACGCCACGTGAAGGGCAGCAGGCTCGCGCAGGGGGCACTCGGGCCCACGCCCGCCCAGCAGGCCCGCGAAGAGCTCTGCGCGAGGCTGCTGAGCGCAGCCGCGTCTGGCCTGCGCTGAGCTGCACTCTTCGCCTCCGACAGCGCGTCTTCGTCGAGGCGTTCTCGGGGGGCGGGCGCCTCTCTGATGCGATCTCGAGCGCGGGGGTGGCGGATTTACTCTGGGACATTAGCCTGGGCGAGAACTACGACCTTAGGTGCAAACGCAATCGCCGCCTTCCCCTCGGCTGGGTGAACGGCGGGCTGGCGGTTGGGCCCCATGTGGCCACGCCTTGCTCATCCTTCAGCCGCGCCCGAGACATCCCCCCTGGGCCCCCTCGGCTCCGAAGCGACTCGGAGCCGATGGGCCTCGGCGGGCTGTCCCAGGCCGAACAAGAGAAGGTCGCGATTGGTAACATCCTGATGTTGTTCTCGGCGTCTATTGTACGTGAATGCAAGCGGGCTCAGATCCCCTGCTCCCTCGAGAATCCCGCCCGCAGTCGACTGTGGATTTACCCGGCTGTGCGTCGCCTTTCCCGATCTCGTGGTGTTACTGTTGTTACTACCGATTTCTGTCAATGGGGAGCCCCTTGGAAGAAAAGCGCGTGTTTCCTGTCCACCAACCTTGACTTGTTCGAGCTCGCACACGCGAGATGTGTGGGCAGCAAGCGGGGCATATGCAGTCGCACGGGTCGGGCGCATCAGCAGCTCCAGGGCAAAGATCCTGCTGGTCAGTTCTACACAACATTAGCTGAGCCATACCCAAAGCGGCTATGCAAAGCTATTGCCACTGCGTGCTACAACTCATGGGCCAAAGGTATCGGTGACTCCTTTGGGCGCTTCATGCAGTAAAGAATATACGGCTCTGGCCAGTGAATTGTTTTGGAAGATAACAGAGCTTGCAGGTTCTTGACGACTTCAGTCGCGGCCCCAGTGGCCGCTTCCATCGTTCTTGGACTCGCGGAGGCTCGGCTTCGTATACATCCTGGTGTCTGGCTGAGTAAGAGAATAGAGCTGGGGATGGGCTGTACTCGTAAGTGAATCCTGTGTCTCGCTTCGGTGCTCAGCCGCTTGACCCCCAGTCGACCCGAACAGTAATTCGTTCTGTTCGCTGCAATTGCGGTGGTTCAAGCTTCACCTCCCTTCCCCCTCCACCACCCTGAAGAGTTTTCAGCTTGCGACTGGTTTCACGCAGCAGGTTCTTGACGACTTCAGTCGCGGCCTCAGTGGCCGCTTCCATCGTTCTTGGACTCGCGGAGGCGCGGCTTCTTATACATCCTGGTGTCTGGCTGAGTAAGAGAATAGAGCTGGGGATGATCATGCTGATGGTCATGATGATGATGCTGATGGGAATGAGGATGATGATGATGATGATGATGATATTATGCTGCCGCTGATGATGGTTACGATGTTGATAACGACAGTACAATATCATGATCATGATGCGCGTGATGATGTTGATGCTGATGCTGATGCTGCTGCTGCGGGAGTTGATGCTGATGCTGATGATGATGGCGATGCTGGTACTGATGATGATGCTGATGATGATGCTGCTGATGATGATGATCATGATGATCATGATGACGATGACGATTACGATCAAGGATGATGATGATGACGAGGAGGAGGAGGAGGAGGAGGAGGAGGAGGACAATCTTGATGCCCCGCGTATCCCCACCAGCTCATCCAGACACGATCGGAGGCTTTCTTTAGGCCTCTTGGAGGCCTAAAGGCTGCCGGAGGCTATCCTGAGCCATGCTTTGCTGTATTGGACCAGCTCGAGGCTGTATTGAGGCATCTTCTTGGAGGTCTGTCGGAGGCGATCGTGAGCCATGCTCGACCTAGTGGGACCATCTTGGGGGTAGGACGAGGAGAAAGACGATGATGATGAGGAGGATTAAGACGGAGGAGAAGGAGGAGGAAACTCGTTTGGGCCGTCTTGAGGCTGTCTTGGCCTCCTGTGAGGCAGTCTTGGGGGTCCCGTGGGGCCCTTTCTGGGCCGTCTGTGGGTCCTCTTACTCCAGCGTGGGGTTCTCTTGGACCGTCTTGGGGCCCTCTTGGCCGTGTATATGGTGGGTGCGGGCCGTCTTGACTTGACGGCAGCCCGACACGGTGAGAGTGCGAACATCATTGAAAGCCGGTGGAGGAATCTGTAAAGTTGGCTTCTTCGGACCTTGTTGGAGGTCAACTTGTGGCCCTTTTGGGCCCTCTTGGAGGCATCTTGGGCCGTCTTGAAACAACATTCGGCCGCATTGGGAGCATCTTGGGCCGTCTTCGAGGCAAAGTGGGCCATCTAACTGTCATTGGTGGCCGCGCGGGCCGTCTGAGAAGCTCGGTCGGGACGCAGATCCATTGTTTTTACTAAGCATCGTGGCTTGGGAGGCCCTGGAGCTCATGGGAGCAGCACCTGGGAATGCGGGACGAGCATGATCTTCGAGCGGGTGCGCGTGGGATAAGGGGTCTAGGAGGTAGCAGCCATGGGGGAAGTGCGCAATTCTCGAGCGGGCGCGCATGAAATAAGCGTTCAGGCATTGGCTGCCATGCGGTAAGGGCACCATCGTCGAGCGGACACGCGTAGAAGGGGGCGTTAGGCACTAGCTGCCATGCGGGAAGGGCACCATCCTCGAGCGGGCACGCGTAGAAGGGGGGTTCATGCATTGGTTGCCATGCGGGAAGTGCAGCATCCTCATGCGGGCACGCGTGGAAGGGGGTTCAGGCATTAGCTGCCATGCGGGAGGTGCACCATCCTCACTCGGGCACGCGTGGAAGGGTGGTTCAGGCATTACCTGTTAGCTGCCATGCTGGAAGTGCAGTATCCTCGAGCGGGCACGCGTGGAAGGGTGGTTCAGGCATTAGCTGCCATGCGGGAAGTGCAGTATCCTCGAGCGGGTACGCGTTGAATGGGGGTTCATGTGTTGGCTGCCATGCGGGAAGTGCACCATCCCCAAGCGGGCACGCGTGGAAGGGGAGTTAGGCATTAGCTGCCACGCTGGAAGTGCACCATCCTCGAGCGGAAACAAGGGAAGTGGCCTGGTTCTACTCCTTAGTTCAGGTATTTCATTCGCCATCTTCTTCCCGTGGCGGATCTCGTCACCGCCGTTGTCGTCAACAGCGCGCTCGAGCAGGCCATGGCAGACAAGGAGATACAGAAAAAACATGAGGAGAAGGAAAAGAGAAAGATGTGCAAAGAGCTTCGCAAGCTCTTCGTTCGGCTTGACGAGGACGCCTCTGGACAGGTCACCATGGACGAGATCGGGGGAATCGCCGAAGAGGACAAGCAGATGCTCGCCAGCATGCTGGGAGTGTCGGACCCGCTGGAGCTGTTCCGCGCGCTCGACGTGGACGGCTCGGGGGAGGTCGACATCGAGGAGTTCTGCAACGGGATCTGGCAGGTTTGCATATCGAAGGCCCCCATCGAGATCAAGCGGGTCGAGAAAATGGTTGAATCGATGCGACACCAGTTGCGTGTGTCAGAGCGCGCCATGGCCGACATGGTGAAGGAGGTGGGCGACCTGAAAGACCAGCTCGAGAAGTCCCGGCTTCGGAGCTCGAGCGCGCCTGTGGCCACGCCAGGAGCTCCAGAGTCGGGCGGCCTCGGCAGCGCCGATGGCACGCCGCCCGTGAAGTCGGCGGGGCTGTCCCCCAGAGGCTCGAGCGCCTCCTGGGACCAGGCGCCCCTCAGGGGGGATGTCCAGTCAGACTGTGACGGCCAGCTCGTGAGCATCATCGGGGCGTGCGTGCGAGAGGCGGTGGGCGCGGCACTCAGAGAGCACCGGGTCGGCGGCGCCATCCCGGTCGCGGTCTACCACGCGGGGCAGGGCTGCCCGCAGAAGCCTAGCGAAGGGCCCCCCTTCGGCCCAGACATCGCCGCGGCCCCGGGCTGGGTCGAGGAGCTCAAGCTCGAGCTCCAGTCGTTGCGCGCCGCTGGTCCCAGGGCTGCGCTCGGGGGGCAGGCCCACGGGGGCCCGAAGGCGCAGGCTCAGGGCACCACGGCCGCGGACCTGGTGCGCCCGCTGCCGAGGGCGTCCCTCGCCCCGAGCAAGGACGCCAAGGCCCGAACGAGCAACGCACACCCATGTACCCCCACTGGGGGGACGGGAGGGGGCTACGGGTGCGTGTGGTCGAGCCGGGCTCCCCGCTCGAACGGGAGCCTCCACCGTGGTCCGAAGATCCGCGCCCGCATCCATCGCCAATCCTCCTCCCTCCGACCCCCCCAATTTGTGCGGGCGTGTGTTGTTCGTCCACGAGAGGCCCGCGATGGCAGCCCGAGCCCCGCCCGCCGTGCCGCGGGCAGCTCGAGCAATTCGGGCGCATGCCAGCCGAAGACCTCCACGCCGAAGGCCCCGCCCCAGCGCGCGAGGCCAGGGGACGGCGCGGAGCCCGCCGGTAAAGGCGCGGCGGGCTCCAGAGGGGTTGCGCCTTCAAAGAGGCGCTCGCCCGCGCGGGCGCCCGAGGCTCTGCCCGAGGGATCCTCGGCGCGAGAGGCTCCGATCCCCCAGGAGGCGGCAGTAGCAGAGCGGCTGGCCGCTGTCGCTGGCGCCAGGGCCGCTACCTCCCCGACAGGCTGCGCTGGTCCCCTCGCCCAGGGCATGCCAGCGGGCCCAGCCGAGATTCACCACCTGTGATCCAGGGCACAGCGGGCCGCCAGCGTCCCATCGTGGGGGATAGAAGAAGAGCCTCCAGCAAGAACTTGCCCATGCGCTTCACGGACGGCGCCTCGTCGACGATTGCACCAGGGCGTGCGGAGGCTGAGGAAGATTCAGTTTCAACCCCTGGGGGGTCAACTCACATCTGTAATTCAACGTCGGTCGTGTTTGAAGCTTTTAATCTGCGATCGCAGTTCGCTCGAAGGTGCTGGCTTGTCTGCTCAAAGCACTTCGGCTACGTACCTTATTTTTGTTTTGTCGCAGTGTCGAACAATCGTGGCGTTATGGTGTTATCATTCCGGCGAGCGTGCACCTTACGTTGCTATGTTAGAGTGAGGGTGGCCGAACAATGTTACATTGTCCCTGGGTGCGTGGCTGAAAAGGGATTCCGTGGTGCTGTTTCACGTTGTTTCATTGTTGTCGCTACCCCGGCGGCCCGGCCCGCGATCCACTCCGCGATCCACCCCACGACCCCCCCGCGACCAACCCGCGACCCACCCGCGACCCACGACACACCCGCGACCAACCCGCGACCTTCCATCGAGCCACTCGCGACCCTCCCGCTACGCACCCTCGATCCACCCGCGACCCACCCGTGACCCACGCCCGCAACTCGCGCCCACGACCCAACCGCGACCCACCCACGCTGAACTGAAGAATATTTCCACCTGCGGCGGTATGGTTGCGTTGAAGAGGAAAGAGTCGGCGCCTGTGGCGGCGGCGGTTTTCATTGGCGCTCGAGCCTCGCGCAACGCCGACGCCCCGCCCCGTCACCCACCCATATGGCTTTGCAAACAAATCTGCGCCTGCGGCCGGTTGCGTGTTCGGAGAAATCAGCGTTCGCGGCGGGACTCTCCACGTTGGCGCTCAAGCCCCGCAGCCGCGACAAGGCAGCCCAGGCGATCCATTCTTATCCGCAGTTGTAGAGGTTATGTGTATTGACATGCGCCCTACACACGTTTAGTTTTACATATAACGGCGCACCGGGCCCAGGGGCCGAGGGCCGAGGGCCGGAACCTCGACCGCAAATGTGGGCACCCGGGCCCGGGCCCGCCTCTAGGAGGCCTAGAGTCACCCCGGGAAGCCTTCAGACAGCAATCCTGGCGGCCCCAGACGGTCTCGAGACACCTCCAAGACGCCGTCCAGGGGTCTCTGGCGACGAACGATGCGTTTTAAATTGCCCTGGAGGCCCCCAAGACTCTCCAAGAGGCCTTTAAGATGCCGCCCAAGAGCGCCCCCAGAGGACAAAATCGTTGTTTGTCATTGTTTTTGGGTCGATGTTTTTTTGCATTCTCGCTGTTTCGTGTTTCCGGCGCTACGGCACCGCCCAAGAGGCTCCCAAAACCGTTCCAAGAAGGCCCAAGAGGCCCCTACAAGGGCCCCAAGACGGCCCAAGAGAGCCCCGAGACGGCCCAGAGCCGCCCAAGATGGCGCAAGAGAATCCCAAGAAGGCCCCAAAAAGGGGCCCAAGAGAGGGAACGCGAACTGAAAAATCAAGCTCTCCGCCCCAAGATGCCCCCAAGAGGCCCCAAGAGGCCCCCAGGAAGCCTCCAGGAGGCCCCAAGAGGCCCCCAAGAGGCCGCACGATGCGTTTTAAACTGCCCGGGAAGTCCCCAAGACGCCCCAAGATGCCTTTAAGATGCCGCCCAAGAGCGCCCCGAGAGGACAAAATCGTTGTTTGTCATTGTTTTTAGGTCGATGTTTTTTTGCATTCTCGCTGATTCGTGTTTCCGGCGCTACGGCACCGCCCAAGAGGCTCCCAAAATCGCCCCAAGACTGTCCAAGAGGGCCCCAAGACGGCCCAAGAGAGCCCTGAGACGGCCCCAGAGCCGCCCAAGATGGCGCAAGAGGGTCCCAAGAAGGCCCCCAAAAGGGGCCCAAGAGAGAGAACGCGAACTGAAAAATCAAGCTCTCCGCCCCAAGATGCCCCCAAGAGGCCCCAAGAGGCCCCCAAGAGGCCGCGCGATGCGTTTTAAACTGCCCCAGAAGTCCCCCAAGACGCCCCAAGAGGCCTTAAAGATGCCGCCCAAGAGCGCCCCGAGAGGGCAAAATCGTAGATTGTCATTGTTTTTTGTCCATGTTTGTTGCGTTCTCGCTGTTTCGTGTTTCCGGTGCTACGGCAGCGCCCAAGAGGAGGCCCCCCAAACCGCTCCAAGACGGCCCAAGAGGGCCCCAAGACGGCCCAAGAGAGCCCCGAGACGGCCCCAGAGCCGCCCAGGGCGGCGCAAGAGAGTCCCAAGAAGGCCCCAAAAGGGGCCCAAGAGAGGGAACGCGAATTGAAAAATCAAGCTCACCGCCCCAAGATGCCCCCAAGAGGCCCCAAGAGACCCCCAGGCAGCCCCAAGAGGCCTCAGGAAGCCCCCAAGAGGACCCCCACGAGACCCCCAAGAGGCCCCAAGAGGCCCCCAAGAAGCTCCAAAGAGGTGCCAAAATGCCCCAATACGGCACCCAAACGGCTTCAAATGTTTCTCTAAGAGGCCCCCAAAGACATATATATATATATATATATATATATATATATATACATATATATAGACACACTTACGCAGGACGAGAGATTTTCCTCGTGAGGTGCATATGGCGATGATGAGTTGGAAGTTCATGACCGAGCCCCCTTCCCCCGTAGAATCTTAACACGGGTGGATTCCAGGGTCCGCGGATCAGATTTCTTCCGGCCTCCCGTTTTAATCCGCAAGGGCTTCGCCCCCTGCCGCCGGCCTCCTATCTCGGAGAATGCGCTATGCGAGAGCTATGTCATGAGGCCTGGGGGCCGTCGTGAAGCAGTATCGGAACATCATGCGAGGCTGATTCGTAATCGGCAAAACCAATTGACTTGTCTTGTAAGCCTGACCCCGCCGATCTGCGTGAGGGGAGCCACCGAATTTCGGAAATGATGAGAATCCCATTGGTCTTCTGACCCTGACACCGCCGATCTGTGTGAGGGGTGCCGCCGGATGTTTAAACAACTGGCAAATCCCATGTGTTTTTGGACCCTGACCCCGCCGATCCGCGTGAGGGGTGCCACCGAATTTCAGAAATGTTGAGAATCCCATTGGTTTTCTGACCCTGACACCGCCGATCTGCGTGAGGTGTTCCATCGAATTTGAGAAATGTGGTAAATCCCATGTGTTTTTGGACACTTACCCCGCCGATCTGCGTGAGGGGCGCCACCGAATTTCAGAAACGTCGAGGATCCCCTTGATTTTCGGACCCCGACCCCGCCGATTTGTGTGTGGGGCGTTAGCGAATTTCAAACATTTGGCAAATCCCATATGTTTTTGCACCCTGACCCTGCCGATCTGCGTGAGGGGTGCCACCGAATGTCAGACATGTAGTAAATCCCTTGTGTTTTTTGACCCTGACCCCGCCGATCTGCGTGAGGGGTGCCAGCGAATTTCAGACATGTGGCAAATCCCATGTGTTGTTGGACCCTGACCCCGCCGATCTTCGTGAGGGATGCCACCGAATTTCAGACATGTGGCAAATCCCATGTGTTTTTGGACACTGACCCTGTCGATCCCGTGAGGGGTGCCACCGAATTTCAGAAATGTTGAGAATCCCATTTGTTTTCTGACCTTGACACCGCCGATCTGCGTGAGGGGTTCCATCGAATTTGAGAAATGTAGCAAATCCCATGTGTTTTTGGACACTTACCCCGCCGATCTGCGTGAGGGGCGCCACCGAATTTCAGAAACGTCGAGGATCCCCTTGATTTTCGGACCCCGACCCCGCCGATTTGTGTGTGGGGCGTTAGCGAATTTCAAACATTTGGCAAATCCCATATGTTTTTGCACCCTGACCCTGCCGATCTGCGTGAGGGGTGCCACCGAATGTCAGGAATGTGGTAAATCCCTTGTGTTTTTTGACTTTGACCCCGCCGATCTGCGTGAGGGGTGCCAGCAAATTTCAGAAATGTGGCAAATCCCATATGTTGTTGGACCCTGACCCCGCCGATCTGCGTGAGGGATGCCACCGAATTTCAGACATGTGGCAAATCCAATGTGTTTTTGGACACTGACCCCGCCGATCTGCGTGAGCGGTGTCAATTCTTGACGCTTCGCGTATCCCCACCAGCGACTCCTTGGATTGACGTCTCGCTCGGAACCGTTCCCCACCCGTTCGTACTCGATCTGTTGGGAACGCTGTACGCGCCATTTTGGCTGCGCTCGGCTTCCTCTGTGTTTGTTGTCAGACTCCCTGGATGCGCCGTTGCATGTTCCTTTCAGGGGCTGCTTTGCAGACTCCCTGGATCTGCACGCTTTGGCTCAGACGCCCTGGGTCGCTGCTGCCTGCCGCCTGACCGCGGCCCCGCGCGCGCCCGCCCCCTTGTCGCGGCCGCAGCCCGACCGTGACCGCCTGCCGTTGGCGCTTCCGCCTGCGGCTGTAAAAAAAGAAGTATCCCCACCAGCCCATCCTACACCAGGCACTCGAACGAAGAGCGCCGATGATCGGCAGCTGTTCTTCTCCCCCTCTTCCTCCTTCTCCTCCGCCGTCTTCCTCCTTCTCCTCTCCTCCTCCCTCTCCTCCTCCTCTTCCTCCTCCTCCTCCTCCTCTTCCTCCGCCTCTTCCTCCTCCCTGGTGGCGTCTTGGAGGTATCTTCGAACGGTTTGGTGGGCTCTTGGGCCTTGCGGGCGGGCGGGCGGCGCTCCGCCCGCCCGCGCGCAGGGCCCAAGAGGAGAGTCCAAGACGTCTCTTGGAGCCATTTAGGAGGAGATCGATCAACGAAGGAGGGTCCCTCAACTTGGCCCGCCCCCCAGGAGCTCCAAAAATCGTCTCCTGGACCCCTCTTGGATCGCTCTTGGAGCGCTCGTGGCCGCTCTTGGAGCCGTCCTGAGGCTCTATTGGGCCCCTCTTGGAGCTATCTTGAGCCATCTTGGAGCCATCTTGGGCTTCGCGTCCCGCGCGAGCGCTCGATTGAATTTATTTTGAAGCAGTTTTTGGGCGTCTGGGGTCCTTTTAGACGCCATCGGGGCGCTCTGGGGGGGGGCATCTTGGAGCAAATCTAGCAAAGAAGAGCAGAGCTTTAATTAGCGTTGCCCCTCCAGGCTGTCTAAAATCGCTTCCTGGACCCCTCTTGGATCGCTCTTGGAGCGCTCTTGGACGTTGAGGGAGTCTTGAGGCTCTCTTGGGCCCCTGTTGGGGCCCAGTTGGGACATCTTGGCGCCATCTTGAGGCCTCGGATTGGCTTCGGAAGCGAAAAAGGGAGAACACCAAACACATTGATTTTCCCTAGGGTTTTGAAGCATTTCGGCCTTTTGAGGGCACTCTAATGATGCTCTTGTGGGCACTTGGAACCATCTTGGAGCGGTCTTGGAACGTGTTGGAGCGTCTTCTGAACCATCTTCAGGCATCTTGCGCTATCTTGAGCCATCTTGGAGGCGATCTTGGGCTCTCTGAGGCCCTCTTGGAGCCGTCCTGGGCCATCTTGGACGCTCTGACCGCTCCCCGCCCCTCCTGTCCAGGTCAGTGGGGAGGGGGTAGGGGGAGGGGTAAACCCCTCCCCGAAGGGGAAGAGGGAGGGGTGGAAGAGGAAACGCCCTAAACCACCGACGCCCAGAGGGCTGGTGGGATTTCTACCCACCCAAGCAATTCAGAGCACACGCTCAGGGCGTGCTAAACCTGCCCGTTTTGGGCCTCCCCCCTTCGCGCGGTCCATCAACAGGGAACAGTAAGCAGCAAGAAGCAGAATTGTAACAGTGGAAACTGGAAGCTGCACCTGGCACAGGGAAATGCGAACCTTCGCCCTACAGCCTGGTGGCCCCACAAGGGGGCCGGCGGATTCAATACCATAATTTAAAACGGAGTAGAAATCGGATCCGCCGAACAAAACTACGACCGAACACGGATCCAGCAAATCCGAAATCGGATCCGCGCGGACGGAAATCGGATCCACCGAAACAAACACCAAAGCCACATTTGGATCCGCGCGAACTTCATGGGATCCGACGGCGGTGATCTCATACGGGTCTGCTCAAGACTTCACGCGTATATACTCACTACATCTATATATATATATATATATATATAGAGAGAGATGTATATATATATATATATATATATATGTGTGTGTGTATCCCTGGACCGAGGCGGGGGCGCCCCCGACGCGCCATGGGGACGTCGGGGTACCAGGGACGCTTCCAGACCGCCCAAGACAGCCCCAACACTGATGAAAAGGGCCGCGAGAGGCCTCCAGGAGGCCTACTATGCGAGAGGCCTCCAGGAGGCCTCTTTGCGCGGAGTTATCGTTCTAACACGCCCAAGATGGCCTCCGGACGGCCCGCACTCCCAAAAGGGCCCCAATAATCCCAAGAGGCCCCCAAGACCGCTCCACGATAGCCGAAGAGGCCTCCAAGAGGGCCCTAAGACGGCCAACGAGGCCCCAAGACGGTGCCTGAGGCGCCCAAGACGGCCCGAGAGGGCCCCAAGACGATCCTAAGAGAGGCCCAAGAATGGGAACGCGAACCCAACAGCAAAGTCTTCCGCTCCAAGAGGCCCAGAGAAGGCCCCAAGAGTCCCCAAGTGGTCCGACGAGCCCCCCATAAGCCTCCCAAGTGGCCCCCAAAGGCCCCAAGGAGACGCACAAGGGGCCCCAAGATTGCCCAACAGTGCCCTCGATACATCAAAGCTGTCTCCAGGAGGCCCCCGGGAGGCTTCTGGATTGCCTCAGTGTGGCCCCAGGCGACCTCCAGTCGGGCCTCCACGCAGCCAAGACGGCCAATGACGGCTTCAGATTGCAGAACATCACCTTCCGACTGCCCAGAGAACCCCGACGATGCTCCCAAGGGACCCCAAGAAGCTCCAAGACGCCCTCCCAAGAAGCACCCAGGAGGTGCCTCTAACAGCAAATTGAGGAAGCACGGAGAACCCCCCAGCAGCCCCTCAGATGCCCCCACGAAGACCCAAAAGGTCCCCAAGAGGCCCTCAGGAGGCACGACTACGTCACGCGCCTGTGCTTGATAGCGCTGTCCAAGATCTTCCAGCGCCCCCCATGCCTGGGCTAGAACTTGAGCGCGCGTCAGGGCGCCCCCCATGCCTGGGCTAGAACATCATGCTACATCATGTAATGTAGCATGATGTGGCCTGCGACAGGGCCTCCAGGCCAAGGGTCGGCCCCTTTCCCCAGAAGGGTAGCGTAACAGAGATTAGAGGTCTCCCTCTCTGGAGAGGAGAATTCTGAGAGGTCTCCCCTGGTCCTCCGGGAGGTCTCCCAGTAGGCCAGTAGGCCTCCTTCCTAGAGCAGGGGGCCTCCGGGAGGTCTCCTCCTGTCCTCCCTGAGACCTCAGGGGGGACCTCTGGGCAGAGACCTTCCGGAGGACGAGGCGAGACCTCCCAGAGGCCTCCTCCTCTGGAGAGGAAGTCTCTTCTCCGGAGGCCTCCTCCTGGGAGGCCACCCCTGGTTCTCCATGAGACCTCCTGGGAGGTCTCGGCGGATTCTCCCTCCTGGGCCTCCCTTTCTCAGAAGTTTCCTGGAGAATCTCTGGACGACCAGCGCAGGAGACTTCCGCGAGGGCCAGAGGAGGACCTCTGGGAGGCCTTCCATGGTCATTCGAGCGGTCGGGATCCCCCTCGCAGACTCTCGGAGGAGGAGGGGGAGGAGGAGGAGGAAGGCGACGAGGGAGGGAGGGGGGGGAGGGGGGGGAGGAGGAGAAATGCAATGGTATGGAACGGAACGGAACGGAATGGAATAGAATCGAATGGAGTTCCTGGAAACCTCTGCTTTCTCAAAGCTACGCCTTGCCACTGCCAAATGCTGTTGCACAACTACCTGCTGAAAGGTCTTTGAGATGGGGCCCGTGATGCTTCCACCATTGTGACATATGGAAGGCCACCGCGCACGGCAGCACAGGCCACAGGCCACAGGCCACAGGCCAGCCACCCCAATGGCGGACACGCAGCCCGTTCCTAGGAGGCTGGCTCTTGGGCGCAGGGCTCGTCATTCCCTCCCCCCCCCTCCCACGATCACGCCCCCGACTCCCACGACATCCTCCGTTCCCCCTGCTGCCGCTAGAGCTTCCCGAGGCAGGCGGCAAGCCAACTACAGGGGTTGCAGGGAGCTCAGAGAGAGCGCGTTTCCCGGACGCTTGGCTTGAAGAAATCGACGGGGAGGAGGGGGGCACCCTAAAAATCCCTCCCCCTTCCCAGGAACCCCGAGGAGGGCGGGCGAAAAGGCCCCACCCCCACCCTCGGGAACGGCGACGACGATGACGACGACGGCGACGGCGACGGCGACGGCGACGGCGACGGCGACTGTGACGGCGACGGCGACGGCGACGGCGACGTGGACGACAACGACGACGACGACGACGACCACGAGCCAGTGGACCAGTCGGGCGCGCGGGACATTAAATGCAACCTTGAAGGTCATGCGAACATCTATCACAATCGCCAAAGACTCCGATCGGGCGGACGGAACATTACATGAAACTTGTAGTCAGTGTCGGGCCATCCAAATTGGGCGGGGGAGACATTACGTGCAAATTCTGTTATGGAGAATGAGAAGGTGAAGGGGGAATTGATTATAATCGCCGAAGATGCCGTTCGGTCGGGCGGGACATTCAAGGAACCATTCATTCAGTGATGGGGCGTCCATTTCGAGTGGGTGGGACGTGAAATTCAACCTTCGCTCGATGTTGGGTGACGGTCATGGGAAAATATTTCACAACCGTCAAAGACGCAGGACGGGCGGGCGGGACCTTAAATGACATCTGTAGTCAGTGATGGGGCGTCCAAGTTGGGCGGGCGGGACATTAAATGCAACCCTCACTGCGTGAAGTGGGAAAGTTAAGGGGGGATCGATCACAGCCGCCGAAGACGTCGTTCGGGCGTGCAGGACATTACAGGAACCATTCACTGATTAATGGGGCGTCCATATCGGGCGGGACCTCGTCGTCTTCGACCTCGTGGTCGTCCACGCCGTCGTCGTCGTAGTCGTCGTCGGCGTGGTTGTCGTCGCCGTCGCCGTCGCCGTCGCGGTCGCCGTCGCCGTCGCCCGTCGTCGACGCCATCGTCGTGGTCCGCGTTTGCCTGGGTCGTAGCCGTCGTGACCGCCGCCGCCGCCGCCGTCGTCGTCGTCGTCATCGGCGTCGTCGTCGTCGTCGTCGTCATCGTCGTCATCGTCATCGTCGTCGCCGCCATCGGTTTCGTAGTTGTAACTGGTCGTCGTCCACGTCGCCGTCGTCGGCGCCATCGTCGTGATCCTCGTTTGCGCGTGCCGGGCCCCCGTCGTCGTCGTCGTCGTCGTCGTCGTCGTCGTCGTCGTCGTCGTCGTCGTCGTCTTCGTCGTCGTCGTCGTCGCCGTCGCCGTCGCCGTCGCCGTCACCGTCGCCGTCGCCGTCGCCGTCGCCGTCGCCGTCGCCGTCGGCGTCAGCGTCAGCGTCGTCATTGTCGATGCCGTCGCCGTCGTCGTCGCCCTCTATCGCCGTCGCCGTCGCCGTCGCCCGTTTTCGACGCCATCGTCGTGGTGCGCCCGTGCGCGTGCCAGCCCCCTGTCGCGTGGGTCGTCGCCGTCGTAGCCGCCGCAGCTGCCGCCGCCGCCGTCGTCGTTGTGTTCGTCGTCGTTGTTGCCGACGTAGTCGACGTCATCGTCATCATCGTCGTCGTCATCGTCATCATCGTCGGCGCCATCGCTTTCGTCGTTCTAGTCGCCGTCGTCGTCGCCGTCGTCTTCGTCGTCGTCGGCCCTCGAGATTATACCGTGCGGGGAATCGGAAGAGCACCCTTGTCCCCCCCCCCGAGGGCGGAGGTGCCCCACGGTTCTCGGGCCCCCCCCCTCTTGGGTTCGGAACACGAACTCAGTTTAGGGAGCCCACCCCTTGTTTCGAACGAGGGGGGCGTACAGGCGCTCACAGAACGCGCTATTGAGGAGCTCAGGATGTCAGGATGTTTCACACATTGATTCCTTTCGCTTCGCGGGGAGCACGTCCGGACCACGTGCAGTCCAGTCGTTGCGGGGCCTCTTGGGGGCTTCTTTGCGGCCTCTTGGGGGTGTCTTGGGTGGGGGTTTCTTGGAGCCTCTTGGGGGCGTCTTGGGCCGTCTTGGAGTGTTTTTGCGGCGTGTGGCCCATTCGGAGGCCGTCCTGGGGGCCCCTCGCTGCCGTTCCGGGGTTTTCTCAGGGTCCTCTTGAACTGGGCCGTCTTAGGGGTTGCTTGGGCCGTCGTGGAGGCCTTCAGGGCTTCTTGGGCCGTCTCGAGGCCATTTTGGAGGCTGCTTGGGCCGTCATGGGCTTCTGAGAGCATACGAAGGAGAGAACGCTAAGCAATTTCTTTCAAAACCGGAATATGGATGGTTTTGGCCTCTGGAGGCGCTCTCGGAGATCTTCTTAAGGTCGTCTTGGGCCGTCGTCGAATGCGATAGATTTCCGAAGTCGGCTGTTATCGAGAGGCGACGGGGGTTCGAAAGACGGATTTGTTGCGAGCCGAAGTGCGCTTTCCCACAGATTCGGTTGTCGACTGGGGCGAGGGCGGCGGCGCGTCAGCAGCGGCGCAGCCCCCCGCCGCGCTTCTGAGCCCCAGTGCAGGTTCCTGGTACTGCAACGAGGATCGGCGACCAACAAAGGCCATGAAAGCGGGGAGGGGTCGTGTCGGGCCCAGGGTCGTAGAGGCTTTTGCCGAGCCTCCAGTCGGAGATGTCGGCGGGGCGACGACGGGCCTGAACCTCTCATGTGGCCTTCGTTGGTCGGGTAGGAGACGGGCCCCCGCGGGGCGCTGGCGTGCGGTTCGGCCCGGTGCGCCGCGCTGTGGAAAACAGAGTGGGCGACGGCGTTCTCCGCGGGCGCCCGCCTGGCCGAGTTCCTCGCCGAGGAGCGCGCCCACTGCGGCAGAGGGCGGCGTCGGAGGCGGCGCGTGGTGGAGAGCGACGACGGGATGATGGCGGAGATAGGTGATCGGTTTGCCGACGCTCTGTGCATCCACCCGTTCAACGTGCCGAGAGTCGAATCCTGACCACGTGCGCTGCCAGAGCGGCGGCCCGCGCTGGGAAGCAGTTGCTCTGGGTCGATGCCGAGGGCGCCCCGAGCACGCGCGACGACGAGGTGCGGTCCGTGGAGGGGCTGACGCGGGCTAGGGGGCGGTGGCTGCTGTACCCCGAGATGAAGACCGCCGGCATGCCTGGGCTGCTGCCGCTGTGCGCGGGGATGCCGGTGGAATTCGCGGACACGGTGAACTTCGAGTTAGGCGCGTGCAAGCGGGCGACGGGCGTCGTGGATGGGCGGGCATTGAGCGAGGCCGACGCGAGGATGGTGCGCGAAGTCCATGCGGAGGCAGAGGTCGTCCTGGGGGAGGTGCCCGTGGCTATGCGCGTGAAGTTGCACGGTGAAGCGAAGGTGTTCTCGCCCGGGCTGCCGCTGGGCGTCTTCCCGTGGAAACCGAAGACGATGTCTTGGGGCGGGGGCGGCGGGAATGGCGCGGCGGCGAAGCGCGCGGGGCTCACAGTGGTTCCTCATGTCGCGTCGACGGCGCACGCTGCGACGGGGGCGACGCCCCCGACCGCCGTCGCTGACCTCCTGGGCGTGGCGCGGACGCCGCGATCTGACGACGCGCCGCCAAGCTGCGCGGCCCTTGGCCGAGTTCGCAGCGGATGACATTCTCATCGTGCAGGCTTTCCCCCCCGCGTTGTTCCGCATGGGGTCCCAGCGCGGCCCGTGGTTGCTGAGTTCGATCGCCGATGGATCGGCGACGATCGAAGGCGCGGAGGCAAAGTGGGCAGAGGGGACAGCGCCGACGAGGGGGCGTCTGCTGGAGCTCGCGCTTCCGCGCGCGGCGTGCCAAACGAGCAAGGCGCCGGAGAGGTCCCGGGTGCCAGGGCGCAGCGCGCTGCCCCCGCTGGAGCATGCGAAGGCCGCGCTGAAGCTCGGCGCTCGGCGAAGCTGCGCCCGCTGCTCCTAGCGGGCCCGGGCCCAGCCCTGCGCCGAAGGTGCCGCGGACGTGCAGAGGCCGGCCCCTCTGCCCGGCGAGCTCCGTTGTTTCGAATGCGGCGCAGCCAGGCGCGTCTCGGAGTACGACAAGAAGATGTTGGAGCAGTTGCGCTCAGATGACGCCCTCGAGGGAGCGGCGTGCCGGGCGCGTCGCCCCGCGCGGCTGCGCCGGGCACCGTCGAAGATAGGCGCGTTGCGCACGCGCTTCCAGCGCAGGGGCCTGGAGGGCGCGGGGCGTTTTGACTTGGGCCGGCTGAGTACGCATGGCGGGCCCGAGTGCATAGCGCGCGAGAAGTGCTTCGACCCGCGAATGCGTCCTCTTCGCGGGAAGTGCGGGGCGAGACCAGAACGCAATCTGAATCGTAGTCAGACAGATTACCGGCGCGAGGCCCGCGCGCTCCCGAATTGCGGCGTCTGCAAGGTTGCCCCGCGACCGCGGGGCACGAAGCACCTGGCGGCGAACGGGCCGTCGCGGAAGCGCGCGGCGCGCCGCGCGCGGAGCTCGAATTGCGAGGTCTGCGGCGCCCCGTCGCCGGACGCGGGCAAAATTGGTCGGCGCTCTGCGAGCTGGGCCAGACTGGCGCGCGCGTGCGACGCGCGCCTCTGCCCGCCGCGCGCCGCGCGTAACAGCGCGCCGCGGCCGCGTCACAACGAATGCATAGCGCAGCGCCCGCATGGACATGCGCAGATTGCGCGCAGACGCGCCAGCGAGGCAAGAAGGGCGCCGCCCAAGGAAAAATACGTCTAGCGCGCAGGGGTCGCCATCGCCAGGCGCGTCGTCGTTATCGTGGCAAGCGGCTGCAAGAGGCCCGCCGGCGTCGCCATCGACCTGCGTCACCGGATGGTCTTGCGCGGTCGACCCCCTGTGGGCGCCGTTTCGAGGGCGTTTCGGAGCCGTCGCAGGGCTGTCTGGGACTCCTCGTGGGCCGTATTGGGGCCCGTTTGGGCTGGGCTTCGTTGGGCTTCCCTGGGCAATCTTGCGGCGTCTTCAGCCGTCTTGGGGCGCTCTTGCGCCGTCTGGCGTCTTCGGCGGTCGTATTGGGGGCCTCTCGGAGCCGCCGCGGAGGTCTCTCGGGGTCGTTCTGCTCCGCGGCCAGAGCTCGCGCAGTAAAGTCATTGTCGGGCCCGCTGGGGTGTCTTGGGCGCCTCTGAGGCCCTCTTTGGGGCATATTGGGGCCTCTTGGGGCTGCTCGGGCGCCTTTTGGGTTATCTTTGTGCGCTCTTGCGCCGCCTGGCCTCTGCGGAGGCCGTCTTGGGGTGCTCTCGGGGGGCCTTTGGGGTCGTCTTGGGAGCCTTTGGCGGCAATCTTGGGGCCTTCGTGGGCCGTATAGAGGCCCTCTCGGGAGCGTCGCGGGCCGTTTTGGCGCCGCCTTGAAAGCAGTTCGGGCCGCCGTGGCCCCCCGAGAGCGCAGAAGGCGCAAGCGCGAACAATCAACGCAAATCAATGCACAAATCAATACGTTTGGCCTCCGGAGGCGCTTTTGAACGTCCTTTCGGAGCCCCCTTGGACCATCGTGGGGGCTTCTAAGGCCTTCCGCAGGCCATCTTGGGCCGTCTTGAGCCGCGCCGAGAGCGTCGCGGGCCGTCTCGAAGCCGTCTTGGCCCCTCAGGACGCACAAGGTGCCGAAATCATAGATGTCTTCAAGGTTTTGGGCAGTTTTTGCATTGGACGCGGGAATGGGCCGGCGCCCACGCGGCGGCCCCGGGGCGGGATTAAGGGGGGGTGCTTTGCAACGAATAAGAATGCAGTGTTTTGGAATTGCCCTTCCCTTACGCCTCGTGGCTGGGCCCTGGCGTCACGAACCGCCCTGTCGGACTGCCGAGGCGCTTCGCTGCGGCCCGGGCGTGGATTCCCATCGCTTCGCGGGGTGCGCGTCCGGACCACGTGCAGCCCAGTCGTTGCGGGGCCTCTTGGGGGCCTGTTCGTAGCCTCTTGGAGGTGTCTTGGGCGGGGGTTTCTTGGAGCCTCTTGGGGGCGTCTTGGGCCGTATTGGGGCGCTCGTGCTGCGTGTGGCCCATTCGAAAGCCGTCCTTGGGGCCCCTTGCTGCCGTTCCGGGGTTTTCTCGGGGTCCTCTTGAGTTGGGCCGTTTTCGGGGTCGCTTGGGCCGTCGTGGAGGCCCCCAGAGTTTCTCGGGCCGTCTTGGGGCCATTTTGGAGGCTGCTTGGGCCCTCGTGGGCTTCTCAGAGTCGACAGAGGCGGGAACGTTAAGTAAGGTTTTGCAAAACCGGAATATCGATGGTTTTGGCTTCCGGAGGCGCTCTTGGAGATCCTCTTAAGGCCGTCGCGGGCCGTCTTGGGCGTTTGTTTGGCCCTCTTGGGGCCATCTTGGACCGTCTTGGGGCCGTCTTCGTTTGCATCGAGGCCATCTTGAGCCGTCCTCACTGCCTCTTAGGCCCGCAGCAAACCCAGGAGGCCCAAATCATTCCCAACCATCCTGTGGTGTTGGGCTTCGTTTTGAAGAGACAGCGCCCCGCGCCCCACCTTCCTTCCTCCTCCCCCCCCCTCCTCCCCCCCCTCCTTGCCTCTGCTCTCGGCGCACCTCTCACGCGCTTCGCAGCCCCATAGGGAGCTCCACCGGAGGCCCCAGCGGTTGCTCTCGCATGCGGTTCCCCCACCCAGGGCAGCGCTTCGTGGCCTCATAGGGAGCTCCACCGAAGGCTCCAGTGGCGAAGTCCGCATGCGGTTTCCCGGTTCCCCCACCCAGGGCAGCGCTTCGTGGCCCAATAGGGAGCTCCACCGAAGGCCCCCTGCTCTCGCATGCGGTTCCCCCACCAGGGCAGCGCTTCGTGGCCCCATGGGGGGCTCCACCGAAGGCCCCAGCGGCTGCTCTCGCATGCGCTTCCCCCACCCAGGGCAGCGTTTCGTGGCCCCATAGGGAGCTCCACCGAAGGCTCCAGTGGCTGCTCTCACATGCGGTTCCCCAACCCAGGGCAGCGCTTCGTGGCCCCATGGGGGCGCTCCACCGAAGGCCCCAGTGGCTACTCTCGCATGCGGTTCCCCAGGGCAGCGCTTCGTGGCTTCATAGGGAGCTCCACCGAAGGCCCCAGCGGCTGCTCTCGCATGCGGTTCCCCCACCCAGGGCCGCGCTTCGTGGCCCCATGGGGAGCTCCACCGAAGGCCCCAGCGGCTGCTCTCGCATGCGGTTCCACAACCCAGGGCAGCGCTTCGTGGCCCCAAGGGGCGCTCCACCGAAGGCCCCAGTGGCACCGTAGCCATTTTGGCTCAAGACCCAATGCTTGGGGGGCTGCTAGCCTCCAGGCGCAAACGGGATAGCTCTGTTCCCCGAGCTTGCCATCCAACATCTTGTGGTGCCAGGTCCGCCCCTGGTCATCACCTGCCTCCCTCTGCCCGAGGGTGCGCAGTCTTCTTCCTCGGCCTGGTTGCCTGGGCCGTCTTGCTCTCATGGCGAAGTGCCGGCAGCGCGTGCGTTGCGGCGGCTATACCCCGCAGCACCTCTCACTCTGCATCAGGGCTGGCTGCAAGGGCAAGCACTCGGATCGCAACGTGCCCGCTGCGAACGACGCTGACATCAAGCCACGTGGCAAGTGGGCAGTCGGAGGCGGAGGAGAAGGAGCGCCTTGGCACAAAGGACCCAAGGGCGGCGGCAAAGGGCGTGGAGGCAAAGGGCTCGGACCTAACGGAGGAGGGCCCAATGCCAGCACCGCCGTCACCCTTGGCCCCGAGAAGATCGCCGCCTACGCCGCCATGGCACTGGAGTCGTACAACCTCGTCAAGGACGTACTCTCCCGCAGCAGTCGCGACAAGGTCGAGCTGGCACGCCGAAAGGCAGCCGCTGGTGGGGTCTTGGGCACACAGGCGCGGAAGCTCCCCTTGGCAGTCGACCAAGCCTCCCTCGCCGTCGCCGACGCAGCAGCCAAGCGTGAACGTCTCTTGGAGAACTCACGCAAGGCGTTGGAGGCGCTCGCGGACGCGGAGAAGGCCCTCGCTGACCGCGAGGCGGAGCTCGAGGAGGCGAAGAAGCAGGCGGCCAAGCTCTACTCGGCCACCACAGTGGAGGAAACCATCCGCACGCTCAAAGAGAAGGTCGCCACCATCGGCAGCGAGGGCAAGTCTGGGGCGGACGTCGTGGACAGCCTCGCCACGCTCCTGGGCGAGATGGCCACTTCGGCCGCAGCCGCAGTCCCTCCTCCTGGGCCTGAACAGCAGCGCGGCGGCCATGCCGCAAGCGGAGCTGGAGGAGCAGGTGCAGGTGCGGATGGCGGGGCCCATCAAGCGGACACCCCTTATGGCCCAGCCAGAAGGGGACGTTTTCGACAAGTTCATGGGCTGCGACGATCCAGGAGGGCTCCTCGGCAGTGCGTCGGACGACAACGAGAGGAAGCGGCTCCAGGAAGCGCTCGACACCCTCAGGGCTGCCAAGCGGTCACGCACCACGGGAGGGTAGCAGCTTGGCGATCGGCGGCAGTCGGTCGTCGACCCTGCCCCGCGGGTCGGACGAGCAAGGCAGGTGGTGGGTCGGGCGCGCAGTCAACTGGTCTCGGTTCGCCAGCCTGCTGGGCACCTCTACTGTCAGGCACTGCGACTTCGTGGCCGTCCAGGAGACGCACTTGGATTCGCGGCGCACACATGATGTACAAGGTCAGCTCCGCAGGCTCGGATGGGTCTCGGAGGCAGCGCCAGCGATCAACGCTGGGCCAGGCTCCCAGGGTACGGAGACCTCGTGCAGATGGCGCCCCAGTATCTCGGGCTCGGGCCTTTCGACTTGCTTGGCAGGCCAGCTGTGCTCGTGCCAGGGCGAGCCATCATTTCCCACTTCAACGGCGTCTGTAGAGGCGGCATCGCGTGGGTCAACATCTACTTGGAGGTCAATGTCGGCCTCAACAAGAGCAGCGCGGATACGCTGTACGCGGTGCTCAGGGCGCCCCAGGCCGCCAACAGGCCCTTCGTCGCCGAAGGGGACTTCAACATGGAGCCGTCGGTCTTGGCGGAGTCGGGCTGGCTCCAGGCCGCGCAGGCGGTGGTGGAAGCGCCTACCGAGGCCACGTGCAGGCCAGCTGGCAGGGCCATCGACTACTTCGCGGTCTCCAGGAGCTTCCGAGGGGGCAAGGCCAGCGTCATTCACGGGCTCGGCCTCAGCCCGCACTACCCTGTCGCGCTCGAGCTGCTCGGGCCCAGCATGCACCAGGACATCACGGTCATGCGCACTGCGAAGCAGCTCCCGCTGGCCAAGCCGCTAGCGTGCTGCTCGCAAGACCACGCACCTGCCTGGGAGGAGGTGCGGGACAAGATCGCCAACACCAGCGACTTGGACCGCATGTGGCGCATCTTCATCGGCCAGGCGGAGGTCAACATGATCGACGCGTGCGGGCTCCACCACGGGCACGACAGGTACGCAGGCCGAGGGCAGCGACCCTGGCTGGCGAGCACTTCGGCCACGGCGCCGTCGCCGCCGAGGCTACCAAGGGTCAGGCGTGCATCGACGTGGCGCAGGGCGATCGCCATCTGCCCCAGGGATGCTGCGCAGATCGGGCGCCCGCTCACGAGGCCGGGCGCGCTCCGTGCCTTGCGCAAGCTGGTCAGCAGGCCCCCGTCCGAGCTTAGCGAGTTGCAGCACGCCGTTCACGTGATAGCGACGGGGGCCAGCAGCTTCTCCCTCTCGCAGCTGGACGTTCTCAGTGCAGCCTGCTTCAGCTGGTCGGAGGAGATGGTCAAGGCTGACATGGACCAGGCCTCTCAGAACTACAACGAGTGGGTGCTGCACTCCGTGGCCACGGGCTCAGGCGGCACCCACGCGGTCACCAAGGTGGCGCAGAGCTGGGACGCGGAGCCCGCCAAGCCAGACGGGGAGCCACCGTCCACCATCCAGCAGAGCCTGCAGACGCTTGTTGACGAGTGGTCGGGTTACTGGGATGCAGCGGCACCGCGCGAGCAGGAGCCTGCGTGGCACCGTATTGCGTGGCCAGAAGATCTCGGAGAGCGCCCCGATAGGCCGTCAGTCGCTGAGCTGCGGAAGGTGATCTCGTCCCTCAGGCCCCAGTCTGGGTTCAAGTTTGACAGCTTGCGGCCCAGCGAGTTCAATCCCATGGGCGACCAAGGCATCGAGGCGCTCATTGATCCCAGCATGGCCATTGAGGCGAAGGCCGACTGGCCCAGCTCTTTCATCACAACAATGGCCTTCATTCCCAAGGGAGACGGAGGCCTTCGTCCCATTGCCCTACTTGCTGCGGTGATACGGGCGCGCGGGGGCTCAGGCGGCCCCTCATGCAGAAGTGCGAGAAGGACAATGACAGACCGTATTGGTGGGCTTGTGCGGGTCGCTCTTGCGACAGAGCGGTGTGGCAGCAGCAGACGAGGTCCGAGTGGGTCGCGATGATGGCGGAGCTACATCCCGACCAAGACTGGGCCTCTGCCAGCATCCTGCTCGACCTGTGGAGAGCGTTTGGACAAGTTTCTCATCAGGGCTTGGTGCAAGCGGCCACCAAGTACGGCTTCCCGCTGTGGCTGGCCAAGCTCCAGATTTCGCTGTGCCGCGCGCCGAGGGTCCTACACCTAGACGGGCGCTGCTCGCAGGAGCTGCAGGTCTACCAGGCGGTGCTTGCAGGGGATGCGTTTGCCACGGGCTTCATGAAGCTCATGCTGCTACAACCGTTGGACGAGATGGTCGCGAAGTTCGGGGCTGTCGCGCCAGCGATCGTAGTGGACGACCTAGTGCTGCAGCGCTGGGGCAGCACTGAGAGAGTGCAGGACGACCTGGTTGGTGCCACACGGAACCTCGTGCAGCCTTTGAAGCAGGTGAAGTTCAAGATCGCCGTCAAAAAGTCCAGGGTCCTGGGCAACTCCACTGGGGTCCGCAGCAACATCTCCAGGCGGCTGCTCAAGGTTGCAGGGGTGCAAGGCGCGCGCCACGCGCGGAACTTGGGCATTGATCATGCTGAAGGGCGACGCGCAGCTACGGCGATTCGGCAGCAGCGGTTCGCCAATGTCGAGCTTCGCATGGGCAAGGTGCGCAGCTTTCTTGGGCCGAGGAAAGGGCGCACAGCGGCGGCCAAGGTTGCCTACACTGGTTTGCACCCCTCGGCCCTCTACGGCGGCAACTGCACAGGCCCCAACGAGAGCGAGCTGTCCAAGATGAGGTCCATCACGGTCAGAGCCGTAGAAGCTCGGCCAGCGGGCAAGAACGCCACTGCAGTGTTGATGCTCTCTGGGGCCAGGACCTTTGACCCCATTTTCACCGCCGCGCTTGGGCCCGTGATGATGTTGGCTCGGGCAGTATGGGAGCAGTGGATCCCGACCTCGATGCTCAGGTCCACCTTCGAGTGGAACGTGAAGGTGGCCAAGAACTGGTCTGACGTGCGCGGGCCGATCGCGCCGCGGTCAAGTCGCTGCAGAGGATCGGCTTCACGCTTTCCACCTTCACCGAGTGGGTCTCCGAGGCCGGCGAGAAGCTCAACTTGGCTGTTCACTCGCCGTGGACGGTGGGGCAGATTGTCACCGAGTCCGTCGAGCACTGGCAGCTGGTACAGCTAGCGAAGTCCACGCACTACGGCATCTTCGAAGCTAGGGGGGTCTTCTTGCCACTGGTCCGACGGTGGATCGACTCGGGGCGGGGGTCAACCAAGGTGGCGCAGAGCTGGAGGACTTTGACCCCTAGAGAGGCTGGGTACGCCAGATCGTGCCTGGTTGACGGTCAGTGGCTGAATGAGAGGCGCTGTGCGACAGGCCTCAGATCGTACTCGGTGTGCTCCCTGTGCCCTGACAAGCTGGGCACGTTGTGGCATCGACACATGGAGTGCCAAGATGCATGGCCCAACCTCTCGCTGCCTATTGAGCTGGAGCGCCTCAAGGGCATGGAGGACTCCACCACGATCAAAACGCTATTCGAGCGGTTGTGGCTACCCGAGCCGCGCGCAGAGTGGGCACCGCCTGGCGACGACCTCCTTGCGCACGCGCAGCGGATCAAGGGCTACGAGGAGGGCAGGTCGTTTGCTGCGCCTGACCTGTGCGCCGACGGCGCCTTCATCGACGGGGGGGCCCAGATTGCCTGTGCTGGTTGTGCAGTGGTGGCTCTTCCACCAGGTGATGACAACGTGGACCCTGTGCCAGGGTCAGCCACGCGAGCTCTCGCCTCACCGCTGGCGGGGCCACTGCAGTCCATCGACGGGGGCGAGCTGCTGGCACTCCTCCTGCTCCTCAAGTTCAGTCTACCACCAGCGACGGCTCATTTTGATGCAGCATTTGTGGTGGACGGGGTCAACGCTCGCGGGCCGAAGGGCACTACGAGCAGCAAGTCAGCATGGGCCGAGCTCTGGGCCCGCGTTTGGCACGCGATTCAAGACTTCGGAGGGCTCGGCGATGGTGGCTTGCGCGTCGTCAAGGTCAAGGCCCACGCCTCGGTGCAGCACGCGCAGGAAGGGCTGGCCACAGCCAGAGCCAGGCGTGGCAACATAGAAGCAGATCGGTGTGCCAAGTTCATCGCCAGCCACACGGGGGCCACCGACGAGATCAGGCAGGTGATTCGCGTGAGGCAGACCATGCTGGACGCGGCCTTCTTCTGGGTCGCAGTTGCTGGGGGGCAGGCTGCAGATGCCCGTGCGGATGTATCCGACGAGACGGCGGCCAAGCGGGAAGGCCAGATCCTCCTCCACCTCACGGGCCACGAGGTCGTCGAGTTCCCCAACGGGGGCATCCACTGCCTGCGCTGCCTGGGGACCGCCTACATCGCCAACATCAAGGCCCACTTCTGGGCCAAGCCGCGCGTGGCCAAGCCGTACGCACCCTTTCACTCTGGCGGCACAGTGAGGAAGAGGCCTGCTCGAGCTGCATTGGCGACGGCAACCACAGCAGCCGCAGCCTTTGCAGCGCTGGCGGCGAGCGAGGCTGGCGAGCAGGACACACCGCTGCTCCCAGGGGGGCCCAGCTCTAGAGCCCGCAGCCCTGCGGAGGGGGACCGAGGCTCCATCGGCTGCAGCGGGGGGCCCAGGGTCAAGGATCTCAGGACAGTCCAGAGGAAGGTCGACTACCTGCCGGCTGCAGCGTCTGGCTCCTGTGCGAGCGGGGCCGCGCGTGAGGCCGACCGAGCTGACGGGGCTCCCACCGTTGGCGATGGCGCTTGCCCATCGGTTGCCGCTTCGCTTGTTTTTGAGGCCGCTCCCGCGCCATCTGTCGAGCCCGCGGTCAGCGCACGGCGCGGCAGCGGCCCGACTGAGCGCACTGGAGGCGCTGGTGGCAGCTCGGGGGCGGCCTCGCTTGCCTCTGTGGCCGACCCCGCGCCGTCCGACGCGCCGGAGGGCGGCAAACGAATCGACAGCGGGCAGATTTGGGCTTCTGCTGGCCCGCCTGGACCCTCTGGGCCCCTCGCAGCCTCGGCCTTTGCGGCTGCGTGCACAGGGGTTCCAGGGGCTGACGGCGGCGAGCGCGAGCTGTGCGCTGTAAATGGGTATCGAGTGTACACGCGCTGCCACTGCTATGCCCGTGTGATAGGCGGCAAGCACAGGGGCTTGTCCGCCGAGTGCAAGCTACCCGAGACCGTTCGAGGCCTGCAGCACCGCCCCGAGAAGGTCGCGAATATCAGGCAAGGGCTACCGCCGAAGCTGGCGCGCCCGATGGCGAAGGCGGGCTAACGGGTCTGGCTCGGCAGCGGTGGGCTGGCCCTTTTGGCTAGCTCGCTCCTTTGCTGCTCGGCATCCCGAGGCTCTCGCCTGCCGCCTGACAGCTGCTCCCTTGGCAGCTGCTTGAACCTGAGCTCGCGCCGCGCGAGCTTGGCCACACCTAAAAAAAAGCCCCAGTGGCTGCTGTGGCAGCGCTTCGTGGCCCCATAGGGAGCTCCACCGAAGGCTCCAGTGGCTGCTCTCGCATGCGGTCACCCACCCAGGGCAGCGCTTCGTGGCCCCATAGGGAGCTCCACCGAAGGCCCCCGTGGCGCAGTTCGCATGCGGTTCCCCCACCCAGGGCAGCGCTTCGTGGCCCCATAGGGAGTTCCACCGAAGGCCCCAGTGGCGCAGTTCGCATGCGGTTCCCCCGCCCAGGGCACCGTTTCGTGGCCCCATAGGGAGGTCCACCGAAGGCCCGCCCCAGTGGCGCAGTTCGCATGCGGTTCCCCCACCCAAGGCAGCGCTTCGTGGCCCCATAGGGAGCCCCACCGAAAGCGGCACCCACAACGCGTTACGAACAATTGCTTATGGTTGGGTCCTTCGCCAGGAGAATTGTTTTTCATTGTTTTATCACTTTATGGGTCCAGAAGAGGTCAGCCGTTCTTGCGTCGGTGGATGTGGGGTGTCCTCGGGGAGGGGGGGGGGAGTGATGGGGGGATACATACTGCTGTAACACAATACGACATGTAACAATTATGCAATCAGTGGATACATAGGATACGTTGCATGTTGTTGGCGTGCCAGAATTGGTATAGCCTGGCGTTCTTAAAAAGAGCTGCGGATTTGGCAGCGCCCCCGCGCATTTCTACGAAGGCAGCATATCCCGATTCTCTTGAGCACGCGCAGTAAAGTCATTGTCGGGCCTACTGGGGTGTTTCGGGCGCCTCTGAGGCCCTCTCTGTGGTTTCTTTGGGGCCTCTTGGGGCTTCTTGAGCGCCAGTTGGGCTATCTCGGGGTGCTCTTGCGCCGTTTGGCCTCTGCGAAGGCCGTCTTGGGGGGCTATCGGGGGGCCTTTGGGGACGTTTTGGAGGCCCTCTTGGGAGCGTCGTGGGCCTTTGCGGGGACACTTTGGAACAAGTTTGGGCCGCCATGGCCCCCCGAGAGCGCAAAAAGGCGCAAACGCTAAAAATCAACGACAACCAATGCAAAAATCAAAATTTGTGGCCTCCAGAGGCGCTTTTGAGCGTCCTTTCCGAGCAGCCTTGGACCATCATGGGGGCTTCTAAGGCCCTTCTCAGGCCATCTTGGGCCGTTTGGGGCCTTTTTGGGCCGTGTTGGGAGCATCTTGAGCCGTCTTGAGACCGTCTTGGCCCCTCAGGAGGCACAAGGTGCCGAAATCATAAATGTCCTCCAGGTTTTGGACAGTTGTTGTATTCTACGTGGAAATGGGTCGGCTCCCCGGCGGCGGCCCTGGGTGGGATTAAAAGGGGTCGCTTTGCATTTTATAAGAACGCGATGTTTTGCATGTGTCCTTCCTCTACGTATTGTGGCTGGGCCCTGGCGTCACACACCCGTCCAATCGGATTGCCGAGACGCTTCGCTGCAGTCCCGACGTGGATTCCTCTCGCTTCGCGGGGGTGCACGTCCGGACCACGTTGTTGCGGGGCCTCTTGGGTTTTTTTTTGTGGCATCTTGGAGGTGTCTTGAGTGGGGGCTTCCTGGGGCCTCTTGGGGGCGTCTTGGAGCGCTCTTGTGGCGTGTGGCCCAGTCGGAGGCCGTCCTGGGTGTCCCTCGCGGCCGTTTTGGGGCTTTGTTGGGGTCCAGTTGAGTTGGGCCGTCTGAGGGCCCGCTTGGGCCGTCGTGGAGGCCTTTTGAAGGCTTCTTAAGCCGTCTTGGGGCCATTTTGGAGGCTGCTTGGGCCGTCATGGGTTTCTGAGAGGCGAAAAAGGCGAGAACGGTAAATTCCTTCAAAACCCCTATGGAATATCGATGGTTTTGGCCTCCGGGAGCGCTCTTGGGGGTCCTCTTGAGGCCGTCTTGGGCCGTCTTGAGCGCTTCTTGGGGCCATCTTGAGCCGTCATTGGGCCGTCTTGGTTTGTATTGAGGCCATCTTGAGCCGTCGTCACGGCCTCTGAGACAGAGGCCCAGGAGGCCCAACTCATTGATTTTCAATATTTTTCCCTACCTAGGCTCTGCCTGGAAGGGTTCTTACTCGCTTGGCTTAAAGGGCCGGGCAGTGTAAATCGCCCCGGGCGGTTCCCCCAGTCCCCTGGGAGCCAAGCAAAAGCAACAGCAAAGGTAAAAGCAAACGCGCGGTTCCCCCAGTTGCGCCCCCTGGGTGCCAAGCAAAAGCAAAATCAAAGTCAAAAGTGAAGGCAAAAGCGAAGGCAAAGCAAAGCATAGCATAGCATAGCATAGCATAGCATAGCATAGCATAGCATAGAGCAGCATAGCATAGCACAGCATAGCATAGCATAGCCAAGCCTAGCCTCGCCCAGCATGGCATTGCGGAGCGTAGCATAGCATAGCAGAGCAGAGCAGAGCATAACATAGCATAGCATAGCAGAGCATAGGTGTAGATGTAGGTGTAGATGTAGGTATAGATGTAGATGTAGGTGTAGATGTGAGTCTCGCTGTTGATGTAGATGTAGATGCAGGTGTAGATGTAGATGTAGCTGTAGGTGTAGATGTAGATGTAGGTCTAGCTGTAGATGTAGGTGTCGATGTAGATGTAGGTGTAGATATAGATGTAGATGTAAAGAACTCCCCCGTGCCCCGCCCTCATCTCCGTGCCTGCTTGCTTTTGCTGCTGTCTCGGCGACGTGCTGCCTGCTTCTGCTGCTGCTTCACTTACGGCGTGGCGTCGGCGGTTCTGGCGCTACTACTACTACTACTACTACTACTACTACTACTACTACTACTACTACTACTACTACTACTACTACTACTACTACTACTACTACTACTACTACTACTACTACTACTACTACTACTACTACTACTACTACTACTACTACTACTACTACTACTACTACTACTACTACTACTACTACTACTACTACTACTACTACTACTACTACTACTACTACTACTACTACTACTACTACTACTACTACTACTACTACTACTACTACTACTACTACTACTACTACTACACTACTACACTACTACTACTACTACTACTACTACTACTACTACTACTACTACTACTACTACTACTACTACTACTACTACTACTACTACTACTACTACTACTACTACTACTACTACTACTACTACTACTACTACTACTACTACTACTACTACTACTACTACTACTACTACTACTACTACTACTACTACTACTACTACTACTACTACTACTACTACTACTACTACTACTACTACTACTACTACTACTACTACTACTACTACTACTACTACTACTACTACTACTACTACTACTACTACTACTACTACTACTACTACTACTACTACTACTACTACTACTACTACTACTACTACTACTACTACTACTACTACTACTACTACTACTACTACTACTACTACTACTACTACTACTACTATACTACTACTACTACTACTACTACTACTACTACTACTACTACTACTACTACTACTACTACTACTACTACTACTACTACTACTACTACTATCGCTACTGCTACAACTACGACGATGAGGAGAAGGAGGAGGACCACGTTTACCGCTCCTACTAATGCTGTTTTCCTAGAGGCTCCAACTCCTAGGTAGGGTCGCACTGGGATAGTTTTACGTGGATGTGTCCAGCAGAGGTCCGCCACCCCTGGGTCGGTGGATGTGGGGTGGCTTCGGGGGGGTGAAGGGGGGAGACATAGGAATGTAACATAATACGATATGTAGCAATTACGCAGTCAGTGGGTGCATTGGATACGTTGCATTGGGGCTTCCGCTCCGCTGCCCGACCTGCCTCCGAGCAGGTTGGGGTTATCGAGGGCGACGAGGGAAGCGGCAGCCCCGTCTTCCCTCCCAGCGCCGGCTCTACTCATGGGCGCCGCCGTGACCAACTTCCACGTGACAGGGGCTGCGCCCTGGTTCGCCCAGGAGAAAGAGCAATACAATCCAGACGGTGTGCGGCCTTTTGGGCGCCTCTGTGAGCCTTTTGGGATGCTTCTTGGGGATTTCCTGGAGGCCTCTTGGGGGCCTCTTGGGGCCCCTAGGGGGCCTCTTTAGGAAAAAAAAACAATACACTCCAGTCGTTGCGCAGCCTTTTGGACGCTTCTTTGAGGCCTTTGGGAGGCTTCTTGGGGATTTCCTGGAGGCCTTCGGGGGACTTCTTGGGGCCCCTTTGGGAGCCTCTTTGGGGCCTCTTGGGGCCTCTTGGGGGCGGTTTGGGCCGTCTTGGGGCGCTCTTGCGCCGCGTCGCCCCTTCGGAGATCGTCTTGGGGGCTCCCGCGGCCGCCTTGAGGCTCTCTCGGGGTCCTTTCGGACTGTCTTAGGGTCCTCTTGGACCGTTTTGGGGGCCTCTTTGGGCCGTCTTGGGGCCCTCACGGGCCGTCTTGGCGCCCTTTTGGGGGCTTCTAGGGCCTTTTTGGGGCCACTTTGGAAGCTGCTTGGGCCGTCATTGGCTTTTCAGAGTCGAGGAAGGCGAGAACGCCAAAATCTTTCCAAAACCATAGGGGAATCAATGATTCTGGCCTCTGGAGGCGCTCTTGGGGGTGGTCTTGGGGCCCTCTCGGGGCGTCTCGGGAGCTTTTTGGGCGCTCTTGGTGCCATCTTGGGTGGTCTTGGGGCAGTTTTGGTGCTTTCTTGGGACGCCCTACGCCATCAGTAGCCTTGCTGACGCCCCTTGTGGGCTTCGAGGAGGGTCCAGAGGCCCAAGCCAATGATTCCCATAGGTTTTTTAGGTTTTCACAAAGTACGCGGAAACGGGTCGGCGACTCGGCGGCGGCCCTGGGGGGGGGATTAAGGGGGTGTGCTTCTCAATGTATGAGAATGCGATGTTTTGCAATTGGCCTTCCTTGACGTATCGTGGCTGGGCCCTGGCGTCACACACCCGTCCTGTCGGACTGCCGAGACGTTTCGCTGCAGTCCCGACGTGGATCTCGGGCCGCCGCACAGCCGACCCCTTTGGGGGACTCCTGGCAGGTCTTTCGAGGGCCACCTGGCGGCACTTTTGGAGCCTTTCGGGGGCTGTTTTGGGCCCTCTTTTGAACCTCTGGTGGGCCTCTGGTGGGCCTCTTGTAGCCTCTTGGGGGCTTCTTGGGGGCTTCTGTTGGGCCTCTGGGAGGCTTCTTGGGGCCGGGGGCTCGAAATTTCCGTTCGGGTCCTCCGGTTGGGCCCCCTTCCTGGGGCCGTCTTGGGGGCCTTTTGGGCCGTATTGGGGCCCTCTTGGGCCGTCTTGGAGCCTTCTTGGGGGCTTCCTGGGCCGTCTTGGGGCGATCTTCTTTTGGGCCGTCTTGGACGCTGTGAAAGCCCAAAGGGCGAATGTGCTAAAATCAGAAGTTTCCCCAAAGGAAATGAGACGGTTTTTGCTTCTGGGGGCCATCTTGGGACGCCTCTTGGGGGCCTCTTGGGGCGTCTCGGGGGCCTCTTGGGCCGTCTGGGGGCCATCTTGGGCGTATTGGAACGATCCATCGGCGACTCGGGGCCCTCTTGTGGGCCTCTTGGGGCCCTCATGGCCCGTCGTGAGGCCCGTGGTGCGTTCAGCCGGGGCGGGCCGGACTCCCCCTGGCTCTCCAAACCGACCGGACCGGGCCCCGGCGGGAGGGGTTTGGGGAGGGGGAAGCATTTCACATGCCGATGATCCCAAGCGGTCGGCGGGATTTTATTGCGCGCGCTACTCAGCACACCAGTCCTCATTATACCACGACTGACGGGCTCTCGGAATCTTTCCAGATTGCGTACGGAACGAATCACTGGCTGCTTCCGATCATCCGAGAAACTTCCCTCTCCGCTGGGCCCCGCGGGGCCGCTCCCAAAACGCCGCGTTTGAAAATCCAGCAAAAATGCGAAGCGACCCCCCGTAAAGAAAATAATATCTTTGCGGGGGTCCCTGAGCATTTTTTCCCATGCCGACAGAGTAGCACAAGCGGCGTCAAGGCTGGTATTGTCATGCGCCGGGTCGATTATCGAGTAGGGCAACCGCGCAGCCCGCCCGCTGCCCAAGGTTCCCTCGCTCCCTCGCCTCCCATTCTCGTCTCAACCCTCCCACTGCCTTCTTGCGTCGCATGTGGCTCAAACCTGCTGGTTCGCGCCCCGCGCCTCGTGAATGACTGGGCGCGCTGATCTGACCCGCCAGTGAGGGTACACGCGTGCCAACTCGATGATGCATCATATTTGCGTGTCCCACCGGATCGACCCGACCCGCTCGTTAGGGTCCACCCGCTCAGCCCGACCCTCCCGCCCGACCCGACCCGCCTGTTAGGGCACACGCGTTCCAGCTCGATGATGCCCGCCCGAGCCGACCCGCCCGTTATGGCACGCGCGTGCCATCTCGATGATGCACATAAGTTTAATCGAGTCCCGCCCGCCCGACCCGACCCGCCCGTCAGGGCTCGCCCGACCCGACCCGCCCGACCGACCCGATCCGCCCGCTAGGGCACACCCGTGCAATCTCGATGATGCATCATACCTGAGTGCCCTGCCCGCCCCACCGACCCGCCAGGTAGGGCCCGCCCGCCCAGCCCGACCCGCTCGCCCGACCCAGCCCGCCTGTATAGCGCACGCGTGCCATCTCGATGATGCCCAACACTTGTAACCAACCCCTGGGTGGGTCCCCTGCCGATTGAAAATTGAAATATTCAATCGGCGACCTAAATATGTGAGTTCAAAACCTCGGAATTGAATTCGGCCACCGCCACTTCAATATTGGAGTTGGAAGTCCCAAATCGAAATACTGAAAAGGTTCAATTCTGGATTCCAGAACTGGAATATTGAAATATTGAAATTTAAATCTCAATGTTGAGTTTCACCTCAATGTTGGGTGTCAAGCCCAATATTGAGGCTTGAACTCCAATAGTGAACTTACGAGGCCGTAGGCCGGGCCAGAGGAGAAACGGGAAAAGCTCGCATTTCCCAGGGGAGAGACAACGGGCAGAGTGGGGGAGGGGGAGGACATTCTGGACATTCTGGACAATGAGGGCTCATGGACAGCCCCAAGACAGAAATCACACAACATGTACAAGCACTATGCAGGCACTCAGCTGGATGACAACACAAAGAAGCGAACGAGGGACCCCATTACCTCATCACGCCATCCACACCACGCCCTTCAGCACAGCAGAGCATGGCATGGGCACGAAGTGCACGCACCTGATCCTCTCCCACAGGTTGAGGAGGAGGAGGAGGAGGAGGAGGAGGAGGAGGAGGAGCAGCAATAGCAGCAGCAGCAGAAGAGAAAAAGCCTCCTCCTGGGAAGGCCTGACGTACCGCTCTTCGGTATCTCGCCTGCTCCCGGCGTCGGGCGATGGTCTGCCGCAGCTCGGAGGTGAGTTCCACTCGGACGGGGGGAGGCGGAGGAGGAGGAGGAGCGGGGTGGGGAACCCAGGGATCCCCAGACGCCTCCAGAGCCCTCAACATCCCTTCTTCAGCCTTCGGATCCTCCTCCTCAGGCCACAAAGAGGCCTCCTCACACACAGGCTGAGCCTGGGAGGAGTCCTGGGAGGGTAGTGGGCCACAAGGATCCTGGGGACCAGTCGGGGCGGGAGGGCGATCAAATCTGGTGTCCCTGGGCCCCCTTTGTCTGAAACCTGCAACGTCAAGAGCAATGTCCTCATCACTCGGTGCTGCAGCAGCATAGGGGTCAAGAGCCTGAAAAAACACGCTCAGACCGTCGGGTAGATCGGAATAGTCCAGCTCGTTACCATCAGATAAACGATAAACTTCCTCCACATATTTATACACAGCTCTCCCCATTGCAGCACATAGCTCCTGAGGGTACCTTTTTTTGGGGGGGACGTCCTCCATTTCCCTGTGGAAGGGCCAATCCCAAGCAAAGTGTTGTGGGTCATCTTAGGGTGATCACATCTGCTCCCTCTGTCTAGTCCCTTGATTTCGTCCACGATGGAGTCTAGACGGATACACAAGAATGTCGTCGGAGCCTTACTGACCTGTCCAAACACACACTGATCAAACGACACAGTTCTGCAGGGTGGGGCAGCACTCAGGGCACATGACGTGGCAGGCTGCCACGAACTGGGGGCTCATTCCTCCCAGTGTGCCGTCTCTGGATGTTCCTTTAAAGCACAAACACCCACCTCGAGGCAGGTCAACATCAGCAAGTGCTGGCTCAGCAAGAGCTGGGTGACGATAGAGAGCTGTATATGCTAACGCCTGGTAACATCAGGACGACCGCACCGATGCTTAAGTGTACGGAGAGGAGCAGGGGGACGGTAACGATCGGCAACTCGGAGCTCCTGCCAGCGAGCAGCAGACCAGGTTTCGCACGGAGGGCCTCCTATGAGGCCGATAGCACGTCCTGATCTCAGGAGCGAGCCCCACTTCTGAGCAATATCTGCCCGGGTTAGATCTCCATTCGCGGCGTCACAGGCCACATCGCAATACATAAAAAATAACAGTCACATGACCATGTACCAGCACACGTTCTAACTCATCTTGCACATCACCAACACGCCTCGCTCCTGACAACAGGTGTAAAAAAGGCAAGCACAGCATACTGCAGTGGCCGAGGGCATCTCTCGGCAGCTGGGCCATCATAGGTCAGAGGTTCAAGCATATGTTCATCTGCCAGCGGGGGGTCGTAGTTGGGTTCCACCTCCTGGACCTCGAACAGGGGCTCGGGGAAATCCTCGTACTGGTAATACATACTACGCGTAACCTGCCAGGCCTCCACATCGGGCAACTGAGTCTGCTGAGGACCATTGCGGGGACCAGGAAACCGATACGCAGGGAACCAGGCCCTCATCCTCATGGCCCCCTTCTTGCGGGCCTCCTTACCCTCCAAGGCCACCTCCTCCAAAACTTCAGGAGCCTCGGATTCCAAGAACGAGAGCGCAGAGATGTAACAGTTGGGGTTGCCATAAGCAACATGATCAATGCTCAATTCCACAAAGCTGAATTGAACCAGGCAGATAGGGCAAGTACTGCTGTAGATATAGCGAGCGGCAACCGAACGCTGCTGATGGCGAAGCCGTGCAATATGAAACTTCATTGTTGCAGACTTGTTCGACGAGAACGGGCAAAAAGGACAACGATGCACAACAGGTGCAGGTACCGGCTTCAGAGCAAGACCTGGTGGGATATTAGCAGCTTGCTGAAAAAAAACACCTGCGTTCTTAGTCGAGCGTCATCGATGCGACTGGACCAGCGAATCTGAGCTTCAACTCCAGAACGGACCAAGTTGGCCCAGAGTTGTTCCCGACCGAGGATCTCCTTTTCCCAAGGCCCAAACTCAGAGTAAGGACTTGGAAACTCCCAAAGCCTGGATACCCGAGTACGTAGCCACCGAAGATCCTCCAGGACCGTGTTGAATTAGGAGTGCTTGGGCTCCGCAGTGGCCCTGGTAAGCCCCAAAAGAGCCCCAGGAGCATGCCGATACAGACGACTGAGATAACGAAGACGGTCCCAATGCATCATGATATCCACATCACACATGCACGCAGCCGCCAGGATGGCAGAATCGGGCTCGGCACCATCATCATAGGCAGGTTGTCCCAAGGCGGAGCGATACATCCTAATGATGCCAGCACGATAGCGATTGAACTGCGCACAGGTAGGTTGGCGCCACGTCGCCGCACTGTAATTGCCTGCCGGACATGACCAGCACATCAGCGAGTTGCAGTTTGAGCTGCACAGGGAGCTGAGGATTCGAGAAGACCACCTGCCTAAGAGCCTGCAACGACGACGATGTTGACAAAACACGGAAGGCCAGCTCAGGGGCCATGTCCTGCTTATCCGAGACCATCCCACCTAGATGCTTATACGAATGCACAGCCTCCAGAGACAAGCCCTCGGGAAACGTGTAGGCGGGCGGAATCGACACCTTCCCCTCCTCCTCGATCCAGAACTGCTTACGTGCCACCACAGACCCAAGGCCTCTGAAGGTAACCAGCAAGGCGGTCTTGGCGGGGCCCACGTGGATCTTGAGGCCCACGGGGGTGAAGGAATCAGCCACAATAGCCACCAGGACGCGCTTTCGTTGAATAATGGATCCAGCGGGGCCCCAAGCATTAAATTGGCTGTCGTCGCTATACTCGGCGTCATTGGCAGAGACCTCAGTGTCACACTGTGCCGGGGATCCAGGGTTCTGACCGAGGGGACCTCGAGCTCCTGCTGAAGCCCAGCCGCAACCAGGAGGTCCCACGTCTTACGAACGCACTTGGAAACGATGAACCGGAAAAGCTGAGCAGCCAGAGTATTGCTAGGCCTGGTCCCGGTAGTCATGAGGGCAACGAGCCCCGAGCCTTGCGTGGTGGCCCATGTCCCCGCCAAGGTCTCTGCCAGGACACGTCGAAGGTGCGCAGGAACCTCCAGTCCCTCCAGCAGCGGCCGCTGGCCCATCCGATATCTCCCCCTCTCCCTCGAAGCGAATGAAAATCTCACGAACAGCATGGGGAAACGCAGCTTCCAAGTCCACGAAGAGCGTCGACATCGATTCGCAACGACCACGATAATGCCCCTGCATAAGCCGACACATGTGAACAGCAAAATCCACCCCTCGACCCTTGATACCTCCACATTGCGACTCTGGTGCAAGCGCGCCGAGAAAGTGCTGGAGACGGCCAGCCACGAGAGCACGTGCGCGTTTGCCCTCCTGGGGCCCTATGGCCACTGAGCGGCTGGATACACACTGGTTGGGCTTGCCACGGCCTGCGTAAAAATCAGCCAAGCGTGAATTTGTCCACTGTAGCGGTTCATGTAGACATTACATATATTTCATTACCACCTGGCAAGCATATCCGAGCACATTGGGTAAATCACAACTTTAAGATAGCGCCTGGGGCACAAACCAAGTCATTCGCACAGGAACTCGAGGTCTTCAGTAGCTTCTGCTCAAACATAGCAAGCGTCGGCAAACTCTTCGCCGCTGGGGAATCGATCTCTGCCAGCTGATAGCACGACTCACGTGCACATTGCAGTGAGCTATTAGCAGGCGCGCGAAAGCCAAGCTCTTGTTCGGCAAAGTGCTCCAGCCACCTGTCACGACCAGCCGACCGCGTCAGAGCAGGCGCACCATCTTTCAAGAGAATCTGAGCGGACTGGCTGACAGGACGTTTCCTTGAGGATCCGACTCCCAGCGCGCGTAGCTGGCCGAAGGCTTGCCGAAACCCTTTCAAGAGAAAAGAACTCGCAACTGCATTCGAGATCTGCTCCATCTTGGTAGCTTAATCCAACGCGCACGACCAGCCGATCAAGCTTGAAGTGAGAAGCGTCACATTACTCCCCATGGCCATCATAAGACCACGCCAGCGCCGAGGGAGAGACATGCACGTGAAAGACGAAAGGCAGGATTGGCAGGCACGCGAGCAAGCTCCTGACTTATTGCTAGAAGGTTATCCCTGTCAGTAAGCCGAGCAAGCCGTTGACAAGCTGGAAGATAACGTCGAGCCGCCACCTGAAGCGCATCAACCTGGGACCGAAACTCCTCGACGAGCCTCACAAGCCGTTGCCGGCATCGTATCCCATTCGAGCCATTGGACCCGGATCGGATCCGTAGCCTGCCCCAGACACCCTCGTGCTTCTGGTGGCCCAGAGAAGCCCAAGCTTGGAAACCAGCTGCATGAGAGCTCTGGGTGCTTTTCGGGTCCAATTACGATACATGGCCCTTAGGTGTTTCCAAAGTTCCTAGAGCTCCAGAGTCCTTTCACTTACCCAATCCTGTCGACGGGGATCTTCAGGCACCAGATGCTCGCGAGCAACGGCAACGAGATGCGCGTCCACTCGAGCGCAGTGCGCCGCGGCTGACTCGGACCAGTCAGGCTTCTGAAAAGCGGCAACATGCTGATCAAATGCCGCGCGAACAGCAGGGTCACGCAGCCGGTCAGCTTGCGCGCGCAGCTGCGGCCAACGATGTTTCAAAAATATCTAGTGACCCTGACGGCGCGCCCACTGAGACGAAGGCAGGGCAGTGGCCCTCAACAGCGCTAGCAAGATCAACAGTATGGCCCACCTGCACCTGCTGGACCCAGCTCAGCCAATGCTGGGGAACAAGCACGTAGTCGACGTTTCTTAGTCTTCCCGTCCGTGCGTACATGCGTATGATGTGTGTCCCCAAGAGGAGCAGGTATGAAAGCGGAAGGGGGCCGCCACCTGAAAGCGATGGCAGAACGCGCGCAAACAGGCCCCCGAGAAGTTCTCCTCAACAGCCTCGATATCCCCAACCTGCAGGGGGCACCTGGACCCCACTTCGGCATTCGCATCTAGCAGAAGCACAGGATGCACACCAGGGATCATAAAGCCACGTATGGTATTTTGAATATCTAGCCACCACCTTTCCTTTCAGTTTGTATTCTCACGAGCAGAATGAGGATCATGAGCAGCAACGAGCAGTAGGTGCAGCCCAGGAACATGAAAGCGAAGCACGAGCCGATTCGCATCGGCATACAGCTGGGAGATGTGCTGTCGGCCTGGCTTGGCACCCTTCACGGATAGCTCAGCGTTGATGTAGATGGCCACGCCATCCGAACCATTGTCAGCACATTGTTAGATCAGGATCACGAGGATCATCAGGACCACCAGGATGAGCAGTGGCCGATACATGTTTATCTTCGCGTCGGCCTCGTCGGCAGCAGCACATCCACGACCAACGCCACGCGAGGCTGCCCTCGCCCGACTCGGCTCCCTGCGGCCGTCGAGGCGAGACTGGCTTGGCGCGCGGCTGGATGCGCGCGTGGGCGAGCGCTCGCGCGCGGGCTCGGCCGCAGGGCCCGGGCGCGCAGCCGGATCGGCTGACCCAGGCGGCGCCGCCGTGGCAGCCGCTGCCGTCGCGGCCGCTCCCGCAGCCGCAGCCGCCGCGGCCGCGTCGGCTGCCCTCGCGGTGGCTGCCGCTTCCGCAGCCGCCGACGCAGCAGCTGCATCGACACGCGCGGCCCCAGGCGTCGGCTCGTCCGCGAAGGAGACGCGGGACTGTGGCACAGGGATGTTGGCTCCTCCGCCCGTCTGGATCTGCAGTTGGTGAATGACTCCAGCGAAACCCTCGAGCTGAGCCATCGTGGCCGAGATCTGGGCCTGGCGCGCTGCGAGGGATCCAAGGGCTGAGAGCGGCATTGCCTGTGCCGCGCCCCCAGGGGCCCGTGGCGCACCCGCGGCCCCAGGCGCCCCAGGCACACCAGCTGCCGACGGCGGGGCAGCAGCACCGACTGGACCATCTGCCGCACACTTGGCAGTCTCCTTCTCGATCTGGATCAGGTTCTTGAGCTCCACGAGCGTCTTGTTCATGTGCTCGAGGTCGCGCTGGGCCAATTCGACATCGATGGTCGCCTGCTTCATCTGCGTCTGCAAGTCGTCCAGCACGTCGTGCACTTTCTGCAGGCGCTTCTCGGCTCTCTCCAGGGCCTCCTCCTACTTGCGAAGCTGTGCTTTGAGGCCCCTCGCTCTGAACAGCAAAGTCAAGGTCGTCGCGAACTCTAGGACGGCGTCGTCGTAGTCCTCGTTCGCGTCGAGCCTGTCGAGGATAATCGTTTTCAAGGCTTCGAGCCTTGCTGAGACCTGCTCCTTGTAAGCATCGACCTCGGAATCGGACGCCTGAGGACCAGGCGGCGCCCTCCAGCAGCGAGGATGTAGACGAGCAGTCTTCGGCAGAGCGGGACGGATATGCAGAAAGTCCTTCGCCGACCTGTACTCGTCGCCGCCCTTGAGGTCCTGCTCCGACTGCGAGGAGCTCGATGCCACCTCCCGGGGCTTGGCAGGGCTCAGGATGCCACGAGACGGCGAGGCCTCGCGGTGAGCAAGAGCAGCTTTGCCCTTGTCCTTGTCCCTGTCCCTGCCCTTGCCACGGGCAGCAGCGCCATTGCGAGGAGGCGGTGCATTGCCAGTTCTGCGGGGATGGGATCGTCTTCGCGGAGGTGGCTCGAGCTTCACATTGCCACACTGGCGGCAATCCACTCGCTCGTGCCAGTTCGAGCAGTAGCAGACACCACAGGACCACGGGGATCCTGGCGGTGACCACGTCACAACAGGCTTGGTCATCGCACCTGGCAGAACGAGACCACGAGGTTGTCGACTGTGATGCCGTTGCAGCAACTTCTTAGCCGCCACAAGGCGTAGTGGCACACGGGCATGGGCGCGACTCGCCCTGACCCTCCGGTGTCGCGCGGGCTCCCCAGCCCTCCCCGCGTGGCGATGGGGGTCAGCGCGGCCGCGAGGCAGCGCTATGGCGGGCTGCGGTCAGACGGCGCGTCTAGTAGCTGTCCCGAAGGTGAGGGGCCACTACCTGGTAGCGCCCAGACCCCTCGAGCCGGGAGCGGCTGAGGGGGAGGAGGTGGAGGAGGAGGCCGTAGCATGAAGAGCATGCCCCGCCCAAAACAGTCACCCGAGGCGTTTGGTGACTGTTTTGGGCCCGCCCGCCCAGAACAGTCACCAAGAGCCTTGGGCGACTGTTTTGGGCGGGCGGAGCCCGGCGGGCGAGACATCGAAGCACGACGCAGCTCTCGCGGTAGCAGGCGCTTGCTCTAGCGGGCTGGTCGGGTCGGGCGGGCGGGACCTTCGAGGTTGATGCAGCTCTCTGAGTAGCACGCGCTTGCCCTGGTGTGCCCGTCGTGTCGGGTGGGCGGGACATCAAAGCACGACGCAGCCCTCGCGGTAGCAGGCGCTTGCTCTAGCAGGCCGGTCGGGTCGGGCGGGCGGGACGTTAAAGGTTGACGCAGCTCTCTGAGTAGCACGCGCTTACTCTAGCGGGCCGGTCGTGTCGGGCGGGCGGGACATTGAAGCACGACGCAGCTCTCAGGCTAGCGGGCGTTTGCTCTAGCGGGCCGGTCGGGTCGGGCGGGTGGGACGTTAAAGGTTGACGCAGCTCTCTAAGTAGCGCACGCTTGCCCTAGCGGGCCGGTCGGGTCGGGCGGGCGGGACATTCAAGCACAACGCAGCTCTCGAGGTAGCGTGCGCTTGCTCTAGCAGGCCAGTCGGGTCGGGCGGGCGGGACGTTAAAGGTTGACGCAGCTCTCTAAGTAGCACGCGCTTGCCCTGGCAGACCCGTCGGGTCGGGCGGGCGGGACATTAAAGCACAACGCAGCTCTCGAGGTAGCGTGCGCTTGCTCTAGCAGGCCGGTCGGGTCGGGCGGGCGGGACGTTAAAGGTTGACGCAGCTCTCTAAGTAGCACGCGCTTGCCCTGGCAGACCCGTCGGGTCGGGCGGGCGGGACATTAAAGCACGATGCAGCTCTCGAGGCAGCGCGCGCTTGCTCTAGCGGGCCGGTCGGGTCGGGCGGGCGGGACGTTCAAGGTTGACGCAGCTCTCTAAGTAGCACGCGCTGGCCCTTGCGGGCCGGTCGGGTCGGGCGGGCGGGACATTAAAGCACGATGCAGCTCTCGAGGTAGCGTGCGCTTGCTCTAGCGGGCCAGTCGGGTCTGGCGGGCGGGACGTTAAAGGTTGACGCAGCTCTCGAAGCAGCGCGCGCTTGCTCTAGCGGGCCGGTCGGGTCGGGCGGGCGGGATATTAAAGCACGATGCAGCTCTCGAGTAAGCGTGCGCTTGCTCTAGCAGGCCGGTCGGGTCGGGCGGGCGGGACGTTAAAGGTTGACGCGGCTCTCTAAGTAGCACACGCTTGCCCTAGCGGGCTGGTCGGGTCGGGGGGCAGGTTCGAAATTGCGAACTCAGGAGGAGGAGGAGGAGGACGATCTTTTTCGCCACGGGCGCCCAGCCCAAATCAGTCACCGGAGCCTCTTGGTTACTGTTTTGGGCGGGCGTGGATTTAAGGATGAATATCGGCAGCAATCGGAGGAGGAGGAGGAGGAGGAGGAGGAGGAGGAGGAGGAGGAGGAGTTGGAGGAGGAGGAGGAAATATGCCTCTAACCTCCATGTTCGCAGGCCACTCGAAAGTCCAATATTGGACTTCCCATCCCCGGAATTGAAAACCCCAGTATCGGGCTTCAGAAACCCCAATATCGGTGTTGGAACCTCGATATTGGACCAAGACCTCAATATTGAACCCCACTATTGGGAAAAGGCAGTATGTCAATCCGGAGTTTGACAACTCCATTTAGGTTTTTTCTCAATATAGGAGTTTGGGAACTCCAATATTGAGGGTGGGGATGGATCCTTTTCAATTCCGGAGTCGAAGTCCCAATTTTGGGGACCCACCGCCAGTGGAGAGCCAACCAATACTTTAGTGCCCCGCCGTCCCGCCGGTTAGGGCACACGCGTGCCAATTCGATGACGTATCATACTTTAATCTCCCGCCCGCCCGACCCGACATGCCTGTTAAGGCACGCGCGTGCCAGCCCGATGACGCATCGCATTTTAATGTCCCGCCCACCCGACCCGATCCGCTCTTTCAGGCCCGCCCGCTCGACCCGACCCGCCCGGTAGGGTGCACGAGTGTCAATTCGATAATGCAACATTTGTTATTGTCCCGCCCACCCGACTTGACACCGAATGCCCGACCCGTCCGCCCGCCCGACCCGACCGCCCGACCCGACCCGCCCGCCCGACCCGGCCCACTCTTTTATGAGAGAAGCGTGCCATTTCGATGATGCATCAGACTTGAATGTCCCGCCCGCTCGACCAGTCCCGCCCGTCAGGGTCCGCCGGGCCGACCCGACCTTCCTGTTTGAGTGCAAGCGTGCCACTTCGATGATGCATCATACTTTAGCGTCCCGCCCGCCCGACCCGACTGTTAGATTTCTCGAGCGCCAGTTCGATGACGCATCAGACGGTGATGTCTTTCACGCCCAACCCGACCCGACCTGGCGTCCGCTCGCCACGCAAGACCTCCCGCTAGGGCTCACGCAGCTATCATTTCTTCAAGTTCCGCCCGCCCTAGTCGGCCCGAGCGTTCGCATCAGCCTGCCCAGCCTCCACTCGGCGAAATGGGGCCGCAAGGCCTCAAGCAAAAGAGGCCGAGATACCCAGAGACTCCGCGACGGTTTTCAATTTTCTTTCTGGGGGTGGCGGCGAAACATTCCCGATAGATTTGTGATTTCGACTCGGCTGGACCGAGAGGTTGCTATTCATGCCTCGGCGCGGCTGTTCGTCCTTGCCCTGCTCGTCCTCGTCTTCTTCATCTCCTCCTCCTCCTCCTCCTTCTCTTCCCCCTCCTGCGGCCCATCGCCATTAGGAGGATGAGGAGGAGGAGGCGGAGGTGATAAGGAGGAGGAGAAGGTGGACGAGGAGGAAGAGGAGCAGGAGGAGGAGCAGGAGGAGAAACAGGACAAGGAAGTGGAGGAAGGGGAACACAGAAAACGAGGAGGAGGAGGAGATGGATGAGATGGAGGAGGAGTTGCAGAGGGCGATAGGAGAGAATGAGGACGAGGATGAGGATAGGGATAAGGACGAGGATGAGGATGATGGTTATGATGATGATGTTGATGCTGTTGCTGATGCTGATGCTGACAATGGTGATGGTGATGGTGGTTGTGGTGGTGGTAATGTTTTTTGCTGATGCTGATGTCGGTGTTGATGCTGATGATGATGATGATGATGATGATGCTGATGATGGCGGTGGTTGTGGTGTTGGTGATGATGACGCCGATGATGTCTATGACGGTGCCTTTGATGTGATGACGATGACGATGACGATGATGATGATGATGATGATGCTGCTGATACTGATGATGATGCTGATAATGCTGCTGATGATGATGAGAGGCGAATGATGATGCTGATGATGATGAGTATGATAATGATGATGCGGATGAGGATGAGGATGAGGATGATGATGATGATGATCATCACCCTCATTGTTCTCACCACCATCATCAGCATCATCATCATCACCAGTATTATCATCATCATCAGCATAGTCATCATCATACTGATCATCATCACCGCCATTAACATCATCATCATCATCATCGTCATCATCATCAGTGCCAACCACACCATTATCAGCAGCAGCATGATGATCATGATGGTCATGGTGATCATGAAGATGCTGCTGCTAATGATGCTGCTGATGATAAAGATGATGATGCTGACGATGATGATGCTGATTCTCATGATGCGTATGATAATGATGATGCTGCTGATGGTGATGATGGTGTTGGTGGTGGTGGCGGTGATGACGATGATAATGATGATGATGATGACGATAATGATGATGGTGATGATGATTATGGTGAGGATGAGGATGAGGATAAGGAGTATGATGTGGACGATTATGATGATGAGGAGGAGGAAGAGGCTCATGGTGATGCTGATGAGAATGATGATGCTGATGATGGTGATGATGCTGATGCTGCTGATGATGATGATGATGATGATGATGATGGTGATGATGATAAAGGTGGTGGTGGAGGTTGTGATTCTGGTGGTGGTGGTAGTCACTACCACCATCACCATCATGAGTTCGCCACCACTACCAGGTAGTGATGACGAAATGATGATGGTGATGCTGATGCTTTGTTGCTGCTAATGATGAGGACGAGGATGGGGATGAGGATGATGCTGTCGTTGCTGTTGTTGGTGTGGTTGGTGATGCTGATGATGATGGTGATGATGATGCTGATGATGGTGATGATGATGACGTTGTTGCTGTTGTTGTTGATGATGGTGGTGGTGGAGGAGGAGGAGCAGGAGCAGAAGCGGGGAGGAGCTGCAGGAGGAGGAGCAGGAGGAGGAGAAGGAGAATGCAGAGGAGAAGGACAGTATCGGATGAGCAGGAACAGGAGCAGAAGGAGGAGGAGGAGGAGGAGGAGGAGAAGGAGAGGACGAGGATGAGGAGGAGCAGGAGCAGGAGCAGGAGGAGGAGGAGGAGGAGGAGGAGAGGGGGAGAAGGAGGGGAGGAGGACGGCGAGGACGAGGAGGAGGAAGAGGAGGAGGAGGAGAGAACACGACTCTCGAGAGGCCTCCCCTGGACGTATGGGAGGTCTCCCTGGAGGCTTCCCATGGTCCTCCTGGAGGTCTCCGAGGAGGCATCCCTTGGTCCTCCCGGAGGTCTCTGAGGAGTGCACTGGTCTTCCCAATGGTCTCCCAGGTCCTCCCGGAGGTCTCTCCCTGGGCGGAGGTCATCCTCGGGACGTTTGGTGGAGTACCAGGGGAGGTCTCTGGGATGCCTCCTTTCCCTGGGAGAAGGCCTCCTGAAGGATCTGGTGGAGGACCAGTCGCTCGCTACCCTTACTCCTTTTCCGCACTCCCCTCTACCCATCACCCGTGTAGCCAATTCTCTCCCCAGGGGTTGTCAATTATTCATGTTACTCGGCTTGTTACATGGTTGCGTCGTTTACTACCCGAGTCGTGATCACCGCTTCTGTTGCCGAGTCGGAGGCAGACGACCATAGCCGCAGCCATCATCGTGTAGCTTGTGTCGCTTTGCAGACAACGTGCTAGGTACGCGCATCCTGCAGTTTCTTATCCGTCTCCTGATAGCCGTCCGTTGACCTCTGCAATACAACGCGTAGGGGCAGTGTTCGGCAGAACCTACCGCTTGAAGCTACAGACTCTTGATGCTTACAGCGGTGCTTGTTGTTTGCCTCTTGTTGCAGAGGTCCGCAGATGCGCCTCTCTGCTCCCTGCGTTCGGCAGGCCTGCAATCTTAGAAGCGGCTCGTGTGGGCAGACTCCATCGCCGCTCGTTAGCACCAGCAGCATGTCCCGCCGCTCTGTTTAATTATATCCTTAGGCGAAGGCAGTTCTTTTGCGCAGCCGAGCCCCACTATCAATGCCACGCGCGCATTGGAACAAAAATTGTAATGGTGATATGGGGGCCACTTTGGATGCTTTTTTGGATGGCCGAGTTTCACTATATGGGCTTCAACTGGTTATCCACAATATCAAGTTGGGAACTCAGAGGCCGCCAAGCCGGGCTAGGATGGCCCAATACGCTCCGCTCTCTCGCTCGCACGATCTCTCTCTCTCTCTCTCTTTCTCTTGTTCTGTATATCTCTGTTTCTTTTGTCGTTTCTCTTTTTGTTTTTCCTCTCTCTCTCTCTCTCCTCTCTCCACAGCAGCCAGCTAACCCGCCACCAGGCGAGGACGAGGCGGCCAAAGAACGTGTGCAGCTCATGCTAAGGCAGCCCAGCCACCCGCCACCAGGCGCGATCGGCACGGCCAGCACAGCCAACCAAACTGTAGGCGACGAGACCAGAGTGAAGGCACCATGGCCTCAGCATCACGGCGACACATTAGTGTGTTACCAGGCTTGGTCACAAAATGCGTAGACCCAGGGACAGTCAGGACCCCGTCTTGACAGATCCCGAAGAGCACAGACCGCCTGGATCGACCACCAGGGCCGATCGCCTGGCCCCCCCTCCCCAGGTGAACAGCCAGTCGTGCCCTGATGCTCACCGATAGCACACTACGGATTACCTCTCCATCTTTTGAGTGCGCTGCGCGAGCTGCTGGCAACTTTCGCGTAATTCTAGCGCTGGGCCGCCGCGGGGGGGGCCCAAGGCGGGGCCGTCAGTGCCAGGGCGCCGTATCACGCATGCCGAAGCGTGCGTGCAGCTGGCGTCTCTCTGTTTTGCGGGTGTGCAGATTGAGCGCGGCACGCTCTGATCGCCGCTTCCCGCCTCTGCTTTCCAGTCGGCGTCCCGACGGACCGCGCCAGCGGGGAGGGTTGTCTCCCCATCCCTGTTCGCACAAGCGGCACCTCCCGCCACAAGAAGGTTGGCACGGAGGGCGCTTGCAGCCCTCGCGCCCGACGGAGTTCGGCCCTCCGAGCTAGTGCGATGTTGTTATTCCACTCTCTCTCTCTCTTTCTCTTTCTCTTTCTTTTTTTTTTTTCTCTCTCTCTCTCTCTCTCTCTCTCTCTCTCTCTCTCTCTCTCTCTCTCTTTCTCCCTCAATATCTCCCCCTTCGTGCTCGCGCTCATGCACGCGCCATGCAATAGCTGTTGCCCATCCCTCTCGTTAGTTATCATAGGTCTCCTGCCTCGATGTGAATTTCGGTTCGCGCCTGCCTCTCTCGCCTCGCCTCTCCCTCTCGATTATGCCCTCGTCCCTCTTCTTCTGGATTTTCCTGTGCATCCCTCCTTCCACCCGCCGACACGTTTGCATCCTCCCTTCCCCGAGGTCTCTGGACGCCCCTGGAGGTCTCTGGAGGTCCATAGAGGTCATCGAGGAGGAGGAGGAGGAGGAGGAGGAGGAGGAGGAGAAGGAAGAGGAGGAGGAGGAGGAGGAGGAGGAGGAGGAGGAGGAGGAGGAGGAGGAGGGAGGAGGGAGGAAGGAGGAGGAAGGAGGGAACCTCACCCCTCCCCCGACCCCTCCCCGACCTCATCCGTTTCCCCCCTCCCTGTGCAATGGTCCCGCTTAGAACCACTGCCCTGATCGTAGTCCTTGTTGATACTACTCTCTTCTCTCTTCTGACACGTGCTAAACGTACTGTCGGTGTTCGGGTCGAATCTATGGGCAGTGCTGGTGCGAGGCTGCTCGCACTATGGTGATGAACAGGATCTGTTTGTCAGCGGGCAGTTCGCTGTCCTGCGTCTCTAGGACGCACACCAGGAGTCCAGCGTCGCTGAGACGCTGCAAAAGCTTGAGCCAGAACGGTTTCGGATCAACCTGTTCTGGGATATTATAATGGGGATCTCGAAGGATCTCGGAGGGCCTACTAAGCAAGGCTGGCTGCAGTCTGGAGGCTAAAGGGGGGCCCGATTCGCCGGGAAACGCTTGGCTAACATACATGGGGCTCCTTTGGAGCCTGAAGCATATATCACGCACGGCCTCTAGAGGCCATCTGTCGTAAGTAGGCTCTGGAGAGGCAGGCTCTGGGCTGTGAATCGCATGCCCAAAAGCTAAAGATCGATGTTACGGCATCGAGACCTGCCTCTGGCCACTGAATTCACAGAAAGCACAGAGCGCGTGAGAGGCTTCACAGTGCCCCAAAGGGCTATGTCTCCGGCAGGGGTCTCCTGCTCGTAGGGATTGTCGCGAGCGAAGTAGATCAGGGCCTCCAGCATAGCTTCGTCGTCGTCTGCAGATAACGGCTTGCCGTGGTCCAGCCTGTCCATGCCCTCGGTCTTGCGCTTCCTGGCACTGCGGTGCAGTGGGTCGTCCACGAGTCTCCATCGCTGACCTGACCGAAAGAACTCCAGCAAGACCTTGGCGGCTCGATCCTTGGTGAGGCCGTCGGCTAGCATGGCATCGCTGTGGACCCAGCGTATCTGGAGGGCCGTCTGCTCCTTCTGCTGTCGAATGCCTAGACACTCGATGCTCGTCCGCTTGTCACGTAGGCCGAGACCAGCTGACTCGCTCTTCTCGATCGCGTCGTAGCCCGACTTACCGTCTGTGACCAGTACGCCAGGGCAGGATGAGATGGCGTCGTTCACGTGCTGCTTGTTGGTGTAGTCCACTTGGCCGCACTCTAACTCGTAGATGAACAGGCGCACGTAGCTGATCTCGTCGAGGGTCTCTGTCATCATCTGAACCTCCGCACTCGTACTGCTTCTGGCCACTCGCGGTAGCTTGCATGATCTCCATGAGATAGGCGCTACCGTCTCTGTCGAGCCACTCAGGAAAGACAGTGGTGCCAGCACGATCATCTCGCCACCCTGGGACTCGCCAGTAATACGAGCGGCCCAGGCAGCATCGCCCCAGCCAACCACAGCTATCTGCTCGATGGCCGGGATGAGCATGACTACGTCAGCAGTGTCATTCATGGTGCGGATCAGCTTGTTGATCTTCTGGATGGTAGAGACCGTCGCCGTAGGTATCTCCGCTTGGAGTAGAGAGACTTCTGCACTGAGCCACGGGGCCGACTGCTGAGCTCGCCATCCGACTGTACCAAGTCGGCCTCGTAGATCTGATCTCTCTTTGTCTGAAACTCCTTCCGTGGGCTTGCGTCCACGTCGTATCTTGATGGGCTCCACGTTCAGGCTGTAGCTGTCCTGTGCGAGACTGCAGGTGTAGTCCTCATTCTGTCGAATACTGATGCCGCACTGCACAAACGCTCGGCTCTCCCAAGGTGTCCACTCGAAGGCCTGTTGTATCTGCTGTCGTTTCTTGAGGAATGCCGAGTTGTGATGGTCGCCGGCGATCATCATGTCGTCGACGTGTAGGATAACCATGCCAACCAGCTTCGTGCCGTCTCGAATGACCCAGACGCACGGCTCGCACTGTATCACTTCCAGCTGCAGCGTCTTGAGCGTGTCCTTGAAATGGAGCCACCATTTGCGAGGAGCATGTACAAATCCGTACATAGGCTTGAGGAACTGCAGGACTTCGTCGTCTTTCATGCCGAAGGCCTGACGCACGTCCTTGGGCGGGTCCGCATAGATCTTCCTCTTCTCCTCGTCCGTCTCGCCCTGGAGAAAGGCTGTCACTGCATCGGCCTTCTCCAGTTTCCACTTGTGTCTGGCTGCCATGGCCAGTAGAAGTTGACGTGCACGTCTGGAGGCAACGGGTGATTCTGTCCGTAGGTGCAGCAGGTCGGGGTCGCTGAAACCGAGCACGACCAGTCTGGCTTTGCCTCGTAGTACGTTCCCCTGGTCATCTTTCTTCCAGGTCAGCACGAAGCGACAGCGCAGCAGGCGCGCCGGGTCGATCCCCTGTCGGCTGAGGATCCTGACGGCTTTCGTGCTGAGGACTGAGGTGCACTCCTTCTGCTGGGCCTCGAGTAGCAGCTTCTTCTCCTCAGGCGTCGCCTTCTTAAATGAGACCTCCACTCGGCCCTTGCGGGCCTGCGATGCCACGAAGTTGCTGGGGTCGTCCATGTAGGCCATGAACGCATGCTCGTTGCTGACAGGGATGTCCAGCACGATAAGTTCGTCGTTCTCCTTCATATCGTCATACTGCTGGACACTGTAGGCATAATCGCTGTAGAAGTTGCCCTCCTGCAGGTAGTAGGAGAAGGCCTCCTGGGTCGCAGCGTTGACCCGCTGCTTCTTAGCCGGGGGCTCGGTTGTGCCGGGCTCTCGGATCCGGCGCTTATCGTTCACGTCGGGCGCTGAGATATCGTCGAGGTCATCGTCAGTCTCCGCCACGATGGGCCGCTGCGACGCGCGCTCCTCCTGGTCGTCGCCGGGAGGGGCTTCCATGACGATCTCCTCCTCGATGGGCTGCTCAGCTGCCTCGGGTAGTCCAGCTTCGTGGCCGCCTTCCTGTGGAATGCCTGGGGGAGCTTCTGGCTGAGCTGGCTGGATGAGAGGTTCCTGGACCTCGGTTGCCTCGTTCCAGGGATTGCCCTTCTTCCTCATACGTCGGGGAGGTCGTGGTCCAGGTAGAGGTCGCTCTTCCAGTCCTGGTGGCGCCGCCAAGGCTCCACCACCTCCGCCGCCTCCGCCACCTCCTGGGTCAAGACTACGAGGATCTCCTTGTGGTACAGGACGATCATCGTCTTCAGAAATGGCCCAGGGTCCGCTCGCGTTGCTCTCGAAGGTGCGGGCGCTGACCGATTCACCGTCATCAGCGGCCAAATCCTCGCCAGTGGGCGGGGGCTCGTTCGATAAGTCGATCACTTCATTCGTGTCGAGCTGCTTCTGGACATCGCCGAAGGTCCAGGTCCCCGGCTGCTCGCGGCGCGAGCGTAGGGAGTCCATCGCCTCCTCAGAAGGCGTGGCAGGTCGAAGTTGTTCTGGAGCAACTCGGTAGAGGCGGCCAGCCAGTGTGATATTGACCACCGTTCCAGGTAGACCAGGTCGGTGTCCCGAGCTCGCTGGCTCGTGACAAAGTACTCTTCCAGGTCCGTACCAGCGTCCTCGCCCAGGCATTGAGCGAGGCTGTCCCTTCTTGCGCCAGGCCCCTGGTGGGAGCCGTCGGTAGACGAAAACCAGATCGCCCGTCTCGTACTTCTTGAAGGACCTGAAGCGCGCGGCCTCCGCTCGCTTGACTCGGTCAGAGTTCTCGGTCTGGATGTGAGCCAGCCGCGCCATTCGTCGTACCTGGGCGTCCCTGCTGAAGGTACCGTCCTGCAGCTCGGCACTGATGAGCGGCAGGTTGTTCGGCTCGTCCGACAGATTGACTGTCGTCCCAGTCGGCGTCCGTCCCGCATAGCGCTGCAGCGGGCTGAACCCGTCGATCCTGATCAGGTCGTTCCTGGCCGCCGTCTGGAGTCCGAACATCTCGCTGGTGGGTACTTCGGCTGAGACCATCTCGTCGAAAGCATCGAGGGCCTCCTTGAAGGCTTCAATGGCACGCTCGATCTTGCCGATCTGCCAGTGAGCGTCGGCCGCGCATGGGAGACAGTAGACTCCCTGGCTCTCGATCCACTCGCGGAACTCGTCGGAGATGGCGCTGCCGGCAGGGTCGTAGCGCATGACCTTCGGGCGTCCCATCCAGGGGAACCATTTTGTAGCAAAGATATGCCGAAGGTCGCCTGCACGGACTTGCCGGGTAGTACCTGGGATCGGCTTCTCGTCGATCAGCCGCACGTAGAGGATGTCCGAGCCGGCGTCGAGTATCGCCAGCGCCATCACGTTCGTGTTCGTGCTGCGACGGATCCACGAGAAGGCGTCAAAAAGCACCTCGTGACCGTTTTGGGGCTGCTCTGCTGATGATGCTGGTGGCCGCTTAGTAGGTGGTCGATGTGCGTCACAGATGTCGCACTTGAAGGTTCTGGCCAAACGTAGCACCTCTGGCCGGGCGCCACGGTCGCGAAGGTATCGTAGTAGATGAGCTCGAGGTAGGTGTCCGAGGTTGGTATGAACCAATCTGATGTAGCTCTCGAGCTTCTTGACCGTTTCGTTGGTGAGGTTGTGCGCATCCTTGCCGTCTCGTGGTGGGAGAGTCGGCTCGTCCTCCTCTGGCGTAGGCTCTGTCGGTGGCTGCTGGGTAGCTGCCATGCAGAGGCAGTTCACAACCTCGTCCTCGAAGTAGTTATGGTTCTGGCTCTTGGTCAGAGCCCTGAGGATCTGGCGGCACAGCATCTTGGGGTAGGAGCCCGAGGCCTCGGTCCTCAAGCTGCTCTCTATCTCCTCGTGGTAGTGTCCTCCACGGCACTGTAGAGGTTGTAGAGCTACCCAGATCCTCCTGTCATTCGTCAAGAACTTCCAGCGCTTCTTCATGAGCTCGCCCGTGTCAGGGGCTCGTAGTCCGCAGGCGCAGCCATCCACGATCACCTCATACGGTAGGATCTTGTGGAGATCCTTCCAGCAGGTCTTCTGCCACGAACGACTGTTGTGGGGCTGCTCGGCGAGGGCCGAGCCGTTCAGATTGAGCACCTGGTGCTCGATGAGCCTCTTGCTGTTCTCGAAGATCCGCTGGCTCTTGAGCCGCTTCCTGCGAAGGTTCTCCTTCTGTTGATCGTTGCGCTGGTTGACGTTCTGCATTATCGACCATGGACCGCAGGGTGGTGTACTGACGAAGAGCTCCGGGCGCTTCTCGTCTAGCAGGAACTTCGCCTTGTGGTAGCCCTGCGGCTTGCTGAGGTCGTTCTCGTTGAAGAGGCCGAGCCGCTCGTAGTGGTAGCCCTTCTCGTCGCACACCTTCCCGAGATTCGAGTCCTCGTGGGTGCACGCTTCGACCATCGTCAGGCGGCCGAAGGTTGCGAGGGCGCACATGGCTCCGAAAATGGCCGACCTCGTCGTATGTGTAGCTGCCCGTATCGCCTGGCGCTGGTGGCCCTTCAGCGGCCTGCTCTCGTCGCCGCACCACCGAGACCTCTCAGCCTGAATCTAACTCAGGCCCTCGTCCTGACCGCACACGCCTGGTGGCACCAACCGTAGAGCCTCATCTTCACGATCGGCTCGTTCTTGGCGATGCCTCGGCGTAGCTTGCAGTCTGGGTGCTGGCACATCTGAGTGTAGTGAGCTGGGATAGCCGGGCCCATGGGCACTGCCGTCGTCTCCATCTTCTTGGTCTCCGTCTCCTTCTTGACCTGGATAGTCGCTGCCGCCGTGCCGCGCTGCTCGATGATGTACGCGATGAGCTTGTCGATCACCTCCTCCTTCTTGCCAGTCTGGGTCAGTCCCCACATCTTGCACAGCGGCTTGAGGTGATTGATCAACGTAACCATGCTGAGCTGCTCGTGGATCTGCTCCGAGCTCAGCGCTGCGAACGCATCCACCTCCGCAAACTTGGTCAAGAAATCTAACTTTGCGGTCTCGATGGTGGCTCGCAGCTCTTGATTCTGCTCGCGCGCGGCTGCCGAGGCTGCTGACTTCTGGGACAGGGGGCGCTGCTTCGGCTCTGTGCACGGCTGGCGCGGCTCGATCTTCGCACGATGCTCGATGTCCGCCGGCCAGGTCGGGTACCTCTCGGGTAGCAACTGCACAGGTAGTCCGAGGCTGTCCAGCTTCCAGTTCACGCGATCGATCGTCTTGATGAAGACCTTCTGGATGATTCGTCCCCAGCGACGGCACTGCGTCCATTGCTGGAGAAGCTTGCTGGACCACATCTCCCAGTTCGGTAGGTGCTCCTGCAGGAAGATGTCCGTCATCCGCTTCATGCTGTTGTCCTGCTCCGAGCCCTCGATCGTGTAGAAGATGTGGCCCCTCGCGTCCTGATGAGCGATCAGTCGCCCCTGCGGCTGCATCCGTTGTAGTGTAGGCCGTGCCGGCGTCGACGTAGAGGTCGCCGCCGATGATCCCGAGTCCCGTAGCGAGGCCCGAACATCCACCTGCTCCCAAGGGCCGTCCATCTCCTCGTTCTCCAGCTTGATCTGCTGGCTCTCTGCTTTGCGACATTTCGCCTCGCGGTTGAGGCTCATGCGAATATGTAGGGCCAACTGGATGGTGTCGGAGCTCAGGGCTAGAATATGGACGTATTACTGGTTGCTGAAATCGGAGCTCTGAGCTCGAATCATTCGCACCAAAAATGGCTCTGGGAGACGGGGATGTTTCTGTTTGGAGCTCTGGAAACTCTGGGATCTCAGGGAAGGCCTCTGGAGATAACTTCGAGAATGGCGTAGGTGATGGAGTCGGGGCTGATACGGATGATGTCCCTGACGTAATTGATGATGTCCCCGACGTAATTGATGATGTCCCAGTACCTGTAAATGATGATGATGTTGCTGTAGGCGTAATTGGTGAGGGTGCCCCCGTACTTGTAAATGATGATGATGTACCTGGGGCCTGTAGGGCTCCATTATCTGGGACCTCGTCGGGGAACTCCTGGGGCACCACCGCAGACGGTTTATCGTTCTCGCTTTTGATCGGCTGCTCTTTTTCATGTTTTCCCTCCGGCACCGTAGCAGTCTCGGGTGTCGAGGGCGTGGACCCCTACTCGAGAGATGCCACGAAGCCAAAATCGGCTTGTCGAACAAGGGGCAGTGCAAGATGACCGCTCGGAAGGACGAGCAGTTCAGCTCGGCGCCCGAGCTTCTTGAAGTAGACAGAATGTGCCTCGCAGTCGATCACAGCTCCTAGGCGGCTCAAAACATCCACTCCGATCAAGAGCGGGGCATCTGCGTCGAGGATGTTTATCTCGAGCTCGCCGTCCACACCGGCGATCATCAGAGGAAAGGTTGCCTTGCCGGTGCAGGTCTTGGCGTTGCCGTCTCCAAAGATAAAGGTACTCTTCTGGCTAACGTCCATCTTGATGTTCTTGCCCGTCTGCTCATAGATGATATCGCGTAGGTTCTCGGCGGCCTCGATGCCCATGATGCTGGAGGTCGCGCCGATGTCCAGAATACCGAAGCCCTTGGAGGAGCTCTGCTTCACACTCATGAGGATCCAGTCGTCTAGCTTCTCCAGGGTTGGCCAGCTCGGTAGCTTCACATGATGGACTTGCTCCTGTCTCTCGATGGATTTCTCCACCTCTAGGTACTTCGTCTTCTCGAGCTGTTTCTTCGGAAGCTTCGGTCGATTCTTGATCACTGGCCTATTGTTGAGCGTCGACTCCAGCTCCAGGCGCGATGTCTCGTTCCTGATGAGATTCGCCTCCATCTCGGCGTCCTGCTCGGCGCCGAAGAACACGTAGGCTCCGAAACCTCGCTTGGGTCGTTCACGATCTTTGCTGCTGGTGGAGGAAGCGCGGTCTTTATGATCCTTCGTCTCGTGATTGCCGCCACACTTCAGACAGGGTCCTTTGCGGGGCGGCCGGCCCTGGGAGCGATCGCTATCACGTCGGGGTGGTACATCACGTCGTTGTCCGCTCCCTCGGCCTCGTCCTTTCGATGATCCAGAGCCTCGGGATCCAGCTCGAGGTCCCTGGAACTTGCGCTGTCCACCGCGTCCTTCTCGCTTCTTGTTCTCATCCACGGGGTAGAACTTCCTGGCGGTCTTCACTCGTCGGAGTAGATCCCGAGCTTCTTCGAAACTGCGCTGCTGGGCGGCGAACGCGGTCTCGGCCTCCTCGATCTCCTGGGCGCTGTAGAGCGGCTCCTCGGGATCTCCTTCGTCCTCGTCGCCGTCCGCGTCCTCATAGGTGGCCTCCGACTGGTCGCCATCGTAGTAGCTGTAGTCGTCGTCGTCCTCGCTGTTCTCCTCCCAGCCGGCGTGGATCCGACCTCGCTCGCGATGGCGATGGTTGTCCTTGCCGTGCTTCTTATCTCGGTTCGTCAGCTCGTCATCTGGCCAGGACACTCTTAGCTGCTCGCCGATGCTGTCGTAGTCGAAGTTGCCTTTGACTGCGCTGATGACTGCCGCACGTTCCGTCGGGGAAAGTCTCGATCTCTGCAGCAGTAGCCATCCGCGCAGCTGGTCAAGGGGAATCGCCTGCTTGAAGTCGGTTCCGAAATCTGGATGCTCAGGGATCTCCTCAAGACCTGTCCGGATGAAACTCCAGAGCCGGTGGTTCAACTCCTTGGCCTTGTCGGCAGCGTCCTCCGGGCCCTCCTGCTCGATCTTGTACAGGAACCAGTTGAGCTCTGAGTAGAGGGCGTTCCATTCTTTTGCTCTTGCCGACAGCCGAGCCGTGCGTTGCTTCTTGAAATACTCGGTGTCGAAACCCTTGACCACGTCGTGGTAGGCCTCATCGTCTCTGCTGATGTAGCTAGGCATTGGCTCTCCAGTGTCTCGACGCAGATCGAAGATCCATCTTGCCAGATATTTGCCTGCATCCTGGATGGGCTGAGCACCGAGCTTAGCACGAATGTGTCGCAGTAGCTCGGCTGCACCGTCGTCTCTCTCAATGCGGTCCCAGTCCACATCCTTTGCTGCTTGTCGTGCTCGACCTTCTAGTCGTCTCCACAACCGAGGGCCGCATACATATCGTTCATCTCGGCGGGTGCCTCGGATGTAGGCCTTGACATCTCTCTCGTAATCGTCCACCGTGGTGAGATCTCCATTCCACTTCGGTATGATGTCATCGTTGTTATTGTTATTCCTCGTCATGACTCAAACGATGAAACTCTGTCCGTGAATCTATTGTCCGTGGAGCTTGATAGCTCCGCTACCATGCAATGGTCCCGCTTAGAACCACTGCCCTGATCGTAGTCCTTGTTGATACTACTCTCTTCTCTCTTCTGACACGTGCTAAACGTACTGTCGGTGTTCGGGTCGAATCTATGGGCAGTGCTGTTGCGAGGCTGCTCGCACTATGGTGATGAACAGGATCTGTTTGTCAGCGGGCAGTTCGCTGTCCTGCGTCTCTAGGACGCACACCAGGAGTCCAGCGTCGCTGAGACGCTGCAAAAGCTTGAGCCAGAACGGTTTCGGATGAACCTGTTCTGGGATATTATAATGGGGATCTCGAAGGATCTCGGAGGGCCTACTAAGCAAGGCTGGCTGCAGTCTGGAGGCTAAAGGGGGGCCCGATTCGCCGGGAAACGCTTGGCTAACATACATGGGGCTCCTTTGGAGCCTGAAGCATATATCACGCACGGCCTCTAGAGGCCATCTGTCGTAAGTAGGCTCTGGAGAGGCAGGCTCTGGGCTGTGAATTGCACCCTGGACCTCCGACGACCCTACATGTTCGAGCCCCGAGGCCCCGGACCTCTGGACCCTTTTCGCTTTTCGTCCTGAGTCGTTCCCTGACAGTCCCGGGAAGTCCGAGAGCAAGCCTCTTGCAGCCGAACAGTAGGGGAATAACGGTTTCCATGTCTGCGAGGCTCCAGAGGTCTGGGTCCGCACCTCCTCAGGCCCGCATCTCAGATCCCGTATCGTCCTTCATGCTTCCCAAGGCCAGTGTCCATCCCCCAAGGCCGGTAGTTCCCCCCCTTCCCCCTCCTCCGACGTTGCAGTTTCGCCGTGCCGTTGGCCCCTGGGGATCTCGATCAGTTTCTCCCCAGGGCATCCTGCGCCGTTGTTCGACGTCCCCGGGGCCAGGAGGCGGCCTTCAGAGACCGAGCGCTGCGAAACACAGGGCGACCCCATTTTTGCTGCAACGCCCAGATCCGAGGGTCCCTCCTCCCTCCTTCTCCCCCTTCCGTCCCCTCCCCCCCGTCCCGTGCTCCTCAAAAGGGCCCCGTGAAATGCCGCCAGCCAGGCTTCGGGGTCGAGCTTCTCGTAACATTTGAGATCCCCTTCTTGTCTCTGGTCGATCCGGGGGTGGGGGCGCGAGTATGTGGGGGAGCGGGCCCGCGACCGCTCCGCGTGGGGCGCGCTGCGGACTGCCCAGACAGCATGCGGCCGGGAACTCTGTCTCGCGCGCTGGTCCTGCCCCACCACGCGTCGGCGCGACACGCAAGCCACTCCCCAATCCCCAAGCGTCAACGTCCCGAGCCTTTCCCAGCCTCCCGACCCGCGGAGCGGAGAGACGCCGCTACGCAGGGCACAGCGTGTCGCTGGGGCCGCCGCCGCGACACGCTGAGCAGACTGTCCCGACCGTGGGCCCCTGCGCCTCGAGGCTGTGCCCAACCAGCCGTGCCCCCCCCCCCTCGGCCTGGCCCGCCAGGCCAAGATCACGATGGAGAGCGACGCAAGGGCGCCGGCCTCTGCCGCCGGCCGCCCGGTCTGAAAGACGCGCCACGGCGTGGCGGGGCCTCCGGGGGGGGACGCATCGACCCCCGGTCGCCGATGGATTGCCGAGGGGGGCCTGAGTTGGCCCACCCCGCCAAGGAGTGCGCGGGTTCGCTATCGGGGGCCTCTCGCCGATCTATCGGCGATGTATCGCCGATTCCAGGTCGATGCTTCACCCCATGAGCCAGTCTCCCCCTGACCCCCCCCCCATCAGGAATAGAGGATGGGAGGCGGCATGCAAAGGACGAGCAGGAGGAGGGAAGACAGAGGACGAGGAGGAACATCACAAGAGGAGACGATCGCGATACTGCTGCCCTTCCCTCGTCGCCATGGCTGGATTCGCCTCGAAGTCTTGGTCAGAACGCACCCCAGGAGTTCGCCAGAACTCGGGTCTGCCCTGCTGCCCTGCTGACGCGTTTTGACGGGCTTGTCCTGAATTTAGTCTGTCCTTTTTTCGTGGGATGTTTGCAGCGGGAGCTCACGTCAATCTTCAGACTGGGTCTCGTCATTTTCCTGGCAGCCCCGCCAGGCGAATCTGAATGTCTCGAGTCCGAGTCTCAAGTCTCACGTCTCCCGATAAGAGGAGAGGGAGGCGGGGAAGGAGCGTGCAACGGGCGAGGAGGAGGAGGAGGAGGAGCAGGAGGAGCAGGAGGAGGGAGGCAGCGTAGAAAGGACGAGGGAAGGAGGTCGGGGGCTGCCAAGAACACTCATATGCTTGAAGGGTGCTCAAGCTTTCTTTCAGGATGAGGCGACCGTCAGAACAGTACCGTAGGCTGTTTCAGCTTTTCCACCGCGGGGCCGAGTGGCGCGAGTGGTGTATCAGGCAGACTTCCCAGCACCAGGCCACATATGTAAAGGCCTTTGCGTCACCTTGTGTTGCGAGGTGGAGGTTGTCCACCTGGGGAAGTGGCAGCCACAGCCTCAACACGGAGGCACAGAGCTTCACACCAGGGGCGACCGCAGCGATGAGAGAGCTGGCCCCCGTGCAGGTGTGGCTCAGAGGCTCCCCTACTGGGCTTCGGCCGCACATCCAGAAGGACATGCACGGCTGCTCACGGTCCGATTCGATCCCATCCGATCTCCAAATTTCGAATTTGGTCTCGATCCAATGTTGTCCACAACTAGACACTAGCCGATCTCCTCTCTGGCGTGCAGGGGCCGAGACCGATCCGCGATCCCCAACGATCCGATGATCACAACAATTGGTGCGAACACTGTTTGGACAATGCGGACAGGGTGCGTTCGTCTGTGCCGACATGTTAACTACCTTGAAAACATTCAACAATGGTAAGCGCTACCTTCATTCCCATTATCACAATTACAAGCGCTGTCCTTGACGTATTCCTGAAGGCAGTCTTATCCAGCTGCATTCTCTAAGCCCCGCCACTGTACCATTTAGGTGTCGAACGTTATCCAGGATCAGTCACCATGCGTTCAACACTGCATTCGTTTGTTTAGCCATTTTGCCAGGCTCTACTCTGGCCCACGACGTGCCGTTTGCAAGGATGCGCATCCTCACCAGGACGTCGAATTTAACAATGTTGGCCTGGTCTAGTGCAGTCCAGGGCAACATAATTTGCGGCGCTCCAGTTCAGTATGGCTGAAGCTGTGGCATATGCACCTCCTGTGCTGCCATCGAGCAGTACATCAGATCGCGGGGCGCATCTATCAGGCACGACATCGTCCAGATTCTCGACGCTTGGCATACCCCCGCCAGCCCATCCAGAAACGATGCCCAGGGGAGTTGTCAGGAGGAAGCGGATAAACATAAAGTGAAACAGAGAGGCCAACAATTGTGAGTTTCGAGACTTTTGGGAGCCTTTTGGAGGCCTCTTGGAGTCATTTTGGAGTTTACTGTTGGCTTCTTGGGAGCCCTGAGGCCCTCTGGGGGCGCTGGTGGGGCCCTTCGGGGTACCTAGGGGGCCCTCTCGGGGTCATTCTGTCTGAGCCAGACAGACTGTCTCTTGAAACCCTCTTCGGGGGATTCTTGGGGGTCTTCGGGTTCCCTCTAGGGCCTCGATTGGACAATTTTGGAGTCAATGTATTGCTTCAGAAGCCCACGGGAAGCGAGAAGGCGAGAGGGCAAGCATCATTCACATACCGTCGGTTTGATGAGGAGTTTGCCTTATCGGGGGTATCTTCAGGAGGCTCAGTGGTCACCTAGAGCCGCCTTGGGTAGGGATTCTGACCGTTTGGAGGCATGCTCGAGGATTTATTGAGGCTTTTGTGCCGTCGTGAGTCTTGGGCTCTCTTGTACCCTCTTGGATGCAATCTTGGGCTTTCTGGGACCATCGTGGTGTCAAATCAGGGCATCTTAAACGCTCTACAGTCGAGCACCTGATTGATTCAATCACCCGAAAAGCTGGGTCAGCGTTTCTTGACCAACTTGTCGGAGAGTTCGTCAAATTTCTTGCGCACATTCGTCCCTCCAGCGTTAACAACAGATATCGGCGCAGGCTTGTTTTTGTGAAATCAGGCTTGTTTCAATGATAATTCGTTTGATCGCCTGTTCGGGACTTCCCTTACTATCACGGACCTCTCCAGCCGCCCCGCGGCCGCAGCACCAGCGTGTGCTGCCCTCGTCTTGGCCTCGGCAAGGCAGTACCAGGCGAGGCGGCCACCAGGACGGCCACCAAGACGGCCATCACGATGCATTGTGGTCGCACGGCGTCCCCGTAGGGGCCAGGCGCCTTATCGAGATCGAGATATCAAGATATCAAATCCCGGCCCGTACCCGTCCGCTCGATGTATAGAGGTATCGAGATATCGAGGCATCGAGTCGGGGCAAAAGGACAAGTACACCATGTCCACCGGGACTCCTGGTCCCCACATTGTTGATGGCCCCCACTAGGCCTCCAAGAGGCTTCCAGACCGTCACGAGACGGTCCCCAAGGTGGCCATGGGTCGTCCCCAGGATGGCCCCGAGAGGCCACCTCACGGGGGCATCATCGATTTTGAGCTTCCGATGGGTTCCTGGGGTCTCAACATGGCCCCAAGATCGCCCGAGAGACGCCCCAGACGGGCCCGGCAGGGGTACAAGTCGGGCCCATGAGGACACCAATATGGGCCCAGGAAAGCTGGAAATCAAGAAAAGGCCAACAGGACCACGGACCACCTGCACTTGACGCCACACTGGTCGCAATACGGCGCCAGGTTGGCTCTTCAGACTCCACGAAGCCCCAAGAGAGCTCCCCAAAGGCCCAAACAGTGCTCCGTTTTCATTCGAGTCCCAAGAGGTCCCCCCTCAACCCTCAAATCCGATGCTCCGCCCAACAGGGTTTTTCATATTGTAGTGGCCTTCGGCCAGTGCCGCCGATCCGGGGCGCTCCGACTGATGTGATCCTTCTTCGCCCTCGTCCCTCCTCTCTTTTTCCCTCCTCTCCTCTCACTCAGCATTTATCCAGTGGCCGTCGGCCTATCCCGCCACCGTGCGTGGGTGGTGGGTCAGAGGCCTCATGGATGCTGGTTGGGATCTCGTGGTTGGCTGGGACTTCTGGGGGCCTCTTGGGCGCCTCTTGGGGCTTCTTGGGGGCCTCTTGGGCCTCTTGGGGCCACTAGAGGGCCTCTTGGGGGTCTCTTGGGAGCCTCTTGGGGCTTCTTGGGGGCCTCTTCTGCGCCCCTTGGGGCCTCTTGGAGGCCTCCTCGGAGCCTCTTGGTGCGGGAGGGGTGGTACTCGAGTTCGGAACCCCCTCGGAGGCCACGATCCTTGTGAGGGGTGTCAAAAAACGCATCCGCCGGAAACTCGCACCCCCCCCCCCCCACCCCCCCTTCCCCGGCAGAGCCACCCCGGCAACCCCCCCAGAGGCTGAGGCTCAGCCTCGAGGCTGTAGCTGAGACTCCTTGAAACTCACACGCCGGATCGGCGGATTTGCATCTTCCTTCTCTTCGCGGCTGGCCCCATCAGGCCCATCAGCCCTGTGTGCCATGAACTTCTCCGCTGTGGCAAGCCCCTCCAGTGCCACCAGCGTAGCTCAGTCCCACCTCTGTGTGCCGCCATTGTTGGCTCCCAGCAGTAGCCTCCACCGTGCCTTGCCTGGCCTCGGCAGGTTTGGCCTGGCCCCGCCAGGTTTGCCCCACCGTCCCTGCCTGCCGCCAACGTCCGTCCCCCCGACGCTGGCCCCACTGCCCCTTGCCAACCTCCCTAGCCCGTTGTGCTGCCAACATCGGGCCACGGGCCCCCAAGCCCTCTGTGCCGCCAACGCTGGTTCCCGACACTAGCGCTGCCCAGTCCTCGCTTGACCCCACCAGCCTTTCGCAATTTCGCAGTGTGCCGTGAGCGCCTGTTCCCGATGCTGTCCGCTTCTTGCCCCCACCAGCCCCGATAGCTTCGTGTGTCACCAACATCGCGTCCAGACGCTATTGTCCCACGCTCTTATTTGCCAATCCTCGTTGGTTTTCGACACCTATTTCCTCCCAGCCCACCTGACACTGCTGTTTTGTCCACGTGCACACAGACACACACACACACACACACGAAAGGTTTTTACCTAACAGCGAAGACCGATAGGTTTCTAGTAGGGTCAAAAGAGAGCATCATGACTCCCCAGGGGGGTCTGGGCAGATGCCGGACGGGATCCGGGGGCTCTTTTTTTAGCCAACAGTAACGCACTTCGTGGTCTTCGAGTTCCCAGAACTCCATTCCTGGGCATGATTTTGAATGCCAGGAGCCAACTGTAGGCCACTTCGTGGCCTTCGAGTTCCCAGAACTCCATTCCTGGGCATGATTTTGAATGCCCGGAGCCAACTGTAGGCCATTTCGTGGTCTTCGAGTTCCCAGAACTCCATTCCTGGGCATGATTTTGAATGCCCGGAGCCAAACGTAGGCCACTTCGTGGTCTTCGAGTTCCCAGAACTCCATTTCTGGGCATGATTTCGAATGCCCGGAGCCAAACGTAGGCCACTTCGTGGTCTTCGAGTTCCCAGAACTCCATTTCTGGGCATGATTTCGAATGCCCGGAGCCAACTGTAGGCCACTTCGTGTTCTTCGAGTTCCCGGAACTCCATTCCCGGGCCGCGTTTTGAATGCCGAGGCAGGCTGAGGCTGAGGCAGGCTGAGGCTGAGGCCGAGGCTGAAGGCAGACTGAGGCTGAGGCTGAAGCAGGCTGAGGCTGAGGCTGAGGCAGGCTGAGGCTGAGGCTGAGGCTGAGGCTGATGCAGGCTGAGGCTGAGGAGGCTGAGGCTGAGGCCGAGGCTGAAGGCAGACTGAGGCTGAGGCTGAAGCAGGCTGAGGCTGAGGCTGAGGCTGAGGCTGATGCTGAGGCAGGCTGAGGCTGAGGCAGGCTGAGGCTGAGGCTGAGGCAGGCTGAGGCAGGCCGAGGCTGAGGCTGAGGCTGAGGCTGAGGCAGGCTAGGCGAAGGCTGAGGCCGAGGCTGAAGGCAGACTGCTGAGGCTGAAGGCTGAGGCTGAGGCTGAGGCTGAGGCTGAGGCTGAGGCTGAGGCTGAGGCTGAGGCTGAGGCTGAGGCTGAGGAGGCTGGCTGAGGCTGAGGCAGGCTGAGGCTGAGGCTGAGGCAGGCTGAGGCTGAGGCAGGCTGAGGCTGAGGCCGAGGCTGAAGGCAGACTGAGGCTGAGGCTGAAGCAGGCTGAGGCTGAGGCTGAGGCAGGCTGAGGCTGAGGCTGAGGCAGGCTGATGCTGAGGCAGGCTGAGGCTGAGGCTGAGGCTGATGCAGGCTGAGGCTGAGGCAGGCTGAGGCTGAGGCCGAGGCTGAAGGCAGACTGAGGCTGAGGCTGAAGCAGGCTGAGGCTGAGGCTGAGGCAGGCTGAGGCTGAGGCTGAGGCAGGCTGATGCTGAGGCAGGCTGAGGCTGAGGCTGAGGCTGATGCAGGCTGAGGCTGAGGCAGGCTGAGGCTGAGGCCGAGGCTGAAGGCAGACTGAGGCTGAGGCTGAAGGCAGGCTGAGGCTGAGGCTGAGGCAGGCTGAGGCTGAGGCTGAGGCAGGCTGATGCTGAGGCAGGCTGAGGCTGAGGCTGAGGCTGATGCAGGCTGAGGCTGAGGCTGAGGCCGAGGCTGAAGGCAGACTGAGGCTGAGGCTGAAGCAGGCTGAGGCTGAGGCTGAGGCAGGCTGAGGCTGAGGCTGAGGCAGGCTGATGCTGAGGCAGGCTGAGGCTGAGGCTGAGGCTGATGCAGGCTGAGGCTGAGGCAGGCTGAGGCTGAGGCCGAGGCTGAAGGCAGACTGAGGCTGAGGCTGAGGCTGAGGCTGAGGCAGGCTGAGGCTGAGGCTGAGGCAGGCTGAGGCTGAGGCTGAGGCAGGCTGATGCTGAGGCAGGCTGAGGCTGAGGCTGAGGCTGATGCAGGCTGAGGCTGAGGCAGGCTGAGGCTGAGGCCGAGGCTGAAGGCAGACTGAGGCTGAGGCTGAAGCAGGCTGAGGCTGAGGCTGAGGCAGGCTGAGGCTGAGGCAGGCTGAGGCTGAGGCTGAGGCAGGCTGAGGCTGAGGCTGTGACTGCGACTGCCGTTGCCACTGCGACTGTCATCGCGAATGCGACTACGACTGCGAGAGCAGCAGAATTCTACAACTGGATTCTCATCTGAATCTTAAGGGGAATGCTTCCAGATATGCTCCTACACATCGCTGTTAGGTTGCTTTGCCGGGATGATATTTGGTTGCTGGCTGATCTATCCAGTTGCGCTGCCGCGCGAATGCGCCACCGCGCTTGGGGGGCCGCCCGGGGAGAGCGACGGCGGCGGCGCAACCGGCGACGACGACCCGAGGTGCTGGCGGAGCAAGAGCGCCGGGAGGCCGAGCAGGAGTCGGCCGTGCTGAAGAAGAAGAACCGGAAGTCGGAGGAGGCCGTCACCGCTTCGCAGCAGGCCCAGGACGCTTGTGCTATTACCCCTCCCCCTCCTCCTTCTGCCCGTCGCGGCATGTTGCCGCGATGTGCGCGTGCCTCCATCTTGAGTTGGCATGCCTCGTAGCGTGCTCACCGATGCTTCTCCCAAGGACGGAGATTTTGGAAGCGTCAACGGTGCTCTTACCTCATCAGGCAGGCCAGAACAATCACCCGTGCCCAGGAGGTGCTCTTACCTCATCATCAGGAGGTTCTTGCCCACCCGTCCGTGCTTCCGCGCAGAGTCGATCGCCCGTTCCAGGTCGGCTGTCGACTGCGGGTCCGGCCGCCCATCGCCTAATCCGACCCTCTCTGGAGTTCGCAGAGGGGGGGGGTAATCCCAAGATGCCCGATTAGGGAACAGACCCCGCTGGATACTCGCATTTCCTTCTCGCACATTTCCTTCACACCCGTGCCCCTACCCCACCTTCACGTCCCCCCGACCCTCCCGTGCCTCACTTTGCCTTCCCCTGCCTCCCACCTCCCTCCCCGTTGCTCCGATCAGCGCCCAGGGGGGGAAGTGAGAGCGGGCAGTCCTTCTCAGACAGCAGCGGGGCTTCTCAGAACCCCTCTGGCCCTCTGAGAAGCCGTCTTCGTTCCGTGGCCTGGCCGGCGTTCGCCTCTCGGGCGGGCCCACCTAGGCCCCGGCCCGTAGTGCTCCTGGTCCCCGGCCCCTCGGCCCCCTGGCCCCGGCCCCCAGTCCCCGCCGGGTCAAGCCCTTCCTCTCCAGGCCGAGTACCCACCGGCAGCGACCCAGCCCAAAGCGGGGCTGCCGGGGGGTCAGGCCCGCGCGGCGCTCCGGGCGACCCCTTCCCCGGGGGCTGTAGGTGCGGAGCCCCCCGCGTCGGCGTCAGGCTCCAGCCGAACAGCCCCCGGCCGCGGGGAAGGGCAGCATGCGGGCACAGCTCGCTGGCTTATCAGGGCCCGTGCCGCGCGGCCCGGCCGGGCGCGCGCCCCGACCTGGGGGCGGCGCCAAGCGGAGTGGAAGGAAGGAAGGAAGGAAGGAAGGAAGGAGCAGGAAGATGAGCAGGAGGAGAAGAAGGAGGAGAATAGAGAATCAGGAACATGAGGAGGAGGAGGAGGAGGAGGAGGAGGAGGAGGAGGAGGAGGAGGAAGCCTAGGGCGCGCAGCGCCCCTGGGGCACCGCCAGAGGCGGCGCCAGGGTTACTCGGGGAGCCTGTTGAGGCCAGCTGGGACTATTCGGGGGGCCTGTTGAGGCCCGCCAGGGCTACCTCCTGGGGGGGGGGGTCTTCCCCTCTGTGGGCAGGCTGGCACAGTGGGGGTCGGAGCTCGTTGGAAGCCGAGGGAGGCTTTGCGCGGGGGAGGCATCTGCCCGGGAGGCGCGGGACGCCCGCCCTTTTTGGGCTCTCTGGCAAGGTTCGAGCGTACCGTTTAGCGGCACAAGTTTGTGCCAGGACAGGATCGAGCGAGCATCGGCGACGATGTAATCGGAGGCGGAGCGGAGAGGTGCAGTGCACGGCGGTCGTCGATGATGCTCGTTCGATGCTGCACAGTAGGCAATTTGGCCCGACTAGCCCGTAGGGGGCGAAACGCGTAGCCTCTTTTCTTGTCGCTCGAGGTTCGATCCAGCACAAGGGTAGAGTGGGTAAAATTCTGCTTTCAAGGCGCTCATTGCCGCCATCCCGTTGCAAGCATGCCGTCGCAGACGAGGAGCGCTCCAGCGGGAACGCGAAACGTCCCTTGCACCAGAAAGTTGACACAACTTCCCCTCCGATCATCCAGTGACGGCACCACGCGCAGCATGAAGGAGACTGAGTGTCGGAACAGCGCGATTCCGACTACTGGTCTGAGTTTGGACGGGTCTTGAATTCGGTCTCATCTTCGTCCGCGCGGTATGGGGGGAGGTTGACTTCACGCTGCAGTTCAGCGAGCGGTCTGAGTTGAGGTGGGTCGTGAACTCGACCTCATCTTCGCCCGCGCGGTAGGGAGGAGGAGGAGGAGGAGGAGGAGGAGGAGGAGGAGGAAGAGGAGGAGGAGGAGGAGGAGGAGGAGGAGGAGGAGGAGGAGGAGGAGGAGGAGGAGGAAAGAGCAGAAGATGATGACAAGGAGGAACATGCCTTTGGGGGGCTCTCTGGGGCCTCCTGGGAGCCTGCCGGGGGCCTCCCGGGGGCCTCTTGGCTCTGGGGGCCTGATGGGCCATCTTCGGGGGCTCTTGGCCCGTGTGATGCCTTCGGAGGCTGTCTTGGGAGCCTTTCTGGGCCGTCTTGGGGCCCTCTGGGAAGGCCTTGGGCGATCTTAGGGTCCCCTCAGGCCGGCTGGGGGCCCTCTTTTGGGGGTTTCATCTGCTGTGTTCGAGCTATGTTGCAGGCCTCTGGGGCCGTCTTGGACGGTCGGAAACCGAAACAAGCGAGAGCCCCACAAACCGAAACACCTATATGGAAAATCACTGGTGTTTGCATCTTCGGGCTCTTCTGGAGGGTCTCTCGGAGCTCTCTTGGGTCGTCGTGGGGACCTCTTGGGCATTCTTCAGGCCGTCTTGGGAGCCGCTTGAGCCGTCTTGGGCCATCTTGGGCCGTCTTGGACCGTCTAGTTATCATCCTGGCTCTCTTGGCAGCCATCTTGGAGGTCATCTGCCGTCTGGCGGCCGAAAAGAACACTGAAGAGGACATTCAGGCGGGGTGATCTCAGGACGACGCGTGAGTCGTGAGGGGGAGGCTTAACACATCCAACAACTTCTTGACAGCAAACGAATGTTATACCTCGCCCACTCCGTGCAGGCACGTTGGCGGATCTGTGCGTCGGCCCCGCGGGGGCGGCGCTCGCGTTCAGAAATGTTGTAGCACAGGCTCGTTGCTGGCGATTTCTGACCATACCGCTTGGGCAACAATGTGTGATCACGTGTCCGTGCTATAGTTTGGCTCGGACGTGCGTCGCAGGCGAACAACGTATTCGTATCCGCGGCCTCGCTGGCCGGGCCCTTGGGTCGCGACCTTACGGGTCGTTTTTCCCCACATGCTTCGTGGGGTTTTGGTTTCAGGGGGTGCGCAGAGGGTGGTCCCTCAGCGCGGCCTCTATCCGTGACACGCTCGCAGATCGTGGCAGGAGTGGCACTTTCTCGACACCACAGGGGTTGCGCAGAGGGTGGTCCCTCAGCGCGGCCTCTATCCGTGACACGCTCGCAGATCGTGGCAGGAGTGGCACTTTCTCGACACCACAGGGAGTGCGCAGAGGGTGGTCCCTCAGCGCGGCCTCTATCCGTGACACGCTCGCAGATCGTGGCAGGAGTGGCACTTTCTCGACACCACAGGAGGTGCGCAGAGGGTGGTCCCTCAGCGCGGCCTCTATCCGTGACACGCTCGCAGATCGTGGCAGGAGTGGCACTTTCTCGACACCACAGGGGGTGCGCAGAGGGTGGTCCCTCAGCGCGGCCTCTATCCGTGACACGCTCGCAGATCGTGGCAGGAGTGGCACTTTCTCGACACCACAGGGGGTGCGCAGAGGGTGGTCCCTCAGCGCGGCCTCTATCCGTGACACGCTCGCAGATCGTGGCAGGAGTGGCACTTTCTCGACACCACAGGGGGTGCGCAGAGGGTGGTCCCTCAGCGCGGCTATCCGTGACACGCTCGCAGGTGGCAGGAGTGGCACTTTCTCGACACCACAGGGGGTGCGCAGAGGGTGGTCCCTCAGCGCGGCCTCTATCCGTGACACGCTCGCAGATCGTGGCAGGAGTGGCACTTTCTCGACACCACAGGGGGTGCGCAGAGGGTGGTCCCTCAGCGCGGCCTCTATCCGTGACACGCTCGCAGATCGTGGCAGGAGTGGCACTTTCTCGACACCACAGGGGGTGCGCAGAGGGTGGTCCCTCAGCGCGGCCTCTATCCGTGACACGCTCGCAGATCGTGGCAGGAGTGGCACTTTCTCGACGCCACAGGGGGTGCGCAGAGGGTGGTCCCTCAGCGCGGCCTCTATCCGTGACACGCTCGCAGATCGTGGCAGGAGTGGCACTTTCTCGACACCACAGGGGGTGCGCAGAGGGTGGTCCCTCAGCGCGGCCTCTATCCGCGACACGCTCGCAGAGCGAGGCAGGAGTGGCACTTTCTCGACGCCACAGGGGGTGCGCAGAGGGTGGTCCCTCAGCGCGGCCTCTATCCGTGACACGCTCGCAGATCGTGGCAGGAGTGGCACTTTCTCGACACCACGGGGGTGCGCAGAGGGTGGTCCCTCAGCGCGGCCTCTATCCGTGACACGCTCGCAGATCGTGGCGGGAGTGGCACCTTCTCGACACCACAGGGGGTGTGCAGAGGGTGGTCCCTCAACGCGGCCTCTATCTGTGACACGCTCGCAGATCGTGGCAGGAGTGGCACTTTCTCGACACCACAGGGGGTGCGCAGAGGGTGGTCCCTCAGCGCGGCCGCTATGCACGTCGGTCGTCCATGGCAAAGCAGGCGTGGCACTTTCTCGACGTCATAGGGGGTGCGCAGGGGGTGGTCCCTCACCGCGGCCGCTATGCACGACGGTCGTCCAGGGCATAGCAGGCGCGGCATTTCCTCGACACCATGGAGGCTGCGCAGGGGGTGGTCCCTCACCGCGGCCGCCATGCACGACGGTCGTCCAGGGCATAGCAGGCGTGGCACTTTCTCGACACCATAGAGGATGCGCAGGGGGTGGTCCCTCACCGCGGCCGCTGGCTGGCTCGAATCTGTCCTCGATGGAGGATAGAAGGCTCGGAAGAGGGAGGATGTTCAAGCAATATGGCGTTGGATGACACAGAGGGGAACATTCGCGACGAGGGCTGAGAACGCAAAATTGCGCATACATTACAAACTTAAGCCAGCACATAAGATTTAAATTATATAAGCATGTGGGGTTCATCGGTAGCGTAATGGTTTTCTTCCAACCCGCGCCGCACCCGCGTCTCACCCACACCCGCCCTCCTCCCCTCCTCCTCCTCCTCCTCCTCCTCCTCCTCCTCCTCCTCCTCACGCACAGCACAGCACAGCACAGCACAGCACTGCTCCTCACGCACACAGCACAGCACAGCACTGCTCAGCACAGTTCAGCTCAGCACAGCACAGTACAGCACAGCTCAGCACAGCTCAGCTCAGCTCAGCAACACGCATCTATCCGTGATACGCTGGCAGGAGTGACACTTCCTCGACACGACAGGGGGTGCGCAGGGGGTGGTCCCTCAGCGCGGCCTCTATCCGTGACACGCTCGCAGATCGCGACAGGAGTGGCACTTTCTCGACACCACAGGGGGTGCGCAGAGGGTGGTCCCTCAGCGCGGCCTCTATCCGTGACACGCTCGCAGATCGTGGCAGGAGTGGCATTTTCTCGAGACCACAGGGGGTGCGCAGAGGGTGGTCCCTCAGCGCGGCCTCTATCCGTGACACGCTCGCAGATCGTGGCAGGAGTGGCACTTCCTCGACGCCACAGGGGGTGCGCAGAGGGTGGTCCCTCAGCGCGGCCTCTATCCGTGACACGCTCGCAGGGCGAGGCAGGAGTGGCATTTCCTCGACACCACAGGGGGTGCGCGGAGGGTTGTTCTCAGCGCGGCCTCTATCCGTGACACGCTCGCAGATCGTGGCAGGAGTGGCACTTCCTCGACACCACAGGGGGTGCGCAGAGGGTGGTCCCTCAGCGCGGCCTCTATCCGTGACACGCTCGCATATCGCGGCAGGAGTGGCACTTCCTCGACACCACAGGGGGTGCGCAGAGGGTGGTCCCTCAGCGCGGCCTCTATTCGTGACACGCTCGCAGCTCGCAGCAGGAGTGGCATTTTCTCGACACCACAGGGGGTGCGCAGAGGGTGGTCCCTCAGCGCGGCCTCTAGCCGTGACACGCTCGCAGATCGTGGCAGGGGTGGCACTTCCTCTACACCACAGGGGGTGCGCAGAGGGTGGTCCCTCAGCGCGGCCTCTACCCGTGACACGCTCGCAGATTGTGGCAGGAGTGGCACTTCCTCGACACCACAGGGGGTGCGCAGAGGGTGGTCCCTCAGCGCGGCCGCTATGCACGACGGTCGTCCAGGGCATAGCAGGCGTGACACGTTCTCGACGGGACAGGGGGTGCGCAGGGGGTGGTCCTTCACCGCGGCCGCTATGCACGACGGTCGTCCAGGGCATAGCAGGCCTGGCATTTTCTGGACACCATAGAGGGTGCGCAGGGGGTGGTCCCTCGCCGCGGCCGCTATGCACGACGGTCGTCCAGGGCACTTTCTCGACACCATAGAGGGTGCGCAGGGGGTGGTCCCTCACCGCGGCCGCTGGCTGGCTCGAATCTGTCCTCGATGGAGGATAGAAGGCTAGGAAGAGGGAGGATGTTCAAGCAGCATGGCGTTGGATGACACATAGGGGAACATTCGTGGGGTTCTGGTTTTCTTCCCACCCGCGCCGCACCCGCGTCTCACCCACACCCGCCCTCCTCCCCTCCACCTTCTCCTCCTCACGCACACAGCACAGCGCAGCACAGCATTGCTCAGCACAGTTCAGCTCAGCTCAGCACAGCACAGTACAGCTCAGCACAGCTCAGCTCAGCTCAGCAACACGCATCTATCCGTGACACGCTGGCAGGAGTGGCACTTCCTCGACACGACAGGGGGTGCGCAGAGGGTGGTCCCTCAGCGCGGCCTCTATCCGTGACACGCTCGCAGATCGCGACAGGAGTGGCACTTCCTCGACACCACAGGGGGTGCGCAGAGGGTGGTCCCTCAGCGCGGCCTCTATCCGTGACACGCTCGCAGATCGTGGCAGGAGTGGCATTTTCTCGACACCACAGGGGGTGCGCAGAGGGTGGTCCCTCATCGCGGCCTCCATCCGTGACACGCTCGCAGATCATGGCAGGAGTGGCACTTTCTCGACACCACAGGGGGTGCGCAGAGGGTGGTCCCTCAGCGCGGCCTCTAGCCGTGACACGCTCGCAGATTGTGGCAGGAGTGGCACTTTCTCGAGACCGCAGGGGGTGCGCAGAGGGTTGTCCCTCAGCGCGGCCTCTATCCGTGACACGCTCGCAGATCGTGGCAGGAGTGGCACTTTCTCGACACCACAGGGGGTGCGCAGACGGTGGTCCCTCAGCGCGGCCTCTAGCCGCGACACGCTCGCAGTGGCAGGAGTGGCATTTTCTCGACACCACAGGGGATGCGCAGAGGGTGGTCCCTCAGCGCGGCATCTATCCGTGACACGCTCGCACATCGTGGCAGGAGTGGCACTTTCTCGACACCACAGGGGGTGCGCAGAGGGTGGTCCCTCAGCGCGGCCTCTATCCGTGACAGGCTCCCGGATCGTGGCAGGAGTGGCACTTTCTCGAGACCACAGGGGGTGCGCGGAGGGTGGTCCCTCAGCGCGGCCTCTAGCCGTGACACGCTCGCAGATCGTGGCAGGAGTGGCACTTTCTCGAGACCACAGGGGGTGCGCAGAGGGTGGTCCCTCAGCGCGGCCTCTATCCGTGACACGCTCGCAGATCGTGGCAGGAGTGGCATTTTCTCGACACTACAGGGGGTGCGCAGAGGGTGGTCCCTCAGCGCGGCCTTGGACGACGGTCGTCCAGGGCATAGCAGGCGTGGCACTTTCTCGACGCCATAGGGGGTGCGCAGGGGGTGGTCCCTCACCGCGGCCGCTATGCACGACGGTCGTCCAGGGCATAGCAGGCCTGGCATTTTCTGGACACCATAGAGGGTGCGCAGGGGGTGGTCCCTCACCGCGGCCGCTATGCACGACGGTCGTCCAGGGCACTTTCTCGACACCATAGAGGGTGCGCAGGGGGTGGTCCCTCACCGCGGCCGCTGGCTGGCTCGAATCTGTCCTATATGGAGGATAGAAGGCTAGGAAGAGGGGAGAGGTTCAAGCAATGTGGCGTTGGATGACACATAGGGGGACATTCGCGACGAGGGTTCAGAACGCAGAATTGCGCATAGATTATAAGCTTAAGCAAACACATAAGATTTAAATAAAGCATGTGGGGTTCCTCGGTCGCGTAATTGTTGAGGATGCCCCGCGCGGAACGTGTCTGTGCGACCGCGTATCCGCGGCATCGGCCCGAAATCCAGACCGCGAGGGCGCAGATGCGGATGTGTTCAGTTCGGACATGCGCCTCCGCGGGGGCCGCATAGTATTGGCATGTTCTTCTGCGTCCCATCTAGCCGCCGCTGCCTCTGGCTCGCTGAGGTCACTTCGGCGGCCCCTCGCCGCCAGCCCCGCCGCGACCGACTGCCGCTGTTGCCTATCGTGTCCTCCTGCTTGGCCTGCCCAGGCTCCTCCAGCAGAAGGCCGATCATGATGAGGGACGAGCACACAAGCATTGGCATCAGCATCGGCAACGAAGACGACTTGTGGGATGGAGGTAGGGATGACGATGACGATGGCGATGGCGATGACGATGATGATGCTGCTGAAAGATGATGATGACGATGGCGATGACATGGTGATGATGCTGATGATAGGAATGGTGGTGATGAGTATGATGATGTTTATGCTGACGATGACGGTGATGGTGGTGATGGGGATGGGGATGGTGATGATGATGGTGGTAATGATGATAATGATGATGATGTCGGTGATTTCGATGATGGTGGTGGCGGTGATGATGATGCCGATGCCGATGCCGATGCCGATGATGATGATGATGATGATGATGATGATGATGATGATGATGAGGAGGAGGAGGAGGAGGAGGAGGAGGAGGAAGACCGGAGAAGGAGGATGAGGATAAGGACGAGGATGAGGCGGATGATGATGAGGCTGATGCTGACGACGATGATGTTGATGCTGCTGATGATGATGACGACGAGTTTGATGATGAGAATGATGATGAGGATGGTGTTGCGATATCGTGTTTCGGCGATGATCATGGTGGGAGGAGGAGGAGGAGGAGAAGGAGGAGGAGGAGAAGGAGGAGGAGGAGAAGGAGGAGGAGGACAAGTGTAAACCTAAGACTTAGCCAAGATTATACAATGAAGCCTCCCTCCAAGCTCCCTTTTCCCAGGCCCCTAAAAGGAGTCAGTTTTACCGAAGGAAGTGCCCCGTTGGAGGATAACCGTTGAGAAATCCAGGGCTTTGCCAGAACACCATTCCTGGAATTCCAACGCCGCGAATTACCGTTGCTCTTGCGTCTTGACGGCCCTGTATCGTGCCAGAACACCATTCTTGGGACGTCAGCACCGCGAATCAACGTGACTGTCGCGCCCTGACATCCCGACATCGTGCCTAAAAGCAATTTCTGGGACGTTAACCATGAGAATGCTTGAAATCGCTTCAAACTCTGAAGACGAATGCTCGCAGCGCTAAGGCGAGGGGAACAAATCTTCGAAAAGGAGCCGCCCCTCCATCCCTGAAGCTCTTGCATGAGACGAATGTGCGCATCGCTAAGGCGGGAGCCACAGTTTGATAGCGGACTGCCCTCCAACCGCGAGCATATAACACACTTTTATCACACTTGTACGCGGCGCCAAGGCGAGAGCCACATTTTGAAAGTGGTCCGCCCTCCATCCACGAAAATCTTGCAATTTAAGAAAGACGAACGTGCGCGGCGCTGAGGCGAGAGATACATTTTATAAAAGCGACCCGCCCTCCATCCGTGAACCGGCTGCAAACTTTAAGCTTCAGGATCCTCAGTGGTGAGGAAGTCTGAGGCGAAACGCCCGTCCCGCCCTTTCGACCGGCCTCGGGGTGCGACAGAGAGGAGATGTTTAGAAGGAAGGAGGATGGAGGAGGAGGACGAGGAAGAGGATGGGTCTCCTCCTCCTCCTCATCCTTATGTTCCCTCCTGTTTTCTGCCTTCTCCTATCGGCCAACGGCTTCGTTGGATCCCCTCCCTGCCTTTCCCCCGCTAGGAGAAGGCCGAGAAGGAGATGTCCGTGGTCGGGGACAGGGTCCAGCAGCTGCAGACACAGAACTCGTACTTGGCCAGCCGCATCGACAGCCAGGACGCCCGGGCGGCCTCGGGGGCCTCGGCGTCCCCTCTCCCCCTCCCCGCCTCCTTCCTGCCTCGCCGCCCTCTACTCCCACTCCCCCCTTCACAGCGCCGCGCCACGCCTCCCGTTGTTCCCTCTCTTGAGTTTTCCTCTCTCTCTTTCTATATATATATATAACTCACTCTCTCTCTCTCGCGTTCTTTCTCTTTTTGTTTGTTCTCTCTGTCCCTCTCTGTCTCTCTTCTGTCCCTCTCTCTCCCTCTTTTTTGTTCTCTCTCTCTCTCTTTCTCTCGCTCTCTCGCTCGATTCATATTTAGATCTATGTATATATATACACGTATATATATATATGTATGTATAGAGTTCGTATTTGTGTTCATGGGCATAGGTATACGTATCCAGCTGCCTGCGTCAAGTCCCGCCTTCGTGCAAGCCCAGCTTTCTGAAGCCCGGTTGCCTTTGCCAGCGGAGCCCCCTCGCGCCAGCGCGGCTGAATTTCCCGCGCGTCAAAAAATAGAATTCGTGGCCCGAAATACATTGTTATGACTAAGTAAGCCCAGCGGAAGAATTTAGTCTTCCGCCGCGGCCGCGCCATCGCCGCGCATTGTCGTCTCGTTGTAGGAGTCGACGGTGGAAGGGGGGGCCGTCGCAAGTCTCGCGACCCTCTCGTCTTCACTCGCCGCGGCAAGCGGCGCGTGAACTTGCAGAGTTCGGTCGCGGAACGGACGGCGGGCGCGGCGAGGAGGTGATCTCGCTGTCCCCCGCATGCTGAGCTCGGGGCATGTAGGGGGTAGCCCCAGGGCCCGCGGGCGCCGTGTCTCTCCGTCGCGCCGGGGCCGGAGCGCCGTCTCTCTCCGTCGCGCGAGGGCCTGCTCGGCCCCCGCCGCGCTCTCGTTCGAGCCAGGGGGCCCGTCTGCCCGGGGGTCAGCGGTCGGCGACGCGCCGCCGCCGACCCGAAAGTCTAACCGCCAGAGCCCGAGCAGCTGGCGCGCTGCCTGGGCGCGGCGATGCCGGGGAACCTGCGCCTGGAACGCTGCTCGGGCGCGGCCGAGAAACCGCCGTCGGGCCCGCGGCTCATTCCACGCGCGCCCCTTTCTTCCGGATGATCTCCTTGCGCGCCCTCCTGAAGTCGCCGGCGCGACAGCGAGAGCGCCATTTCGACGCCCCGCGTTCGGAGGCCATCGGCGTTCCGAAAGTGCGCGCCAGAGCACTCCGTCTTGCGATGCACGGCGCCGCCGCGTGGACGCTGCGCAGCGGGATCTCTGGGGGCTGGCAGGCGCGGGGCGGAGGGTGAGAAAATGCAACCTGCGGTTGATGGCGCCTGGCCCACAAAAAAACGCTGGATGCACCTGCGTGAATTTGCAGAGTTCGGTCGCGGAGCGGACGGCGGGCGCGGCGAGGAGGTGATCGCATTGTCCTCCGCGTGCTGAGCTGGGGGCATGTAAGGGGTGGCCCCGGAGCGCCACGTCTCTCCGTCGCGCCAGGGCCATAGCGCCGCGCCTCTCCATCGCGCAAGGGCCCGCTCGGCCCCAGCCGCGCTTTCGTTCCAACTGGGCGCCCATCTGCCCGGGGGTCAGCGGTCGGCAACGCGCCGCCGCCGACCCGAAAGTCTAACCTCAAGAGCTGGCGCGCTGCTTGGGCGCGGCGATGCCAGGAAAATTGCGCCCGGCACGCTGCTCGGGCGCGGCCGAGAATCCGCCGTCGGGCCCGCGGCCCATGTCACCCGCGCCCCCCTCGTCCGGATGATCTCCTCGCGCGCCCCCCTGAAGTCGCCGGCGCGACGGCGAGAGCCCCATTCCGACGCCCGCGTTCGGGGGCCATCGTCGTTCCGAACTTTCGTGCCAGAGCGATCCGTTTTGCGACGCGCAGCGCCGCGCAGGCGCAGCGCGGCGGGATCTCGGGGGGGCCGGCAGGCGCGGGGCGGAGGAAGAGACGAAAATGCCACCTGCGGTTGAAGGCACCAGGCCTGCAAACAACTGCGTTGGGCGCTCTTCTGGCGGGGCGAAAGTTTTGGCCCACTTGCCTTTCCAAGTGGACTTCCTTTGCGTCGGCGAGGAAGAATATTTCCTGGGCGTCAAAGAATAGGGGGAAGAAATTGTGCCTTGAGATAGACAGTTACTACTAATTAGTAGCAGTGGAAGAATTTGTTCATCCGCCGCGGCTGTGCCATCGCTGTGCTTTGTCATCGTGGTGCGCTACTCTACGGGGGAGGGGAGGGCCATCGCAAGTCTTGCGACGCTCTCGCCTTCATTCGCCGCGGAATGATTAATGGGCCAAGTTCTTGTCGCGGCGGTGCGTGAGTTTTCAGAGATCGATCGCGGAACGGACGGCGGGCGCGGCGAGGCGGTGATCTCGTTGCCATCCGCATGCTGAGCTGCTACTCCCCCCTTGGTCCTCCTTACCGCCTGCCTCCCTCATCCGTCGTCCTTGCATCCTGCTTTGCTCCACATCTCGCCTTCTTCTGTCATCCCTCCACGCCTCCTTCCCCTCTCCCTCCTTCTCCTCCCTTCGTCCCCATCGCTGTTCGGTGTCGCCCCCTTGCGGGTTGATGCGGGGCGAGAGCGGTTGCAGATTCGCATCGCCTTCCTTGCTTCCCTTTGCTGCTGCGAGGCCTCAGCAGGTGGCGGACCGACGCCCTCTCATCGTCGCCCGTTGCCGCGCTGACGGTTCCTTTACGCCTGGGTCTGGCAGTGAAGGTGCGTGGAGCAGAGGACGCCGTAGAGGTTGAGGATGATGATGATGATGATGATGATGATGATGACGATGATGACGATGAGATGGAGGAGGAGGGGGGGAGGAGGAGGAGGAGGAGGAGGAGGAGGAAGAAGAGGAGGAGGAGGAGGAGGAAGAAGAGACAGAAAAGGAGAATATGGAGGAGGAAGAGGAGGATGAGGAGGAGGAGGGACAGGGGGAGACGCATTGCAGAAATAATAAGCGCGGCCAGGAAGAGGAGAAGAGTGCGATCAAGGTCGAGATCAAGAAGGTGGCCGCTGTCTGTAGCGGCCGTGGCCCCTGCCCCCAAAATTCTTCGCCTCGAGGCCTTTGTGTCCTCTATGCTGTCCCTCTCCCCAAGTGCAGGGCGGAAGAGGGAGGGCAGCGCGCGGTCGTGAAGACATTGCGCATCGCGCCTCGCGACGCGCGAAGGCAGCAGGCGACCTCTGTGAGGCCAGACTCGCGCGAGGAGCGTGCCCAGGCGACTGGCTGCACGTGCGGCCTGGGGCCGCTGGATTTTTGGAAGCCGCCAGTCGACGGCGTCCCGTCGGGAGTGAACGCGAGGTTTCCGCTCGGGAGCCCTGGGACCCGATCTCGGGGAACAAGGCATTCCAGGAGCATCAACGTTCGGACGTCCACGCGGACCTTCGGAACTGAATGTTTATGCCATCCTTTGCTCCTCTAGAAGCACACCGTGGCCCTTTTCTTGGTCACGATCAGCAAGCAAATCCGTTTCCGCGCCCTCGCGGTCTGGATTCCGGGGTGCGATCCCGCGGATACGCGGTCGCATGGATACGTTCCGCGCGAGTCATCCGCGAATAAACGCCCCGTATCCGCGGTGTCGCGGCCCAGGGGCCTGGCCTGCGGTGCCGCGGATACGGATACGTTTTCCTTCCACGACTTAGGCTCGTCTGTCCGTCGCCCAACCCTCGGATGTTCGATCATGAGCGCATTGTTGAGCGCAGCCGTTCCTCACTCTTGCAGAAGGCCGCCGAAGGCCGATGGGGATCGAGGGGCCCATGGTCTGAATCATCCCTGTCTCCTCGTCTTCCCACACATGCCTCCCCCAGCCTTTGGCTTGATTTTGTTTGTTTGCGCATGAGGCCCAGCAGGGGGCGTTGTTTCCCGGCATTGCTTGAGCAATGTATTTGTTATGTTGGTTTCGTTGAGATGTCATCCGAAGTGTGCCCATCTCACCCCCACACAACGTTGAAACATCATCTTCGCGCTGAGCCAGGATTTGTGGGCGACCATGCCATCCCCCTAATAGAAGTCTTCAAACATTCGGAATGTTAACAACAGGGACTCAGAAAGAAGGGGCGTCGTTCCATCCCCCCATGGAGCGATTTTCATATTCTGTTTATTCCATCGGGAATTCATTTCGAATGGCGCCACTCCCACGCCCACACAAAGGATTCAATAGGGAGGGCGGCCATCCCATCCCCCTTCTGGTGTCCTGAAAGCCCGTGCGTCTTCAATTGGGGTTTAGGGGGAGGCCATCCCACCACCCTTCTCAGAACCATTGCCCCTAAATGTGTGATGGTCATGAGGATTCAATAAGAAAGGTGCCAAGCTCATCCATCCGTAGAGTTCACGTTCCCCGTTTGCTCGTCAATAGGGATTCAATAGGTCGGGCGGCCGTTCCATGGACCCATCGACAGATTATTGTTTTCTGGTTGTTGACATGAAGACGTTGATGCACATGGCGCCCACAGCACCTCACCTTACATCATTCAAACATTGACCTGATTACCAATGGTGATTGAGTAGGAAGGGCAGCCATGGGCGGCCATCCCTTTCCCCGCACAGTTCTTCAATTGTGTAATTGCTTCCAGTAGCCCTCAAGAACGGCGCTCATCCTACCCCCCACGAGGACTGGCGCCGATCCCATCCACTCACAAATCAAATGTTTGACCGTTTTTGCGATGCGAATTCAATGAGAATGGTGTCCACCCTGCCCTCCCAAGCACTTGCCTGTGGCGTTGGGTCCTCGTTCTGAAGATATAGCGCCCCGCGTCTCCACGCCTTCCTCCCGCCCTTGCGCCTGCACACCCACCACACACTTCGTGGCCCCATAGGGTGCTCAACCGAAGGCCCCAGTGATACAGTCCACATGCGTCCCCCAGTCCAATTCCAGCACACTCCTCACAGGGGCGCCAGTCGAGGGGCCTGCGGTCCGCGTGGATGCACCTACATCTGTATGCGCCACGCTGGTCCCAGGCAGGCTGTGCTGCCAGGCGGAAGGGGACGAGGACGAGAGACGCAGGCAGACGACGACGAACGCCCAGGCGAGAAGCCAGAGCCGGCGGGCCGGGCGGGCAGGCAGAAGGAAGGCCCGGCGGGGACAGCAGGCAGGGAGCAGGTGGCCGCATAGGGAGCTCAACCTGAGGCCTCGGTGGCACAGTCCACATGCGTCCCCTCGCCCCATTTCGGCACACCACTCACACGTTTCGAGGCCCCCTAGGGAGCTCCTCCGAAGGCCCCAGTGGCACAGTCCACATGCGTCCCCCCGCCCCCACACGGGCACACCCCGCACACGTTTCACGGGCCTAATTACAGGGAGCTCCGCCGAAGACCACAGTGGGAGGGTACACGTGTGTCCCCCCTGCCCCCATGTCGGCACACCCCCCACACGTTTCGAGGCCCCTGGGGAGCGCCACCGAAGACGACTCTTACAAGTGAGCCCTCACACCTGCAACTGGTTGGGCCGTTCGCGTGGCTCATTTTCTTCGGCGCTCAATGAGAACGGAGCTTACCCAAACCCTTCTCTGAGTTATTGTGTCGTTGGCTTTACAGTCGGATGCCGACTGGAGCGGGACCCGCCCCAGCTGCCAGAAAATGGGGGGGTGAGGAGGGTGAGGAGAGGGGGATGGTGAGGAGGGGGATGAAGGTGATCAGAGGGAGGATGAGGGACATTGAAGCGGTGAGGGTTAGGGATGTGGGAGGGTGGGGGGATGGGGATGGGGATGGGAGGACTATAATTCTAAATGCGCCATAAGAGAATTGACCAGCAATTTCCTCACAACGGAAGCACTCGTGAAATCCTGCAGCATAATGATTGTAGTAATCAGTACCAGGCCCAGAAATCACATATGGGCATGTTTCTCCACATTGATGTATTCACATATGTCTGTTTGTGGCGAGACGCGCCACTCGGGTTGCACTGGCAGGCTCGGGTTTACAACGCTTTCATTTTGCCGACGCTGCTCTACGTGGCGCAGTTGGAGTGGCCCGACGCTTACGTGCAGGAAGAAGTGCAAGGATGTACTGTGACAGCAGCACCATCCGCGCTCTTCCGCTTGGCTTCTGGGCCCACAGCCTGGGCCTCCCCGATGGATCTCTGGCTCTTGCGGGACGCTTACGGCGGGGCCGCATCGTTCCACAACCTGGCCTGGATGGCCGCGGCGTCGCAGATGCGAGTTCTACTCTGTGACAGAGGGATCGACGGTCAGCGCCAATTCAAGGAGGATTGTGCGCAACTGCGACAAGCCTGGGCCAACGCGGACGCCCTGGTGTGGATCGATTGGTACTCGCGCAGCTTCTGGCTCCGCTTGCAGGACACAGACGACGATCTGCAGACGCGATTTGGCACGGTCAACGATGTCCGCATCGCCCGGTGCGCGTCCTCCGTCCCGCTTGCGGAGGATGCTTTGTGGCGCAAGCAGTTCCAGGCCACGTTCTACCACTGCCACGTGGCAGACAACCTGGGGGGCGACCCGGCAGGCCGGTACCGGAACAAATTCGAGGTCTGGAACTTGGGGGACGCCAGCATCCACGGCCGGATCGCAGGCACAGTTCGCCAGCAGACGCCGCGGCACCAGGCTTCCAGAGGGCATTCGAACCTCCTGGCCCTTTGCCCGTTGGACCCCCCGAGAGTCCACTGCGCGAAGTTGGGGTGCATCTGGGATCGGTGGACCACGGCGGTTAGATACCAGCGTCTCCATCTGAGCCGTTGCTTGCTATGCGCGGTGGAGGGGAGCGAAGACAGCATCAAACACCACTGCCGCTGCCGGGTGGTGCGGAGGCTGTTCGGGACACGACGCCGTCTCGACGCCAACGCGTTTGCAGGTCTTCTTGCCTGAGCGCTGTGCACGCCAGAGCTGGTGACAGCTGAAGACCTCGCCTGCGTGGCCCTGGGCACTTGCGCTGTCTACTCTGTGACTAACAAGCTTCCCCACGGCGGTTGCGGCGCTCTCCGCACGGAGGAGGACAGATTTCAGGTTTTGGCGCGGGCCGTCAAGGAGGGCGTCAAAGGCCACCAGCGAGCAGCTCCAATCATGCGGCAGCGCTGGGAGTCTGACCGCCCGATGACTGTCATCCAAGCCGGCCAGATCGGGACGCCGATGGTCCGCAGACTCCGACAATGGCTTCAAAGCCACCGCAGACGGCGGGTGCGGCCTCGACTCTCTTGACGCTCTGCCGTCCGTATCCTCGTCGCCCCCACCCATCACATCACTCGCGGGAGCTTGCTTTTGTCCCGCGCTCGGCGGGCACAGGCGCTCTCTGTCTGCAGGATGTGCTGCTTCGGCCGGCCTGGACGGGAGGCGCGATCAGTGCGCCCCAGCCTCCGGGAGGGCAGGCATCGTTCCAGCATCGCCCCAGAGGGCGGTCCTCCCCTCCTCCGTTCCTCCCCTCCCTCCCTCGTCGTGTTGTTTCTCCCCAGCCAGCCAGAGAGCCCGCGATGCAGCCGCGACGCTCCTCGATGGCGACGCCCCGCGGCTGTAGTTGCCCGAGTTTCGTCCAGGGATTGGGCGTCCGGTGCGCTCAGGGCCACCAGCTTCTGGGATGCGCGGTGCCGCGTGGCTGCGCTATTCGAGCGGAGAGATTGGCCTGTCTCCCGCCTCCCTGCGGTCTCCATCCACAGCGTGTACAGGGTGACCCCCGTGTGCCTGCAGGAGCCGCGGTTGCCTGTATAGGGCGGCGAGGCGGTGTACCCGCGGGAACCGCCCCCGCCTAGCTTGCTGGGCCGCCGCTGCGGCCTCGTGCTATGCGGGAGGGTTGGCACGTCTCTGCCCACCGTCCTGCCGTCCTCCATTCAGCTAGGCATTCGCTGGCTGTCCCTTTTTGTCCCTGTTCTTCCCTCGTTCCTCCCTCCCCTGTGCCCCCCCCCCCACGGTCGAGGGCACATGCACGCTTTTATTCCCAACCATCCTGTGGTGTTGGGTCCTCGTTTTGAAGAGACGGTGCCCCGCGTTCCTCTCCTCCTCTCCTCCTCTTCCCCCTCCTCCCTCTTCCCATCAGCATCATCATCATCATCATCCTCGTCGTCATCATCGTCATCATCATCATCATCAGCATCATCATCATCATCATCGTCATCACCCACCATCATCGTCATCATCACCATCATCGTCACACCTCTCACACGCTTCGTGGCCCCATAGGGAGCTCCACCGAAGGCCCCAGTGCCGCCGCCCGCATGCGTCAGCCACACCCAATTCGGCATACCCCTCAAACGTTTCGTGGCCCCATAGGGAGCTCCACCGAAGGCCCCAGTGCTGCCGCCCGCATGCGTCAGCCACACCCAGTTCGGCACACCTCTCACACGTTTCGTGGCCCCATAGGGAACTCCACCAAAGGCCCCTGTGCCGCCGCCCGCATGCGTCAGCCACACCCCCTCACACGTTTCCCGAAGGCCCCAGTGCCGCCGCCCGCACGCGTCAGCCACACCCAATTCGACACACCCCTCACACGTTTCGTGGCCCCATAGGGAGCTCCACCGAAGGCCCCAGTGCTGCCGCCCGCATGCGTCAGCCACACCCAATTCGGCACACCCCTCACACGTTTCGTGGCCCCATAGGGAGCTCCACCGAAGGCCCCAGTGCTGCCGCCCGCATGCGTCCAATTCGGCACACCCCTCACACGCTTTCGTGGCCCCATAGGGAGCTCCACCGAAGGCCCCAGTGCCGCCGCCCGCATGCGTCAGCCACACCCAGTTCGGCACACCCCTCACACGTTTCGTGGCCCCACGGGACCTCCACCGAAGGCCCAGTGCCGCCGCCCGCATGCGTCAGCCACACCCAATTCGCACGTGGCCCCATAGGGAGCTCCACCGAAGGCCCAATCAGCCACACACACCCCTCACACGTTTCGTGGCCCCACAGGGCTCCACCGAAGGCCCCAGTGCCGCCGCCCGCCGCGTCAGCCACACCCAGTTCGGCACACCCCTCACACGTTTCGTGGCCCCATAGGGAGCTCCACCGAAGGCCCCAGTGCCGCCGCCCGCATGCGTCAGCCACACCCAATTCGGCACACCCCTCACACGTTTCGTGGCCCCATACGGAGCTCCACCGAAGGCCCGAGTGCTGCCGCCCGCATGCGTCAGCCACACCGAATTCGGCACACCCCTCACACGTTTCGTGGCCCCATAGGGAGCTCCACCGAAGGCCGCAGTGCCGCCGCCCGCATGCGTCAGCCACATCCAGTTCGGCACACCCCTCACACGCTTCGTGGCCCCAGCCCGCATGCGTCAGCCACACCTAATTCGGCACACCCCTCACACGTTTCGTGGCCCCATAGGGAGCTCCACCGAAGGCCCCAGTGCTGCCGCCCGCATGCGTCCCGCACACCCAGTTCGGCACCTCCACCAAACACAGCGTTTCGTGGCCCCACAGGGACCTCCACCGAAGGCCCCAGTGGTGCCGCCCGCATGCGCCACCCCCACCCAGCACAGCGTCTCGTGGCCCCACAGGGAGCTCCACCGACGGCCCCAGTGGTGCCGCCCGCATGCGTCACCGCCGCCCAGTACAGCGTTTCGTGGCCCCACGGGGACCTCCACCGAAGGCCCCAGTGGTGCCGCCCGCATGCGTCACCCCCACCCAGCACAGCGTTTCGTGGCCCCATAGGGAGCTCCACCGAAAGCGGCACCCGCAATGCGATATTCACAACTGCACATGGTTGGGTCCTTCGCCAGGATAATTGTTTTATGTTGTGCACGGTGCGTGCTTTGATAACTTACGATGTATTGAGATGCTGTGTTTCTGCCCGGCCGGCGGCGGTGGCCAGGTGCTGGCTGTAGGGTGGTTGGTGAGTTGCCGTCCCCCCGGGTCTGGAGGACCTCGATTGGCGCTTGGGCGTCATCCTGGGGAGTTGGAGTGGGAGGCCCGCTCACCATTGCGGCTTTCGGCCGCCCACTTCCTCTTCGGGAGCCCTGCCAATACCGATGCACGACAAGCTCAATCTTAAGATGCACGCTGCTGGGGTATAGCAGCCTCTTCCTCCTCCCTGTCTCCTCCCCTCCTCCTCCTCCTCCCCCTCTTTCCTTTATTTCTATATTGCTCGGGGAATGTCAAGTTTCCGTGTTCAGTCACGGAGCTTATGACCACATAGCTGTATAACTATGCCGTTTTGCCAGTGTCTCGATTCCATGTCGGGCGAAGATAATCATGCACATGCACCGATCCTGGCAAGGCCCATCTTTGACCCAGGATCGGTGCATATGCCTTCCTGGCCAAGGTAGGAGGGCGTATGCACCGATCCTGGGCTCAGGATGGGCCTGGCCAGAATCGGTGCATGTGCATAGTTCTTTTTCCTCTACCATGGCTGCGCGCAACGGCTCGCCTACGGCAGGTTGGCCTGCGCCGCGCCAGGTGTTTTGGATTGTTTCCCCACCTCCTCCTCCTCCCCCATTATCCTCCTCCTCCTCCTCCTCCTTGCCCTTCCTCCTCGTCCTCGTCTTTCTCCCCTTCCTCCCTGAATGTGGTGACGTTTACCCGGCCAGCCAATTTACAGCCTTGCCGCTATCGGGTCATATGTGAGCGCGGTTATAGCCCCCCTGAGGGGAAACGGATTTGGCGCTCAGTCGAACTGGTCTTGCCCATGGACGAGCATCGTGTGCTTGTGCTCGCTGGGGGAGAACAATTTTTTGATATGTGGGGGACGCACGCGGGCGGTCTCAATGGGGGCTTCGGTGGAGCCCCCCATGGGGCCACGAAGCGCTGTGCTGGGTGGGTGGAAATGCCAAGTTGGGTGTGTGGGGCACGCGTGCGGGCGGTCCCACTGGGGGCTTCGGTGAGGGCTTCCTATGGGGCAACGAATCGCTGTACTGGGTGAGTGAGTGGCAGTGCCAAATTTGGTTTCCGGGGCAGGCGGGCGGTCCCACTGGGGGCTTCGGTGGAGCTCTCTATGGGGCCACAAAGCGTTGTAATGGGTAGGTGAAAATGCCAAATTGGGCTTCCAGGGCGCACGCGGACGGTCCCACTGGGGGCTTCGGTGGACTTGACTTCCCTATGGTGCCCCGAAGCGTTGTACTCGGTTGGTGAAAGTGCCGCACTGGGCTTCCGGGGCGCATGCGGGCGGTCCCACTGGGGGCTTCGGTGGAGCTCTCTGTGGGGCCACGAAGCGCTGCATTTGGTAAGTGAAAGTGCCAACTTGGGCTTCTGGGGCGCACGCCGACGGTCCCACTGGGGGCTCCGGTGGAGCTCCCTGTGGGGCCACGAAGCGTTGTACTGGGCGGGTGAAAATTCCACATTGGGTCTCCGGGACACATGCTGTCAGCCCCACTGGGGGCTTCGGTGGAGCCACCATATGGGGCCACGAAGCTTTGTACTGGGTGGGTGAAAATGCCAGACTGGGTGTGTAGGACGCATGCGGATGGTCCCACTGGGGGCTTCGATGGAGCTCCCTATGGGGCCACGAAGCGTTGTACTGGGTGGGTGAAACGCGGGGAGGAGGGAAGAGGGGGAGGAGGGGGGAGGAAGGAGGGAGGAGGAACGCGGGGACCGTCTCGAGGACCCAACACCACAGGATTGTCGGGAAAAGCAGTGTCACAGAGCAGATCATGCCACGACACCTCAGAACACATGGTGACAGAGATGATCATACCATAACGTGTCCAATCAGAAGAGAAACGTATGAGTTATGAGGGACATCGTAACAGACGATGCATCTAACGTGATAGGCGTCATGTCGTCACGCCGGCCCGTCGATAACATAACAGGACATAATAGAGCATAACATAGAAGAGCGTGACTACATGGAACACGATTGAACCATTTCTGAATCCAGAAACGGCAGTTGTGCAGTGGTGGGAGGAGGAGGAGGAGGAGGAGGAGGAGGAGGAGGAGAAGGAAGATGAGGACAATTAGGGAGGAGATGTTCGCCTTACCTCCCTCCTATTCCTCCTCCTCCTGCTTCAACGTCCGCCTCCTCCTGCTCCTCCTGCTGATGCTCTTCCTCTTCCTCTGTCAACAGGCTGTGGCTTTCTATCCGTTTCGCACAGCACGTTTTCGAAGCTTGGTTTTTCGCCCCGGGGTTTCTTTCAATTTCTTTTGTCAGGAGCTCCAGGGTTGGATGTGGAGACAACGGAATTCGCCACCCGGCCCGACCGCCGCACTGGCCGAGACAGGGCCCCGCGCGCAGCGTTCCAACAAGCCGTCGGGAACAAACGCTTCAGGTTTCGCTGGGGATCGCTCGAAGCCGAATAATTTTGCACAACGCGGATATAATTCTACACGCGCATATCTACATGCATTCAGGCATACAGTCATGCAGATAGGTCTGTGCATTAAGAGTTTCGTTATAGTTCAGATCTGAACAGCACCTGTGGTATGTCATGTTTGAGTTTCAGATGTGCACTTGGCTTTGGGTTGTTCTGTTTTCCCACATGTTTCGTAAGGTTATGGTGTTCTTCCTTTCCGCGTCGCACCCGCGTCTCCTCACCTCCTCCCTTTCCTTCTCCGTCTCACCTGCACTAGCACCGACAGCACACACACACACATACACGCACACACAAACACACGTACACACAAGCACACACACACACACATTTGCGTCGGCGGTTAAGCAGAGGAACTGCGCTGGCGGCAGAGCTATGTAAACGGGGGCACCGTTTGCCGAATTGTGCCAGGATGCAGGAAAAAGGAAAGAAGACAGGGAGGGCGGCCGCAGGAGGGGGGGGCGGGCGAGGGCCGCTCAGGGGGACGGGTCACGCCCGAAAGGGGTGGCGCGGCCAGCCCCGCAGGCGGGGACTGCGGCGGCTGCTGCGCAGGGGTGCCAGCGGCGGCGGGACCCAGCGCGGGAACCGAACGAGTCCAGCGAGTCAAGCGCACACTATACAGTCATGGGCCTGAAGACCAGGCGGTGGCTGCGCATTCCCCAGGTAGGGGCGCGGAAGAGGCGGCGAAACGGTATCGCCAGGGGGGGGACTGGGCCGGCGGAAGGAGGCGGGGAGTGGGTGGCGGGCGGCAAGGCCGAACCCAGCACCCCAGCCCCCTGGCGGCTGCAGGCAGCGGCTCGGCGCCATGGCGGAAGGCGGAGGCAGAACGTGGGGGGACAGGCGGCAAGACCAAACCCAGGAACCCGAACGCGAGGCGGCGGCAGGCAGCAGCCCGAGCGCAGCGGCGGCGCGCGGAGGGACGGGGGCGGCCCCCATTGCCCGGGAGGACAAGGGTGGGCAGCGAGCGGCGCTGCGTAACCGGACAAAGCTGTGGCTGACGCCGGCGGCCCCCGCTGCCTGGGTGGACAGGGTGAGCCAGGTCGGGGCGCAGATTCGGCGAGGGAAAGCGTGGGGCTGTATGGGTGAAAAAAGCAGCGGGGGAAAGTGGCGTCGCGCCGGCTGGGGTCGCGGGGGCCGCCGCCGCGCAGAGCGCAATATCTGCTCCAGGCTGCACTTGGTTCACCACCTGTTTGCTGCATCCTCCTGACTGGGGCCGCCAGGGATCCCTGTGATTTCAGGGAGTCGAGCGGGGCGCGTGCTGGGACGCCCTCAGGACGCGCCCGCCCCTTGCCCTGCTTCCTGTATGTAGTCCGAGGTGAACGAATCCCAGAGGGCGCAGGTGTCCAGCGAAGCGGTCCAGGTGCTCTTGACAAGGAGCAGGAACCCACCCCGAGCAGGCGGAGGTGTCTCCTCTCGCAGACTGGCGCTGGGGCAGCCCTCGGCGCTGGAGTCGCCAGTGTCCGTCGTGGCTGGGGAAGAGCGAGGAGCCTCTGGGGCGGGCGAAGGGTTCCCGTTATGATGCTTGTCGGCAGTGACCCCCGTCGCCAGCTGCCGCCGCGGCCCCGGCGAGCTGCAAGGAAGGTCACCTCGCACCGCCCCGACTGGATTGTGCTGCTGGGTTCCGCAGATCCCGATTGTGCTGCTGGTCCCGCTTTCCGGTCGTGGCGACGAGGGAAGCCCGGGACGCTCGCCGGCGATGGGGTCGGCGTCGGCGTCGTCGTTGGGGCCGGCGCCCGCGTCGGCATCGGCGTCGGCGTCGCCGCGGGCGTCGTCACAGTCGTCGTCGCCGCCGGCGTCGGCGTCGGTGTCGGGGAAGGCGTCGGTGTCGTCGTCGGAGGCCAGGGCCGTCTGGGTGCCGCTTTTTCCAGCCGTGGCGACGAAGGACGTCCGGGACGCGGGATGGCGACGTGTTCGGCGTCGGCGTCGTCGTTGGGGCCGTCGTCGGCGTCGGCGTCGGCGTCGGTGTCGGGGTAGACCTCGGGGTCTTCGTCTGGGACCAGGGCCATAGACACAGTCACACACACACCCACACGTCACACAGATACGCGAGTACAGCCACGCACCGCGTGATACGCACACACGAACACACGCACACGAACACACACACACACACACACATACACACACGCGCATGCACAGCCGCATACACATCACACACATGCACAAGACACAGACGCTTACCTAGTCACCCACATGACACGCGCACGACACAAACCATACGCGTAGGATTCGCAGGGCATGGCGCGGGGGTGCGCAAGGGGTGGGGGCGCTATCCGTCGCACGCCCGCAAGGTGTAGCCGACTTGGCACACCCTCGACACCAGAGGGGGTGCGCAGGCAGGGGGTGGGGGCGCTATCCGTCGCACGCCAACAAGCGTGACAGGCGTGGTACATTTTCGACATCAGACGCGGTGTGCAGGGGGTGGGGGCGTTATCTGTCGCACGCTCCCAGAGTGTGGCAGGCGTGGCGCACCCTCGACACCAGAAGGGGCAAGGTGTGGGGGCGCTATTCGTCGCAAGCGCGCAAAGCTTGGCAGCGGCATGGCTAATAGAAAACATTCACGATGCACGTGCAGAAGCCATGAGGCTACGCACACGCAAAGTGATTACATACCACTTAGAGGAAGTATGCCGGGTCCCTCGGTCGCGGAAGTCTGGCTTTTAGTTTTTGTGACGCGCCAGCGCGCATGTACGTGTAAACCCACCGCACATACAATTTAATCGGGAGCCCACCATTACAAAAGTCCTCCGGTAAACCCGCCACAAGTGGAATGCAGTTGCAATCCGCTGCGAAAGAAGTTCAAGCGGAAACCACCTCGCAAAGGGACCCCATGTGTAAGCCCAACCAAAAGAATACATTTGAAATGTTCTACAAAGGGCCTACAACCAAACGAACATGTGGAACATTGGAAATTCAGAACCCAGAAACACACAACAAACGTAGAACCATTATTTTGGAACGAATCGCAAAACAGCAGGCACACATTGAAATCATTGGGCCCCCTACAGAAGGGGCCCGAATAGCACAGCCGCCACACAATAATCCAATTGCAAACTAGCCACGAAAGAAATGCACATACACACAAAAAAATCCAATTGGAAACCACTTCGCACAGGAAGTTCGATTGAACCCCCTCCACAAGACAACAATCGAATTGCAAGCACGCCAGTCCAATTGAAGAACTTATATTTGAATCGTGAGTTTCGTGCACCCCCCTCCGTGTACCCCCGCCCGAACTCATCCAGTCTGGAATCCTTTCGCCCCCCACGCTTAGAGCTGCACGTCCATATTAAAGTATCAGCACCATAATGTACATGCATGTAACAGCGTGCTCGCTGGCAAAGTGGCACATCTTCGTTGTGCCATTGTGGCCCCCTCATGACAGGTGGCCGATAGCTGCGCCAACCTCGTTGTCCTCCTCGTCATCCTTGACCTCCCCCCCTCCCCTCGGTTCCCGCCTGTTCCCTTCCGCCTTCCATCCCCTTCCTCCCCCCTTCCCGCCTCACTCCCTGATCCCCCTCTTTCGCACGCCCCTTCGCTCCCGTCCTTCATCTCCTTCCTGCCGAAGATGTCTCCAGAGTTCCGAGAGAGAGAGAGAGAGAGCGCGCAATTAACGTCCACGAGACCTCGATTGTCGAATCTCCCCCACCTTCCTCGCTCCCCTCCCCCTCCTCGACCGTAGAACATCCCCCTACACACACGGTCCTCGCTCCTTCACTTCGAACCGAGGAGAAGGAAGAAGCGAGGATCGTGTGGGAGGGTCGACGGGGATCGAGGACCGACGAGGGAGAAGGGGGGGTTTGAGAATCGATCGGGAAATCGAGGATGGGGCCCCTCCTCGATCCCCGATCCCTTTCTTCCTCTCGGCCCCTGGTGCCTCCCGAAGGCCAGCGATCTTGGGCCGTTTGGGGTCGTTCCTGGGGGCCTCCTTTGCCGTCTTGGTGCGATCTTGGGGGCCTCCTGGGCCGTCCTGGAGGATAGCCCGAAAAGGCGAGAACACTAAAATCCTTCAAAAACCACCGGAACATCAATGATGTTGGCATTTCGGGGCCCTCTTGGGGCCTCCCTTGCTTCACCTCTCCTTGGGCGGATAGTCTTTCACTCCCCTGGGGTGTTTGGCCATCGACTTCCGAACTGGCTCGCCTATCGCTTCCCTCCCCCCTCCTGCCCTAGCCTCCCGCGTAGCCAAGTGATCAATGAACCTACTCCTTTCGGCCCTCGGTCTCTCCTGAAGACCCCTCCCTCGCTTCACCTCCCCCCCGCCGCCACGAATGGGAAGGTGGGCCCTCCGCCGCCAGGTGGCCGACCGTTGCTCCAGCCTCTCGGCCGAGAACACGAAGCTGCGGGACGAGATCGGCCGGCTCGAGGAGGAGGTGGACCCCCACGAAAGCCTACCGTTTCATCCGATGCCGTTTCATCCAGACGAGTTCATTCGAGATGAGTTTATCCGGACGAGTTCGTCTGGAAATTTCTTCGGGATGAGTTCATCCAGACAACTTCATCTGGACGACATCTTCCAGGAAAACGTTCTTCCAGATGTACCCATCGCGGAAGAAATCGTTAAGGATGAAATGGTCGTCTTCCGGCACCCATGGAGGGTCCATGCCGATCTGATCGATCCGATTCGATGTTGCTTCCAGCCATATTCCGACGATCCGATGCGGCCCGATACTCGCATGGCGCTGTTGTGCATCCTGGCGCGGCCGTTCCGATCCGATTCCGACTCCGTTCCGATGCGGTCCGATCCGACTTCCTCTCCGATTCGAACCGATTTGCAGATTCGATGCTGACCGATCCTGCCCACGGAGGGTTGGGGCAGCGTTGGGCTCGAGGGCTTCGAGGGCAGCGTTGTTGCGCCGCTCCGATTCCAACATTTTGCCACGGTGCGCTTCGTCGCCATCCAGGCCAACGCGAGATCGAAGATGGCCAGCGGGAGCCGCTTGGGGAGCGAGGGCTGAGGGGTGGCGGGGGCTAGGGCAGGACCGGCTCCCCGCCCCGTGTGGCCGCAGGGGCGCGGTACAATGTGAACCCAGCCCCCCGCGCTTTCGGCTCCCAGGTGAAACTCGATATAAATCCCAAACGGTGTATGGACCTGAAAATGAGCAAATCGCATAGGACTTTCTCATGAAATCCGACCGTGCTTTATCCCAAGACGAGAATGTTTTACCAGCCAACCCAAAAGTGGCCCCCTTGCGATGGATTATGCTAAAAAAATTGTGGGGTCCTGTCCAGCGGACCCGACAATGGGCCTCACGCTGGGGGCTCTCGGCAAAGAACACTTGCTTGGCGAATCACTTTTTCTGCCACCAGTGGTCCGGAACGCGCGCCAGATTTGCCAGCGTTCGCGCCCGAGGGCGGTTTCTGCCTAGGTGCCTAGGTCCGCGAGGCTCGCGCATCACTTCCTCATTGCAGCGACCTTGCAGTCATGCGGCTGCGCTGCATCCACGCGGAGCCCTTATTCGAAAAACGGAGAAGATTTTCTGGCTTCGAGGTTCGGGTTTCTCGGTCGTCTTCTTCGGTTCGCGGCGGTTTTCTGGGCCCGGGATGCCCTCAGCGGCCGCGCCTCGCCGAGAGGGTTCTGGGGGTGCCAGGATCGTCCCGAACGGCCGTTGGAGGCCCGAGATATGTCCCGAAAACTGAGGAACGGAAGATCTGGGCCAAAGTAAGGGGGGGATGGGCTCAGGGAGGAACGCATCGAGCCCCCAATCGCTGGCTCGTCGCCGATAGGGGCCCGATGGCCCACCCCGCTCCGTCCCGCGTGGGGTGCCTCCCCTGCCGCATCCTCCTCAGTGCAGCTGCCTGGCGGGCGCTGTCGCCTCCCGCGCACTTGTTGCGGAGCGACACCACCCTCGCGCCGTCCGCGTAGCAGCCGCAGAACGCGCAAAAGACGAGGCGGCGCTGTCCCACGCCGATTGCTCAGAGGCGGTGCGACTCATCGAAGCTCACGTTCCACCACCGCGGGCGGCCGCCCGCGTCCTCGGCGCCCACGGCTGCGCCGCCCTCCTCCGTGCTGCCGTCGTCGTGCTGGGCGCCACCGCGCGCCTGGGCCGCCATCGCCGCCGCTGCTACGGCGCCAGCGGCGGCCGCTCCCGCGCCCTCGGCGCCTCGTCGGCCCGCGCTCGCGGAGGTCCGCGCGCGGGCCCGCCGCTCGCCGGCCTCCTGGCCAGGGGCCTGGCGCTTCCGCCCCGCCGCTTGGGGCCAGGTGATCCACCGTGGACGGGCGTGCCGACCGAGCGGCCCGCGCACGTGTCGCAGAGCCAGCGCGTCCCGTGCGAGTCCGAGACCGCCGTGCCGTGCGCAGTGCATGGCCAACGTCGGCAGCCTGGCCCGCCGTCGTGGCAGCGTGCGGCGCCTCGCCGCCCGCACCCGCGCCCGCAGCAGGTGGGCTCCGCGGTGCCCGCGTCCGCGCCGTCGACCGCCGTGAGGGCAGCGCTCCCCAGCTGCAGCGCCTCGCCGAGCCAGCGAGCCGTCACCACCGCGACCGCGTCGGCCAGCTCGATGCGCCTCACTGCCGCCTGACACGTGGGGAGGAGCTCCGCGCCCTTCTTGGCGAAGCTGTCCGCGGCGCGGTTGCCCTCGTAGTCGTCCAGCATGGTCGCGCCGTCGCGGACCGATCGGAGCGTGGCGCGCCCCTTCACCTTGGTGACCGCCACGTACTGTTGGCCGCCGAAGCTCTCCACGGCCTGCCAGAACTCGCGCCACACCTCCAGGTACGGACGTTCCCACGCGCAGCACCATGCCCTGCCCGCGGCGAATCCCGTCACGAGCAGCTTGCCGTCCGTCCTGATCTCGAGGGTTCCGTCCACGCCTGGCATGCCCCAGCGCAGGGCACGGGCCGCGGCCAGGAACTCGCCCGCGTTGGCGTCCTGCGGCATGCGAGCGGGGACACATCCCCAGGCGCCGTGCGCCGCGCCGCGGGCCTGCAGCGCCGCAAGCCCAAGCCAGCACGCACCTCGGGCGACCCCGCCTTGCCGTGCATCGCCGAGCCGTCGGTGTACAGGACGTTGGTGCCTGCCAGGGCCGTGTAGCCGTGGCTGCTGCTCCAACGCACCTCCTCGGTCTCCAGCGGCGGCGGGAGGGCGGCCATCTGGTCGGGGATCAGGGCTCTCGAGTAGCGGGGGTCCGCCCGCGATGGCGTCACGCCTCTCCGCCGCGAGGGCGGGGCACCGCCAGGCGAGGTGCCGCACCGTGCCGCGGCCGCCGCACCCCATGGGGCAGGCGTCCGAGCGGCACAGCGGCGGGTCGAGGGCGGCTCGGCGGGCAACAGGCCAGAGCCCGCCGATGATGGTGATGGTGATGGTGATGATGATGCTGATGATGGTGATGATGATGATAATGCTGATGACGCTGATGATGATGACGATGATGACGGTCAGGATGAAGATGAAGATGGGGATGATACTGTTGATGCGGATCATGAGGGCGAAGATGAGGAGGCGGGGGAGGAGACGGAGGAAGAGGAGGAGGAGGAGGACGACGACGACGACGATAAGGATGATGATGCGGATGGTGATGATGAGGAGGAGGAGGAGGGGGTGGATAGCGAGAGGAAGGCACCTGGACTGGTGCCTTGCGCGCGTCTGGCGAAATCCCCTGCGATTTGGTTGTGCAACGGCCCTGACTTCGCAATTGTTTTTTGAGCCTCATATGAGCCTTTCAACGCCACGGCTGGACCCCCAGAGTGCTTCGAATTCAAGCGCACCCCATGGGATCTTCAAGGGCTGATTTGTGTGGAGGAACGCAAGAGGAGAAGAAGGAAAAGGAGGAGAGAGAGGAGGACTGGGGACATGGAAAGTAGAACGCAGGGGTATGGATGAAGGTGAAGGAGTCGGGAGGATGAGGGAGAACGAGGAGGAGGAGGAGGAGGAAGAGGAGGAAGAGGGCGAGGTGAGGAGGAGGAGGAGGAGAAGGAGGATGTGGAGGATGGGGTGGATGTGAACAGAGGGGGGTATTGTGAGGAGTGGTGAGGGGATGTCGATGATGATGGTGCGACGGAGGATGAGGAAGAGGATGAGGAGGGAGACAACTACATAAATGATGCATGTAGTCGGAATGGAGATGAGTCGTGAGCGGTGCGAGATAGGGATTGCGGTGGTGCTGATGATGAGGTGGAACGGGGTACGGAACAAATGAGATGGGATGACGAAAACTTGGGGAGTGAGGATGACGTAGTGCAGAGCCGCAGGACGAGTTGTGCTGCAGTTTCTAACCTCTCTGTTTTTTTTTGCGGGGGGGGCACTGGCGACTGGAACAGAGAGCCGGTTAGCCGCTTTTGGCAATCACGCTGCGCACCTTCCGTTCTCCTCGTCATGGAGTTAAGACGCTCCTCTCCGCACCACCATCTTGTTGCCCTTGCCATCATTGCTGTCGTACTGATTGTCCGCCTGCAGCCACCCAGATTCGAGAGGCAGAGGAAGAAGGAGCGAGCTAGCTTGCGCGCCCGCGAGGGGTCGTCTCATCGTCGTCGTGTCGTCGGCCGGCCGGCCTCCCTACCACACATATCTCTCTGATCCGCTTAACGGAACACCCCTTCCGTGCCATGGCCTCGGCGGAGTCCCTTGAGCGTCCCTCACGGAAGCTACCTTCAGGGGCAACCGAGACAACATCGGAACATATTGCAGGGATAGTCAATATCCAGGCAAAAAGCTGGTTATCAGCCGAAACGACGGCTCAGCCGTTGGCTTCGCTGGACAAGGGATCAAAGGAAGGAACGCTCGAAGCAATAGAACGACAAAATCGCCCCGAACGTATTACTAAGGAAGGCGCCCCGAAGGGGCGGCCACTTTCTTTCAATCTTCTTGGATGACGAGCATCGGGATCTGTGTTTGATTTGACAGAGGGGGATTCCCCTATACATCACCAGATGAAGGAAATCTTTCAAACGCCAGGCAGGGAGCATGGCTCAGTCAATGCTACGCACGGAGGGCCATCAGAGATCGTATCATCGCACTCAAGCCCTGAGATGTTAGGTCATACGAACTACGACAAGGAGAAACCGCCGAGAAACGTTCCCACCAGTTCAGCGGGTGGAGACCGCTACACCAACGAACAAAAAACACAATGTGTGATGAATGGGCAGGGCGAAGAAGGAAGCGATGGGCAGTCGGAGGAATAGAGCCTTCATTCAATGGGCAAGAATTAAGGAAAATGCTCGCTTCCATACGTTTCCTGGACCATCGTATCGCGCGAATCCTTTACAGAACTCGCTGGCCTGGCTCGGCTGAGGCGCGAACCTGTCGGATACCGAAACAATCGATCACGAAACAGCCGAAGCCCTTCGAAGGGCTGTCCTTGATTCGGATGAAGATCTCGAGGATGAAACGAACCCCGAAAACGGGGAACTAGGCCGTGGAAGAGGGGGCTCCTCGGCTCAGCCGATGGGGCGCTCACCCGGCGCCGCGCGCCCGACTCGACATGTAAGGGGACCGACTGGTGCGACTCCAGCCCCAAAGACAAAGAAAACCAAGGGCGAAACAGATGACGTCGACCATCCACCATTCTCGAAAGGGTTCTGTCGGCAAAACCTTGTGCCACCGAGAATGGACCGCGAGAGCGTGCCAGAGCTTGATGAACCAATCATACAAGACGAAAGGATGAGCAAAAGGAGAAGTCACCAGGCACTCAATGGAACACGGGGTCGAGAGTGAGGGGGCAGAACGCGCCGACGTCGAGCAGGTGTCGGGGAAAGGCCCCGAGAGCAGGACATTCTAGCTCCAGAAGATTTGATGCCCTTGAGCCACCTCGTCCGTCGTCAAATCGGACCACGAGCAGCTTCTCCACCCGGGAAACATGTTGGAACGCGGGCCCTGGATGCCCGCCTCAGGCGGATAATCGTTGCCCGGGAAAGGCGCGCACGCCGGGGGGGTCCTGTGGCCGACCCGCATGTGCCCGATGCTCCCAAGTGCGTCCGAAGCGCAGTTGGTCATGGCTCTGCGAGGAATGCATTGCGTTGAAAGAGCATAATTGTCGTCATATCGCCATGTGGGAAGATAAATAGAGGCAAGACAGAGAGCAGCTGAGTGCAGCAAGTGCACACATGCAACATATCCTTCTTCAGGCACATGCGGACAAAGCGGCCATTGAAGAAGCCAACCGCCGGCTCGCTGATTCCGAAGCAGAGAAGAGGGCAATGGCACGCAGAGTTGAACAAGAAAAGGCTGCCATCGCAGAAGATGCCCAGAAACGCATATTACGCAGGGGTCGCGAGCGTGGCCAAGCGGCGTCTCGCGCAAGAGGAGGAAGAAAAGCGAAGGATTCAGGGATCGGCCGAGCAGCTGATCTCATCGCTGCAACTACAGGCCGAGAAAGAGCGCGTTCAATTTCGAATCATAGCTGACGCAGCCAGACGGGAAGGAGAGAGAGTGGCCCGAGAGCAGGCAGCACAAGAAACAACAAATAGTTCCGTGATCAACGCGATGTTGCTAGGCTCGAGGCCGAAAAGGTAAAGCTAGAGGCGGCGCGTGCACTCCACGAGCAGGATCAGAAGGCCCAGGCTGTGAGGCAGGATGGCCACAGAAGAATGGCAGAGGCCTGGGATCGCGCGAAGGGGCGTGCAGATGTGCAGATCAAGAACGACGCGATCATCATCCGTGCCGCGAGCGAAGCAAGCAGAACGCTCAAGCCTGATGTAGAGCAAAATAAGACTGCGAGAGAGTCTTTAGAAAAGAGTCAGATGACACGGCAGCCTAGCGCGGCTGCGCAGACGGCTAGATAGATACCCCCGGCCCAGCCGGGAGGTTTTGGATCGCGGGGGGGGGGGGGGGGGGGGGAACTCAACGCCGGCCCAGCCGACGTATGTCGAGCCCCCCCCGAGCCCAATTGTTGCTCGCCCCGCCCGAGCGAGAGCGGCCAAGCCGACCCGGCTTCGGGCGGGCGCGCCAGATGAGCCGTGTCATGCATGCTCAAAGAATGCGATCGGGACGCGCGCGGGGGGTGGAAAACCCGCGCGCGGAGAACACCTGGGCGAAGGGGCCCAGAGATTCCAGGGAACAATGCGATCCCGCGATAAAGGCAGAGCAACTAAGCATACTTGAAGACATCTACCGCAACGAAATTGAAGCGAGGAGATGGCAGAAAAGGCAGGTGAGATGGCGCAGAAGCACCCTGAAAGACTAGAAGGATTCATTCGAAGACGCCAGCTGCAAATGCAAGAGCTGGAAGATCACGGGGCAGAGTTGGCCGCCATCTTGCGAGGGGTAGCTGCCGCAAAAGCAGATCAAGACATGTTGCAGAAGTCAGGAGGGCACGCGTTACAAAAGGAAGCCGGCTTGGAACAACAGGTCAGCAGCTTGACCGCGGTCATGGGTGTACCATCTTTTCGGTCCATAGAGTCGGATCTCGACCGGACGCCTCTTTTCACGACGCCGCGCGCGCCTGGGCTCCCCTTTTCGAGCTCGCGATTTATTCCAGCCAGCCGCGGAGCAATCCGTCGGCCCGGGTGATGTTTCATTCGCGGCGAATATTGATGGATCGAAACCCGGTAATGTTCCATTCGACGCCAAGTTCCCAGGGCCTCTTCGCATTGCGACCTACCTGGCCGTCTCCCCTTCACCAGCGGCTCAGCCGCATCTGGCGGGGGCGGGGGCGGACATGGGGGCAGCGACGGCGACCGGAGGGCGATCGGAGCACAGCTCCCAGCACCAGGATGATCGCGGCACTACAGTTCGATGAGACGGGGGGCCCACGCCGCCAGGTGACCCCCCCGGGGGGGCCTGGTGATGGCGGAGGCCCGGGCGGAGGCGGCGGTGGCGGGCCACGCGGTCCCAATGACCTTGCGCTGCAACCATGCATCGCCAACCCCATGGGCCCCAACCGGAGAGCCTTTCGGAAAGAACAAGGAGCTTAACCTCATGGACATTCCAGGTGTCCAGACCATACGAGAATGGAAACAACATTGCGTGATGCTGGAGCTCGGCATGACGTCGAGGCAGCGCAGCCGTGGATCATGGATGCCATGGGCTCACAACCACAACTCCCTAAGGGGAACAGATAGCCGGGGTCTTCGCGCGCCTCGACATGATGATAGCCGCAAATATGCTTGACAAGCTTGCCAGAATCAAGCGCAGTAGAACTATCGGTACAGCGTGCTCTTTCTTTTCGCAAGTCAACCGCATGAAAACTCTCGTCAGACTGAGCAACGACTTCTTGCGGGTCGCGAGATGATCCGTGCCATTTGTGTCTGGTGCTCGGTCAGATCGGAGAGCGGTCAGCACTGGATATGCTGCGATCTCTTCAAGATCACAACCGGCCGCCAAAAGCCCAACCAGGATCTGTATAACTTCTACAACGAATGGATGAAGCGCGACCAAGAACTGCACGGCGCTAGAGAACCTTCGGACGAGATGAAGGCCTCGATACACGCGCCTTTTTTTACGCGCAGGTCAAGCAAGTCCCGAGATTGGAAGGAGTCATACAGTGGTATGAAATATTGACAGATCCTGATGGGACGGGAATGCGTTCCTACTAGTGGCTTGTGTGGCAGGTCGAGTTGCCCATGATGAGGGATCGCGAGAAGTGGGCCATTGCCGAACACGAGTCGACTCTCAACTCCAGAAATAGACAAGCTCGCCTCAGCGGCGGAACAAACGAGGGCATCGGAGGCGGAAGACGAGCGTCCGCGATGGCGGCGACAGTACATCGGCTCGGCTTACCGACCGATAAGACAGCGAGCGGACGCACCAAAGGCGAGACGACTTGCAGGCACGTCAAACAAGGAAAGAACTGTCCCGAGGCGGGACAGGCTTGCCCTTGCAACCACAAAAACCCTAAGGCACCAGCGGCCCCGGCCCAGTCGGCGGCAGGTGGAAACAACAAACCAGCTGGCGCAAATAATGATCGGAGAGGCAGGAGCGAGAAACCGGGAAACAGAGGTCTAAAAGGAAAGGATCGGCTTCGCTCTTCGACTCCGTCGAACAAGTCTGGCAACTCCCATGCAAGACAGCAGCGGGCGAGAAGCCAATCCGAGCCGTCGCGAGAACGTCAGAGCAAGCTGGCGTGTTACGCCTACTCGCGAGATCCTCGCAACTGCAAGGGCCCGCAGAGTGGATGCTCTGAACAACGCCGAGGGCTGACAGATGTCGAGAAGCTGAAGCGAGACAAGTATGAAGAGGCTCAGCTCAAGGCAGGGAAGTCTCTCGGCTACCGAGGGGCCACCGAGCAAGCCAACTCTGCTGCTGCCGACGTCAGCAGCGCCGCGCCAGGGGAGACACCCCGCAGTCGGGAGTCGGGTAAGGGCCGCGACAAGAAAACATAAAATAGCACAGGAAGAGGAAAAGACAAGCCATGCAAAGTGTTCGCGGAGACAGGAGCCTGCTTGCGTGGCAAAGACGGCTGGTATGCAGAGAACACGCCTCGCCATCCGCGACGATGGCTGAGCACTGGCGGCCTACGCGCCAGTGTCGAGATGCTGACTGGACAGGTGTTACTCGTTATGCTATTGCTCGCCCACCTCGCGAAGAGAGCGTCGCGGCGCCCGCGTCGGCCCAGCCGGCCATGGGACAAGGAGCTTCGGCCCACTGGCTTAGCCAGCTTTGGCACCTATGCGCGCCCAGCCCCGCTTGCTCGGGGCCCCCGTGGGCTCCCGACCGGCCCAACCCTGTACTTGCCAATGGTCGAGAATACCATGCACGTATTACAGGAAGTAACGGTTTTTCCGAAGAAGCCGTTCCTGCTTCCGAGCTACAACAGGAGCGTGAGAAAAGCCTGACTAAACTTGTCGCCGTCCTCGCTCATTTACAACCTCATCCCCGGGAAGCCATCGCATTGTTTTTCCGGCGAATCCCAGTTTAAGAGCTGCGTCAGATCTGCGAAGCCGGATCGGCGCGGCCCCCGCGTCCGAATGCACCCCTCGACTCGGGAGCCCACCGCCGCTCGGAGGAAGGTGCGTCACCACGGCCCGAAGGAGCTGCGTTCGCGCGTAGACGATCGATGGAGGTTCCCGAGCGCAGAATATCGACAGATGTCAACACAATGGAGAGCATCGTCGATGCAAGCCCTGATCAGGGCGTCCGACCTTGCCGACGAAATCTGGCACCTTTGGTTGGAATCCGAGGGAAAAGAAGAGGTTGCCCCAGGCGGTTCAGCCGCTGTGGGATGCAAGGATGAACCATCTGCACACCTTGGATCACTTAGGTTCATAGTCGACACGGGCTGTGGACACACTCTTACCGCAGAGAAATCCATTCATGCCGGGGGCACCGGCAGTGATCTCAGTTGGAGAGCGGTGCACGGATCACGGCTTCAGCTTCGTTTGGCCAGCAGGCCAGCGACCCTACTTATTTCTTCCCAACGGTCACAGAATGGACCTGATCGCTGAGGGCAAGATTCCGTACTTGACCCTATTTGGCAGAGAGGCGCTGGGTCAGTGGATGCGTGCAGCTGCTGCCGGGAAGCCTGCAACTCCCGAGCGGCGGTGTTGCGTGACGTCAGGCGCCAAGACATTTCTGGATGATGTGGAATCTGCGGTAGGCCCTCCGCTCCAATCAATTCAGAGCCGCGTAACCATAGGCTTGCTCACACAAGAGATGATTGGCAACCATGGCTATGCGGACGGCAGACCGGCCGCGCCCGTGAATCCATTCCAGTCCGACGTGGGCTCCATGGATATCATCGCCTATTTTTTTTATTATTCGCTTCATAATGCTCGTGAGTGCGGTTGGGCTCGGACACCTACCGGCGTCGTGGGCTTGGTAAGTCCCTCACCCTTTCACAACCGCGACTCGGTCGTTGGTTGTGCTACATCACACCGCGGCCTAGCCGGAGACTGTGCGGCCGTGCATATGAGCCCTTACCTCTGCGGGGTCGCAGGATTTTTGCTTTGTGACACGGATCAAGGGCTTGACTCCGACGCGACTGATGCAGCACCGGGCCAGGGGGTGGATGGAGATGGGGGCTCGGGCGGCGTTGACCTAGTTGACATCGACGCGCCGCCCGATTCCGACCCAGACGACGTCCGATTCCGACCCGGACCCGGTCTCAGCGACCGAGCGATTCAAAAAGAGCGCGACCTCTCTCACGCACTTGTTAACTCACACCCCGAAGAACCTTTTCCTGCTCGGTGTGCAACTGGGAGAATGCCTTGCGACGCCAACAAAGAAAGCGCGCACTAAAGAGCTAAAGGTACCTCGACCATACGCGAATCCCGCCACGTTCGGGCACTTGACCACTATGGATCACTGGCTTGCGATGGATGACCTATCGCGGGGGCTCCGCGATGAGACCGCCCGCGTCACTTTTCGCGACCGGGCTGCAGATTTCCTCGCGGCAGGGCGCGCATGATAAACCAGCGGTTCACGTGTGTAACTTTTTGATCAACTTTAAAGCTCCGGGAGAGAAATGATAATACTACTTTTCTGACGGTGCGGGGGAGGTCGCACGGGCGCGCTTAGAATTAATAAAGATCGCGCATGGACTCATTATCCCTGGGAACAAGAATCCCATGGCTGTCGCTGAACGGCCCAATGGAATCGTTCAGATGGGGGCCCGAGCCCTCTTGATGCAGGCCAGCCTCCCTCCGCCATTTCGAGCATATGATGTCCGGTATTTTGGCCTTCGTTATAATGCTAGGATCCCTGAAGAGGGTGAGTCGTCCTGGAAGCGCAGATTCGGGCACGACTTTGCTGCTCCGCTGCTCCCCTTTGGACCCCTCGCACGCGTCGTGCCCCCTCCGGAATCTCGACTTCGGACCGCCATGACCTGGTCTCTGCGGGGGGCGCGGTTTTGGGCCCTAGAGCTATGCGTCGCCACTTAGACAACTGGACGGACTCAACATGGAGTCGGGGCGAACGCCAGCAGGCAAGCGCCCAATCATTGAGAAGTCTGATCAGGTCTACAGTAATATTTTGGACCGCGCCGCGGCTGACCAGGAGCCCGAATTCCATATGAGAGATGCATGCGAAAAAGCCCAGACCGAGGTCAAACGCGTTATAATACCTCCAGGTGGCTCCTCTGCCAGCTCAGCTGGACAGGGGCCCGACTGGGCTCATAGACGGCTCCGCCGCCTAGTGACAGAGACCCTGGCGATTCAATTCCACCGCCCCCTCCAGGGGGCGGTGCCATACCACTTTCAGATCCAGAGGACAAGTCCAATGATGACGGTCCGGGGGGGATTGTTGTGGACGACGTGCCTGCGGCAGCGGATGGTCGGGGCCGCCGGCGAGATTCGAGACCTGATCTTGACTCACAGCAGAAGCTTGGCCTCGCGCATGTTGAGCACCGTTTGGATAGTTTATCCAACTTCTCCGCGGCTCAGCCGAGGTCGAGAGTGCCGGGGCCAGGTCGCCTCTTCGCTCGGAGCAGCAGAATCTTGATACCATAGAATACTACGAAGATCGACGTGTCGTGGCCAGGTTCACTAGGGATGAGCTAACAGAGCGACTGCCGCTGAAAGGAAGACGGAGCACGTGTAGCATTCGAATCGTGTTGTACTACGATCCAGACGATGTACCCGTTACACGAGTATGGGTCGCATATCCTAATCCATGTTACGGTGCTCAATGGTTAAAGAAATTGCCAGGCTCCACCAACCCCGGGGTCCATCCGAGTCGATGGTCAAGATGAGTCATGCTGAACGCAGGAAGGCCGTATTACAATTCAAACTGGAAAAGCGTGGTTTCTTCGGCATTGACGACCCAGGACCCTGTCTTACGCTCTTGAGAGATGTAGGACTCGACCCAGTCGAGCTCCAAGAAGAGCCGGACTAACCCGTTCCGCCTAGACCCCCTGACACTGGTTCCAAGCCCGAGACCGAAGTCCGGCAGCAAAAACGGGCGAATGCAAAAGTACCAGAGGAAACTGAAATCAATTGGTGGCCGCTGCTACATCCGGCTGGACCAGTGGAGGAGTCGTCTACAGATGCAGGCTCAGGGAGCGATGCAGGCACTTCAGATGACGAAGAACTGTGGTGGAAACAAACCTGGTATGGCGGGACCATCCTGCGGGATTCGGTACCTCCCGACTCTGGCCCCATGTGCATGCCCTTCGTGGCCCCGCTGTCGCCATTTGTGTCCCCCTCACTGTCCTACGTGGCCCAGTTGCTACCCTCAGTGGCCCCATAGTTGCCTTCTGTGGCCCCGCATTATCTGCACTTCGTGGCCCCCGCTCGTTCGCGCTTTTCGTGGCCCCATACGCATTCCCTTCGTGTCCCCGCTGTCGCCCTTCGTGGCCTACTTCGTGCCCTTCGTGGCCCTGCTGTCGTTCTCTCTCGCTCTCGCTTTCGCTCGTCGTCGCCGTCGTCGTCGCCGTCGTCTTCGACGTCGTCGTCGTCGTCGTCGTGGTCGGTCCCCTGTCCGTCCCTCTTGGGGTCGGGTCGACGGTCCGCGGCCGCCCCGCCGATCAGCGCTGCCGCTGGCCAGGCCGACGGTCCGCGGCCGCCCCGCCGCTTGCCGGGGCCCGGCCTGCAGGGAAGAAAGGTATACCCCCCAAGGGTTCGATCGAAGACGAAGAGGGCGGGTATCGAGGGTTTGGGCAATACGCGTTATTGGACATTCGAGCATATAAGGGCGAACAGTCTTAAGTTTATTGTTGTTGTTGGTATTGTTGTTGCTGTTGCTGTTGCTGTTGCTGTTGCTGTTGCTGTTGCTGTTGCTGTTGTTGTTGTTGTGGTTGTGGTTGTGGTTGTTGTTGTTGTTGTTGTTGTTGTTGTTGTTGTTGTTGTTGTTGTTGTTGTTGTTGTTGTTGTTGTTGTTGTTGTTTCTTCAACTCTAGAGAACTTGTATTGTTGATCCCCGGATACGGTTCCGGGCTCTCTCGCCGCGACGCTGGCTACATTTTCTCTGAAAGCGAGGCTCCCGCTCGAACGTTGGCTTTAGTGTAAGAATGGGCCGTTGGAGGCCCAGCTGCGACGACAACTGTAACCGCTCGATATTTCCTGACAATTTGCCTGGATACACACTGGCCGGAGAGGCCCCCGAACTCAGGAACGGCGCTCTCGCCCGAGAATTCTTCGCAATTCAGTTAAGTTGGCGGGGGCCCAGCCACGACGACAAGGGCTCCTGTTCGATACTTCCTTACGGTTTACTCCGAGAGCCTCGGCCAGGAAAGCCCCCGAACTCAGGAACGGCGCTCTCGCTCGAGACTTTCTCATGATTCAGTCAAACTGGTGGAGACCAAAATTCGACGACAAGGGTCCCCGTTCGATACTTCCTCAAGGTGTATTCGCAGAGGCCCTTGCCAGAGAGGCCCCCGAACTCAAGAGTGGCGCTCTCGTCCCTGATTTTCTCGTAATTCAAGCAAGTTGGTGGAGGCCCAGACACGGCGACAAAGGTTCCCATTCGATATTTCTCAATCTGTATTCCGAGAGCCCCTGGCCTGGCCTGAGAGACCCCCGAATTCAGGATCGGCGATCTCGCTCGAGAGTTCCTCGCACTGCAGTCAGTGGCCGACAAGGAAGAGATTCCCCCCCGAAAGGGGGTGCGGTCGAAGACGAAATCGGCGGGTATCGAGGGATGGGGTATACAGAATGCAAAACACGCGTGCCAGTAAGAGCGAACAGTCTTAAATTGATTGTTGTTGCTGTTGTCACGACGAGGTCCCCCAAAGGAACGACCCTTTTCCCAGTGCCAACTGTTCATCCCGAGTCGGTTTTCAGGGTCCTGGGGCCCAGCGAGAGCCCCAAGGTGCAGAAATTATGAAACAATGCAGTCTTGTTTTGTCCAATGCGTCGACGACAATGTCCGTCCTGATTTTGTTGGGAACGTTGGAATTCAGGTGATGATGCGGGTGGGGGTCCTTTCGCTGTCGCAGCGTCTGCGAGCGTTGCCCCCCCCCCCCCCCCTCTCGCCAGGTGGCCACGATCGACAGCGACGCCCAGGCAATCAAAAAGGTGTGCTTCCCGCTCCTCCACCTCCGACTGGCCTCCCTCTCTTCATCCTCTTTCTCCTCCTCACTTCTTTGTTCAATGTCCTTCTCCTCAGCTGCGTGTGCCTAAGTTGAGGATGAGCCCGCTGAGAGGGCGGTTTTCGACCGTCGGGCCCTAGTGGGCTCGGCGCTCACCCGTCAGAAATGGCACGGCCCGTCCTTCGTGGACAGCTGAACCGAACCTTTTGCTCATCATCATCATCATCATCATCATCATCATCATCATCATCATCATCATCAGCATCATCAGCATCAGCATCAGCATCAGCATCAGCATCATCATCAGCATCATCATCATTTTCTCTTCATCATTCTCTTCTCCCTCCCCCCTCTCTTCCATCCCCCTCCCCCTCGAAACCAAAACATAGTATTGCATAACCACAAACTTCGCGAACTCCGCGCGGATTTCTCGGATCTGCGATGGGGCACCCTTGGCGGCGGCTCCGGCGCCACCCTTGGCGCGCTCCTCGCGTCAGGGAGGGGGTCCAGCGCCGATCCGAAACATCCGCTCGGAGCTCCGAAACTTTGTGTTTACATAGTTGCTTACTCGTTCTACTACCACTTCCCCTCCTCATGTTGTCTGTCCCTCCCTTCCCATCTCGCTTTGCTCCAGAGTTCGATCCTGATCCAGGTCATGGGCGAGGCTTCGATTCCGACCACGACTGCTATCTCCCTTCTGCGCTTCCCTGCTTGTTCCCTGATCGGGGCTTGTTCGAGGGATTTCGTTGTGATTCGGTGCAAAAGCGCTTCGCACGCGGGCGTCGCGGAGTAGTCGCAGGGAGCTGCCAGCAACCTAACGTATTAGGCCGTAGGTTTTACAGTGAACGTCAGACCACATCCACGGGGAAGTATCCGCGCCAAAGCAGTGCGACACAAAATTGCATAGCCAAAGCCACTGAAGCAGACCCGCAGACGGGTAGCGGAACCGTTCAAGCATTTGTGTACAGCCATGTGGCCATACCAACAGAAGTGTTGGCCGAGAAGGAACCCTGCCCACAGTAGCCGCAAAAGCGTTGTGGTTTTCATGATGCATTCGTCCAACACGTACAGCCTAAATACAGAAGATGGTGAACGGAATTTTGAGATAAGTGCGTATGGGGGTGGCTCTGGTGGAGGGAAAGGGTCATTCCAATCAATACCCGACAGGTGTCGACTGGAACTCGCCCGCGCTCCCGACAGGGGCCCCGATTTCCTTGACCCCGTGCGCGGCGCGACGGGGGCCACATATCCAGCCCGCCAACACGCAACGCAAAGCAATGCATCAGCGCAAAGCAGTCCAACACAGAGCAACGCGCTTCTGTTCAAAATGCTGCTATGCAACTCCAGGCAAACGCATTCATACATGGGCCAAGGAAAATGCAGAGCTCAGAACGCAAAGCAAGTCCCAGCACAATAATGCATTGCACGGCATAACAAATCAGCACATTCCAATGCAACACGAATCAACTGAACTCAAAAACAGCACTGCAACATGTGACAGTTCGCCCCATGTCTGCGAAGTTGTGGTGCGCCTGTTTCGAAACTTCACATTTACCTGGGAGGACTTACAATGGCGGGGTCGCGCCAGGGTCAACCCTCCCTCTCCTAGTCCCCTCCCCTCCCAGTTTCATTGACTCCCCCACCCCGTTATGTTCCCCTCCGTTCCCTTACCCTTTTCAAGTTCTCCCCTCCTCTCCTCCCATCTTCCTGCTGCGGTCCCGCTCGTTGGCTCCTTGCCCCAAGTCTGGGGATCCTCCTCCTCCTTCTCCCCTTTTCTCGCCGTGTCCTCCCTTCGCCGGGATCCCATGTCCTTACCTCCGCCACCCCTCCCCCCTCCTCCTCCACCAGCACTGGCGTGTTGCCAGCGATTCCCCTGTCGCTCAGCATTTAACTTAATTCATCCCTCCATCAACCTTGATCCCCTCCCCCTTGCCCCTCCGACGGCCCTCGAGCAAACAGCCCTCCGCCCCATCCCCTCCGCCGCTCCTCCACCTCCTCCCTCCGCTCCGCCCTACCCCGTGGCTGGCTCCTGGAACACGCTGCCCGGTCCACCTCCCCTCCCATCCCCTCGCCCACTTCCCACTCCCCCCCCCTCCCAGACCCCCTGCGTCCCCTCCTGGACAGGGAGCTCTCTCCCCCCCGCCTTCCCCCCCTACACCATCCCACCCCACTGGAGCCCCCTCCCCTTCGCCTGCTCCTCCCCCCCTCGCCTCTCCCCATCTCCGCCAGTTTCCCTCCCTCCCCCCGCTGTCTCGATTTCCTCTCGCCCCACCTCTCTTCAACTATCCTCCTGCTGCCGATCCTTCTCTTGCTTTCCCGACAGGTTGACCCGGTACTCTCCCGAGGCTCGTTCTGGCTAAGATTCTTGGGTGGATCAGGCCGTGGCGACGGGGGCGCTTCCCCCAGGAGGTCCCGAATTCATAAGATCGCACCAAACCCTTGATTCTCGGTCCCTCCTCCTGCTCCTCCTCCTCCTCCTCCTCGCTGGCCCCTGAGATCCTGGCGCTGCAATTTTTTCACAACGGGCGTTTGCGCTCGGTTTCGGGCCCAGGGACCCTCGCAGATCGATCCGGGCCGAAAAATTGTGCAGCATGATGGGGTCAGGTGCTCCGGTCGAACTTTTTCGCGATGTTTGTTGCCCGCATCTCAAGTGGGTTCCTGTTTCCCGCTCACCCCCTCTCTTCCTCACACACTCACACACCATCATCATCGTCATCATCATCAGCACACACACTCATTCATATAATCATCCGCACACTCTCCCTCTCACACTCATTCACATCATCATCATCATCATCATCATCATCATCATCATCATCATCATCATCATCATCATCATCATCATCATCATCATCATCATCATCATCATCATCATCATCATCATCATATTCGCACACCTCCTTATCAGCGTCACTATCACAACGCACCATCACAATCACTATCGCCACACAATCATCACTATCACCATCCCATCGTGATCGTCGACCCAGAGGGAGCCTCGTCTGTGAGTGGATTGCAATGAAGTGTGAGGCGGGAGCCCCTTTTTTCTGGGTCCCGCACATCTTGTTGGTAATCCGAACGGGCCATCGGAAAGTTGTAACTGTCGTCGATGTTCGGTTCCTCTGGATTGAATAATTATGAAGGAAGTCTCCTGCGGGAGCTCCGTCTGTGAGTGAATTGCGAGGAAGTGTCAGGCGGGAGCCCCCTCCCCATGGGGCCCATGGGTCCCGCATTTCATATTGGTAATCCGAGCGGGTCATCGGGAACTTGTAACCGTCGTCATTGTTCGGCCCCTCTGAATTGAATTTGGAGGAAGTCTCCGGCGAGCTTCGTTTGTGAGTGATATGCAAAGAAGTGTCAGGCGGGAGCCCCCTCCCTATGGGTCCCGCATTCCATGTTTTTCATTTGAGCGGGTCATCATAACCTTGTAACTGTCGTCACGTTTCGGCTCTTCTGGAGTGAATGTGGAGGAAGTCTCCAGCGGGAGCTTGGTCTGTGAGTGAATTGCGAAGAAGTGTCAGGCGGGAGCCCACTCCCCATGGTGTCCGCACTTCAGGTTCGTTACTCCGAGCGGGTCATCGTAACCTGGTAACTATCGTCACTTGTTTCTCTGGAGTGTTTTTGGAGAAATTCTCAGGCGGGAGCTTCGTCTGTGAATGAATTGCGAAGAAGTGTCAGGCGTGAGCCCCCTCCCTATGGGTCCCGCATTCCATGTTTTTCATTCGAGCGGGTCATCATAACCTTGTAACCGTCGTCGCGTTTCGGCTCTTCTGGAGTGAATGTCGAGGAAGTCTCCAGCGGGAGCTCCGTCTGTGAGTGAATTGCGAGAAAGTGTCAGGCAGAAGCCCCCTCCCACTGGAGCCCCCTCCCCTTCGCCTGCTCCTCCCCCCCTCGCCTCTCCCCATCTCCGCCAGTTTCCCTCCCTCCCCCCGCTGTCTCGATTTCCTCTCGCCCCACCTCTCTTCAACTATCCTCCTGCTGCCGATCCTCCTCTTGCTTTCCCGACAGGTTGACCCGGTACTCTCCCGAGGCTCGTTCTGGCTAAGATTCTTGGGTGGATCAGGCCGTGGCGACGGGGGCGCTTCCCCCAGGAGGTCCCGAATTCATAAGATCGCACCAAATCCTTGATTCTCGGTCCCTCCTCCTGCTCCTCCTCCTCCTCCTCCTCCTCCTCCTCGCTGGCCCCTGAGATCCTGGCGCTGCAATTTTTTCACAACGGGCGTTTGCGCTCGGTTTCGGGCCCAGGGACCCTCGCAGATCGATCCGGGCCGAAAAATGGTGCAGCATGATGGGGTCAGGTGCTCCGGTCGAACTTTTTCGCGATGTTTGTTGCCCGCATCTCAAGTGGGTTCCTGTTTCCCGCTCACCCCCTCGCTTCCTCACACACTCACACACCATCATCATCGTCATCATCATCAGCACACACACTCATTCATATAACCATCCGCACACTCTCCCTCTCACACTCGTTCACCATCACCAACGTCATCATCATCATCATCATCATCATCATCATCATCATCATCATCATCATCATCATCATATTCGCACACCTCCTCATCAGCGTCACTATCACAACGCACCATCACAATCACTATCGTCACACAATCATCACTATCACCATCCCATCGTGATCGTCGACCCAGAGGGAGCCTCGTCTGTGAGTGGATTACAATGAAGTGTGAGGCGGGAGCCCCTTTTTTCTGGGTCCCGCACATCTTGTTGGTAATCCGAACGGGCCATCGGAAAGTTGTAACTGTCGTCGATGTTCGGTTCCTCTGGATTGAATAATTATGAAGGAAGTCTCCTGCGGGAGCTCCGTCTGTGAGTAAATTGCGAGGAAGTGTCAGGCGGGAGCCCCCTCCCCATGGGGCCCATGGGTCCCGCATTTCATATTGGTAATCCGAGCGGGTCATCGGGAACGTGTAACCGTCGTCATTGTTCGGCCCTTCTGAATTGAATTTGGAGGAAGTCTCCGGCGAGCTTCGTTTGTGAGTGATATGCGAAGAAGTGTCAGGCGGGAGCCCCCTCCCTATGGGTCCCGCATTCCATGTTTTTCATTCGAGCGGGTCATCATAACCTTGTAACTGTCGTCACGTTTCGGCTCTTCTGGAGTGAATGTGGAGGAAGTCTCCAGCGGGAGCTTCGTCTGTGAATGAATTGCGAAAAAGTGTCAGGCGGGAGCCCACTCCCCATGGTGTCCGCACTTCAGGTTCCTTAATCCGAGCGGGTCATCGTAACCTGGTAACTATCGTCACTTGTTTCTCTGGAGTGTTTTTGGAGGAATTCTCAGGCGGTAGCTTCGTCTGTGAATGCATTGCGAAGAAGTGTCAGGCGGGAGCCCCCTCCCTATGGGTCCCGCATTCCATGTTTTTCATTCGAGCGGGTCATCATAACCTTGTAACTGTCGTCGCGTTTCGGCTCTTCTGGAGTGAATGTGGAGGAAGTCTCCAGCGGGAGCTCCGTCTGTGAGTGAATTGCGAGAAAGTGTCAGGCAGAAGCCCCCTCCTCATGGTGTCCGCATTTCAGGTTTTTAATCCGAGCGGGTCACTTTTCGGCTCTTCTGGATTGAATTTGGAGGGAGTCTCAGGCGGGAGCTTCGTCTGTGAGTAACTTGCGAAGACGTGCAAAGCGGGAACCCCTTCTCTATTGGGTCCCGCATTTCATGTTTTTAATCCGAGCGGGTCATCGTAACCTTGTAGTTGTCTTCACTTCTCAGCCCCTCCAGACTGAATGTGGAGGAAGTCTCTGGCGAAAGCTTCGTTTGTGAGTGAATTGCGAGGAAGTGTCAGGAGGGAGCCCCCTCCCCATGGGGTCCGTGCTTCATGTTGGTAATCCGAGCGGGTCATCGTAACCTTGTAACCGTCGTCACTTTTTGGCTCCTTTGGATTGAATATGGAGGAAGTCTCAGGGGGGAGCTTCGTCTGTGAGTGAATTGCTAGGAAGTCTCAGGCAGGAGTCCCCTCTTGATGGACCCGAGCGGGTCACTGGAAACTTGTAACCATCGTCACGTTTCGGCTTTTCTGGGGTGGGTATGGAGGAAGTCTCAGGCGGGAGCTTCGTGTGTGAGTAAATTGCGAGGACGTGCAAAGCGGGAGCCCCTTCCTTATTGGGTCCCGCATGTAATCCGAGCGGGTCATCGTAACTTCGTAATTGTCGTCACGTTTCGGCCCCTTCGGATTGAATGTGGAGGAAGTCTCACGCAGGGGCTTCCTCTATGAGTGGGTAGCGAGGAAGTGTCAGGCGGGAGACCCCTCCCTATGGGGCCCGCACTTCATGTTGGTAGTCCGAGCGGGTCATCGGCAAACTCCGCCAGGCATAGCGCTCGAGCACCCAACTGGGCACATCACGAGACGTTCCTCACGCGTCTATGAGCGATTTGCAAGAAAGTCTCAGGCGGGAGCCCCCCTCCTTATTGGGCCCCCATTTCACATCATCAGCAGATAGCGCCAGAGGGCAGAAGAAACCAGCAGAGACCCGCAGAGAGCAGCAGAAACCAGCTGAGGACGTGCATGATGAGAACAGGCAGGATGGAGATGAGGGGGGGAGAAGGAGGTGGAGGGAGGAGAAAGAGGAGGAGGAGAAAAGGACTAAGAGGAAGAGGAGATATGAACAAGGAGGGCGAGCATGAGGAGGAGACGGAGTACGAGGAAAACAAGGAGGCTGAGGAGGAGGCGCAATCGATGGCGAGACGGGGGGCTTCGTCCAAGGCGAAGAGGGAAGAGCGAAGGGCATTCTAAATATGTTAATGCGGGGTCCTACCGTCGGAGTATTTTTTGCAGTGTCGGATCTCAGGAGCGGCGCGCAGAATGGGGGTGTGGCGAGGGGGGCCGGCCTAAGACGGCACGGAAGCTTCTTGGAAGGGGTCGAAGGCTTCTGGGAAGGCTTCTTCGGTGCCGGGAGGGCTTCCAAGAGGCCCCTTTGCTTTCTTAGAAGGCAACTTTGCAAATTTGCTCAAATCCAGCCCTTCGACCCATCCCCGCACTTCCTGGGGTCCACCCTGGCCAGTTCGGGAGCCGAGTCCAGTCGCGGAGAACTTCCAGCACGCCCCCTCCAAACAAAAATCTGACCGTCGACGACTTCGTCGTCGACGTCGTCGCCAGCCGATCCTCTTGCCTGCCCCCTCCTGGAAGAACGATTTTGACTACGTCTATGTGCCGCCAATGTGTCCTGGTAAGTTTTAATGCCGCCCCAGATCCCAATCCCCACACGTCCCCTGAGGCTTCAGGAGGGACCCGGAAGCCCAGAAAGGGCGACACAGCAGCACACCAGGCACTTCCTCAAAAGTTGCCACCCTTTTCCTCGAAGGCACACCTTCGCAATCGGTCCTCATTCTCCCCCTCGTCCCGCCAGGACGTTGCCAGAGGCCCCAGGAGGATCATCCCGTCGGCAAAAGGCACCGGGCAAATCGGGTGCGAAGGCTTGAACCTCCCTCCAACCTCGCGGGTCGAGGGCACAACTTCGCAATCGGTCCTCCTGCCTGCCTTCCTGCCCGCGCCGCTCGGAGGAATCCGACCTACGAACGGGGGGCTCTAAGAGCATCTGCCTTGGGCCCTGGCGCCCAGCGTGCTGCTCGATGCATGGTCGCTCCCAGCGCCGGGAGGCGCCGAGCAGACCAGCTCCATGCAGCTCATTCGCCAGCCTCCCCTATATCGTCTTCGTCTCGGAATGAAAGCCGTCGCCACCCGCGTTCCTCCTTCTCCTCCTCCTCCTCCTCCTCCTCCTGCACCTCCCTCCTCCTCCTCCTCCTCCTCCTCCTCCGCCTTCTCCTCCCTCATCCTCCTCAGCGCGGCTGCTGGAGAGCATCGTTGCTTAGTCAGTTGTCCGCGTCTGTGGCAACTCTTCCATTCCGATGCGCAACTATACGTCCGATTGTTATTTGGTATGTGACAACGTTTCCCTGCGTTGATTCGTCAATTTGTCTTGGTCTGCGGCTGTAGGCCTTTCAGATGGGTTCCAAGTAGAGGGTTGGAGGATCGCGCCGTATCGCCGATGCATCGGCCATGCAGCTCGATATGAGCCCGACTTTCTCCACGCCGACGGCGCCGATGCATCGCCGATGCATCTTCGATGCATCGGCGATGCGGCGTGATCCTCCGCCCCGTCTTCTCGGACCCCATCTTGTAGGCCTCTACTGGCAGCGCTTCCTTTTAGATGCACAAGTCCACGTTTCCCGGGGGCCTCGGCCCTACCCTGCAGCACCGATTCGATTCGACTTTGGATTCCTACTTTGGTTTGGATTTCTTCGTGCATGCCCCAGCTTGGGCCAGCAGGCGTCGATTTCGATGCTTTCCGATATGCCCGCCGATTCTTGCCGATGCGATGTGTTTCAATGGCCGATTCGATTTTCCGATTCGATTTTTGGACATCTTGCCCATTCGTTAGGGGTTCGATCATGGACCCCTTGAACGAAAGAGTCCATTCAGCTTTCGCGCCGACGACCGCTAGAAACCGCTCAAGACCGCCGGAACCGCCGAAGACCGCCAGAGAACCTCCGAAGACCACCCAAGACGGCCGAAGACCGTCCGGAGACCGCCGAAGACGGCCCAGCAGGGGCGATGGGTATCAAGGGGTCCATAATTAGTCGAGCACATTCCGACGCCAGAGAAGGAGCTCGACTACATCAAGCGCGAGGACGTCCTGGACGAAGCTGGCAGGCAGAGGCCCGTCCTCATCCAGTCCGCCGAGTCGGAGCGCCCCTGGGCGCGCGCTATCTGGTCCTCCCCCCTGCTCTGGAGACATTGCCGGGTCGTACGGGAGGAGGCTCCCTCCTCCCTCCCCGCTCCCCCCCCGCCTTCCTCCACAATTGCACACACCTTGAGTCTCCTCTCTCCCCTGGTGACGTCCGGGAAATGACCGGCCCCCCTCCGCGCACTGGTTTGTTACACACAGGATTTCCCGGAAACGGGTTCTCGCTAGGTTTTTTTTCAAAATGCTGCTCTCGCTGAGGAGCTGGCTTCATTTTTGGGCCACCGCTCGTTCCGAATCGTGCTCCCGCTTCAGCGCTGGCCTCATTTCCGCGCTTGTGCTCGTTCCGAATCGTGCTCCCGGTGCAGCGCTGGCGTCATTATTCCCAGCGCCATGCCACGGCATGGTTTTCGCTACTTCCAAATCTGGGAAATGACACCCCCGAGAAACCATTGGAAGTGATTCCACATTCTGTGTCGATTCGTTGAATCTTTGGGTCGCAGAAGCCCCCCCCACTTTGAGGCGTCGCCACGCCATGATTGTCAGGCTCCGCATCATCCGAATCGTGCTCCCGCTGCAGCGTTGGTCTCATTTCCGCGCTTTCGCTTGTTGTGAATCGTGCTCCCGCTGCAGCACTGGCGTTATTATTTCCAGTGCCATGCCACGGCATGGTTTCGCTCCTTCCAAATAGGCCCCACAAACTAGAAAATGGCCTCACGAAGAAACCATCGGAAGTGATTGCACATTCGGTATCGATTCGTTGATGTTTTGGGCAGCAGAAGCCCCCCCGCACACTTTTGGGCGTCGCCACGCCATACTGTGTCATGCTACGCGTCGGTATTCAACACCATTATATGCCATGTAATGCTCTGCCATGCTTCGACATCCGAATGGCGAATAGAGAGAGATCTACGCCATCGTAAGGGATGGGAGGGGGGGCAGAACGTCAGATGTGACGCGAGCGCACCTAGCTTGCCCTTCCCCCCCTCCCCTTCTACAATTTCACTTTGGATACTATTCTCCCCTCTTCCCTAATGACGTTCGGAAGATGTCCGGCCACCCTCCGCGTATTGTTTTGTATACAGGATTCCGGGGAGTTTGGTTGTCGCTTGGTTTTTGTTTCGAAATGTTCCTCCCGCCGAAGCGCTGGCCCCATTTCTGCGCCTCTGGTTGTTCCAAATCGTGTTCCTGCTGCACCGCGGGCGTTTTCGGCCCTTCCAAACAGGCCCCCCAATTTAGAAAATGCCCCCCCCCCCCCCCCTCCCCCCCGGAAAAATACATTGGAAGTGATTACGGTGTCGACTCGCTGATGACGGGAAACGCTTTGTCGGAACGAGAGGGTGATGGGAACTTGTTCGGTCATACTTTCTGTTTATTAGTGAAGAACTAAGGCGCGAGGGTCAAGTTGGTCGAGGATTGCATCTGGGTTTTTGCTTGGCGGATGATGGGGAACGTCTTCAAAAGGCCCTGGCTCGAGCGAATCCTGGCGTTTCTCGTGTGTCGGTGGGGTCGCAACCCCCCACACAACATGCATGCAGTTGATGGCGGGACACGATTTGTTTATCTTTCTTCCTTCCGCCATCGCTAGCCGAAGTTTCCCACGCTAGAGGGCCGAGCGCTCGGTGACGGCACGATCACCGTGGAACTAAATGTCAGCGACCGACGCCGAGGATAGGAGCGAGCCAGTGCACAGCACAAGGAGCGATCACCGCGCCTGCCGAGCCAGACTCGCCAGAGGGCGGGTGTGGTCCAGGGCAGTCCTGTATGAAGACCAGGATGCAGTGGTTAAGCTATGCCGACTGGCGGCGCACAACGGCGCGGTGCTCCCACCCCCACTCCTCCCCCCGATCCACGGTATCCCGAGACGAGGATATGGCATGATGTGGTCTGGTCGCCTGGACGTGGTTCTCCGACATGTGACGGCTGCTCGAGTCGACGCCCCCGCTCTGCAGGGCACCATGCTCCCCATTGAGCACCAGTGGGAGAGCCCCGGCTACATTATCACGCCTTCGCCGCGCTCGGTTCGCCGCCTGAAGGATGGTGTAGCCACTGCGGTATCAATGCGGATATCTTCACGGGACGAGATCACAGTTACTCACAGATGGCAGTTGGGCCAACCAATGGGCATTCGGGTACAACGCACGCCACACATTGACTTCTACGTCTTTTGTGGCTACGGTCCCGCCGACAAGCTCCAGGCGCGGCCCATCGCGACGGCTGTCCACGCAGCGCGCCGTTGCGACAAGGATGGGTACTCCGATAATGTGCGCCGAGCCGTGGGCTGCACCCCCTCTCGATGTGCAGTTCTATTGGCCCTGGGTGGCGATGGCAGTATGGCACCATCACTACCTAAAGTGAGATACGCTAGCTCACGGAGCAAGTACCGGCCACAGTAGGCCGACAATGAACGACACTTGCATGACATTCTCACCCAGTACGGTGCGGGAGCTTCCACCACCCTTGGACCAGCAGCAGGACGTAGCGCTCCATGGCGGAAAACCGATGGCCAGGGTGTGACACGGATCGACCCCATCGCCACCGTGCGCAACGCGGGCTCACAGGCTTTCGCACTGAACTACCTACAGGCATGGCGGCGCTGGTCAACTGCTGAGGCGGTGGCCCCAGGCAGTGGCGGCCCCGTGACCGCCGCCATCTGCGACGCCCTACGTGGCCTGGAAAGAGTGCACCACGCCATCGCCTCCTTGGATCAGGATATTGCGCAGACCTGCCCTACTGACTACTACGACGTCCTGGAGCTGGTAGTGGCCTCCGCAGCGCGCGACTCCCTCGCGCCTAGGGCGGAGCGCCAGTTCTTTGCCTTCTCTGCTGACGCGGTCCGCAAGACCAAACAGAAGCAGGAGGCCATCTGGTGGGCCTCCTGGCTCGCCGACCAACGCGCCCCTCCCGGCGCCCAGCGCAGAGAGGGCGCTGCCGAAGGAGATGGTCAAATTCGTTTCCCAACGCGAGGATAGCCACCGCGCCGCCCACCGCGGCGCGTGGTCCTGGAGCTCGAAAGCAAGGCCAAGATGGCGCCGAGCACGGACCGCGCGACGGCGCCCGAATTGCGACTCCAAGGGCGTGACCGCCAAGGCGGCGGCCGCGGAGGCCAACGAAGTGCACCAGGGGCACCCGCAGGGCGTGCACCCGAACGCCCCGCTCAGCGCGGTTCGGCACCACCTGCAGTTGACACTTCGAGGGCGCGGAGCTGCCCTGAAGGAGGACAAGACCGAGAGCGACCAGCAGGTCCTGATGGCCTCGAAGGCGGTGCTCGGTACTGGTGAGAAGGCCCTTCTGAAGCACCCGTTCCAGGCGTCGCGCTGCTCCGCGGTAGCGCGCCAGGACAGCGAGAAGGAGGGCAAGGGCCGCTGGGTCGTAGCGGCCGACCGCCACCGTGAGCTGATCGAGTCCACCCGCGCCCTCTGCCTGGCTTCGTAGTGGCAGAAATCCGCGGGCATCCAGACCGACGGCGATCATGTCCCTCGCCTCAAGCCGCCAAAAAGGTTGAGGCAAAGTACAGAATAAGTAAATCTATAACGGATGATGGGTATACTCCCTCGGCGAGTCCCCTTGATTCGTTTCGCGTGCCAGTCTGCCTTTCGCGCCTGCAGCTGCCCTGCTGTGCGTGATGTTTCTTGGCTGGTCGGGACCACTGCGTTCTGTTAAGTGCCGGCAGTCCGTCGCCACCAGCCGCGCGACCAGAGGGTCGTTGACTGTCAGGCGGCGTGTCCATCAGTGGATGGACGCCTCGTGTGATGTGTCTGAGTACGCGCGCGTGCGCAGGTCTCCCTTCGGTAGGCCGCGTGGGACCTCGTGGGACCTCTTGATTTGGGGGTGCGGTAGTTCTTTCTTCATAACAAAATATCCCAGTGCGACCCGACCTAGAAGTTGGAGCCCCCAGGAAAGCAGCACTAGTTGCTATGCTATGCTATGCTATGCCATGCCATGCTGCGCTATGCTCTGCTATGCTATGGTATGATGCGCTATGCTATGCTATGCCATGATATGCTATGATAAGATATGGTATGCTATGTCAGGCTGCGCTGTGCTATGCTAGGCGGTGCTATGCTATGATATGCAGTGGTAAGCTGCGCTATGTTATGCTATGATATGCTCTGCTATGCCTTGCTATGCTGCGCTATGCTATGCTATGCTATGCTATGCTTGGCTATGCTATGATATGCGACGCGATGCTATGATATGATATGGTATGCTGTGTCGCTGTACGTTTCCCTTGCTTTGCTGTTGCTTTTTCGTTGCTTTGCTTTGCGTTGCTTGTGCTTTGATTTGATGTCGCTGCTGTTGCTTTGCCTTTGCTGTGCTGCTATGCTGTGCTGTGCTGTGCTGTGCTATGCTGCGCTGTGCTATACTGTGCTGTGCTGCGCTCTGCTCTGCTCTGCTCTGCTTTGCTATGCTGCGCTATGCTATGCTATGCTGGGCTATGCTGTGATATGTTGTGTTGCGCTATGCTATGCTACGCGATGCCCTGCTTTGCTGTGCTCTGATATGCCAAAGCTCAGCGAAGCTAAGATGCAGGCCGGCTAAGCTAAGACAAACCTGAGCTAAGATGAAGCTACGCTACGCTAAGATGAAATGAGCTATGCTAAGATGAGAGAAGCCACGCTAAGCTAAGGGGACGTAGCTGGGGGGACCGCGGGGCGGATGCCGGGGGAACCGCCCGGGGCGCATTCCACTGCCCGGCCCTTCAAGCCGAATAGTAAGAACCTTTCCAGGCAGAGCCTAGGTAGGGAACAACATCTTCGAGGTGCCCGTAGCGAGCTGGGCGTCATGGCCGAATCTGCATCATATCTAGTACAGTTCTTACTGATATAGGGTGGCGGGTCGCATTTTTTTTCCTGTTAGCGGAAGGCTGGAAGCGTCTTTGCGGTACAAGAAGCGGCTTGACGTTGTGGCTTCACCTGCGCCATTTCCTATTTTCTCTTAGGCATAGAGGGTGGCGGGTCGCATTTGATGGCGGGAAGCGTCTTTAAGGTACTCGAAGCGAGCTGGGCGTTCTGGCTGAATCTGCATCCCAGCTACTAAAGTTCTTACTAATACAGGGTGGCGCGCCGCACGGCGTTCACGGGCAGCGCCTTCTCGGAACGAGCAGGTGATGGGGGCTTGTTAGACCAAGTGCTTTAAGAACAGATGGATAACAAACCCGCGAGGGACAGCTCGCCCCTGATTGCACGGGGTTTTCTCACGGCGGATCACGCGAAGCGCCTTGTCGGACCGGGAAGGTGTGGGGAGTTTGTTAGGCCATGCTTTTAACGAGCTAAAGGAACTAGCTCGCGAGAGACATCTGGCTGCGGGCCTGTAACTTGTATGTTTTCTGCTCGGCGGATCACGGGGGGCGCCTTCTCGAAACGAGAAGGTGATGGGAGTTTGTCAGGCCATGCTTTTAACGAACTAAACAGGAACCAGCCCGCGAGAGACATCTGGCTGCTGGGTCACGGGAAGCGCCTTCTCGGAACGAGAAGGTGATGGGAGTTTGTTAGGCCCTGCTTCTAACGAATTAATGAAGACCTAGCCCGCGAGAGACAATTGGCTACGGGATTGCAAATCACTTGTTGTTCGGCGGGTCACGGGAAGCGCCTTCTCAGAACCCCCGACGCCGACACCTCGGCCGCGGTGGCGCGCCGCCCGGGTGGGCGCTGGAGGGCCTCCTGCGGCCGGTCCAGGGACCACTTTGCTTCCTGCGCCTGGGCGGCCGCCCTGAGGGCATTGCGGGACCGGCCCTCCGCTGCTGGCCTTAATGCCGGACCCGGCGGGGGCGGGGCGCTCCAGCACGCCGCGAGGTCGAATAGGTAGGAGTACTTGCTGGGCCGTCGTGTACTGGGGGTCGCGGTGGGCCCGGGCGTGCAGGCGGATGGCACGCTGCCTGACGGTCGTTGTTAGCCGCATCGGCCACGCCATGTGGCGCAGCAGAAATGCTCTCGGGATGGGCCCTTGGGCCGCCAGGGCCTGCCTTGCCCAGCGTTCTTGGATCCTGTTGAGCGTCGCCTCGAACCCGTCCACGTGCACGCACAGTTTGGCGCCGTATGGGGTTTTGCCAGGGTGCAGACGTTGAGGCCCGTCGTGACCTCCTCGAGGGAGAACCGCAGTTGCGGCATGATGTGGATATAGCAGCGCCCGGCATGCTGTGCCACGTCTCTTGCTCCTCCTGCTCCTGCTCCTGCAGCTCCTGCGGCTGCTCCTCCTCCTCCTCATCCTCCTCATCCTCCTCATTCCTCCTCCTCGTCGGCACCCGCGTCGCGGGCCACCAACTAGCTTCCCACTGTTGCCCGCCGTGCTGGATAATTTAGGGGTCGTGCTCCCTGGGCGACCCTGCAAGACAACATAATGTTGAGCATGCTTGTTGTAAGAGGATTGCAGCACATAGATCGACACATTCTTCGCTGGAGGCGTTGCTTACAATATCCGCGTTCATCTCGTTGTAACTGCAATACGATTATCATACATGCCGACACCTGTATAAACTACATGTACATCTTCCATCTACATATTCGTCGTGAGTGCCCGCGCTGCGGGCCACCAATTGATTTACCACTAACGTTCGCCTCGCTGGATACTGTTGGGAGGGGGGTCTGTTTCCCAGCGATTAATGCTCCCTGGGCGGCCCTGCGCGACAAAAACATGTTGAGCACGTTTGTAAGCGGATTGCAGCATAAGTCGATACATTCTTCGCCGAAGGCGTTGCTCGCTATCTCCTGCTTCATAAATCGTAGTAGTTAGGGAAATCGCTGTCGACTCTGTAATCATAGCCAAAGCCGTAGCCGTAGCCGTAGTCGTGTCGTGGTCGTAATCGCAATCGTTAGTGTTGTCGTCGTCGTCGTTGTTGTTCGGCGGGTGCCGCAGATAAATGTTTGTCTGTTGTTTGCGATCTCCCCGATGGCGCACTGCAGCTCACCGAGGTCAATAGTCCAGCGCTAGCGAGCCTGCAGGGCTGCCAGCACAGCCCGCTGCTCGGCAGGTGGGAGAGGAACGGCCTAACGGCCTCCCCGTCGCACAGTCTTTGGCTGGTGTACGGGTTCTCTCCCCTCAAGAGCTTGCCTCGACGACACTTGGCCTGCGCATTGGCAGGCTCTCCCTCGCAGGGCAGGCAGAGCTTCTTGGCCCGTCCGCTGGAGAAGACCCCGCAATTGCCACAGAACACAAATCCTCCAGCACGCATGAGCACATGCTGGCGGCTGGGTGGCCCATGCGAGGGTCTCGCGGGCAGCACAAACCGGGCCACCCTCGCATGCACGTTCCTGCAGGGCGTGCGAAAGAGCGCACGCATGCCTTGTGCGTCGTGCGTGAGAACCTACCGCACTGCTGACACCTCCAGGCCTTACAGTCCCAGGCCAGGGTGTGAGGGTGGGCCCCAGGGTGAGGACCCTCCCGAGCACGCCTTCGAAATCTCACCCCACTGCGCTCCTGAATCTGGCGGCCAGGGGTGCCCTTGAACGTGCCTACTTGCGTGGTCATGCACGCCACAAAATTACACATATTGGCTGAATCTCTGGAGCGCTGGTGCCAGACCTGCCTCAACCAATCGGGGAGGTCGTGCTGGGCCGCACCCTCCTTGGCCTGTTTGTCCGCCTGCGCATTTCCCAAGACATCGAGGCGGGCCTGGCCGACAAGGGTGTCGGGGTCGCGGCCCGAGTGGGCCTTCACCTTGACAACTTTGAGCGCGCCAGGTTCTTGGTACTCGTCCCGCACGAGCACCCAGATGCGTCGCCACAGATCGGCATGAGGGCGCCTGGGTTTCGTGCAGCAGGTCTCACCCCTCTGGAAGCCACGGTGCACAGTAGTGTTGTCAACAGCAACCTGAAGTGGGGCATTCCCGTGCTGCAGGACCTTTGGCAGGCCCATTAATTCAGCTCTCAGGACCGAGCCCAGGTGGCGAGGTCCCCCCAGGGTGCCACGACCAGCCTTGACGACACGACCGTCCCCGTCAAGAAACGCAAACCCCCATCCGAACGATTTGCACCCTTTGGGGCCGATCCCCGATCCATCGGAGTACGCGAACCCCGATGTGAGGGGATCGTGACCGAATTCAGGGTCTAGCCCCTCGTGATATTCCTGGACAAGCGAAAAAGGGTCATCGACAGGGTGGGCCGTGAGGCCTCGCGAAAAAGGCTTGACTCGCACGCACTTAACTCGCGCGCACTCTACCCGCACGCATTTGGCTTGCACGCAGCTGCGGTCGCACGACGCTGCACTCGCACGCACTGCGCTTGCAGGCTCTGAATCAACTCCCACACTGGGTGAGAGTTCACGTTCAGAGTACTTCCGTAGTGCGTGTTCGTAGAATATGTGGCCCTCCGTGGGGTGTCGTGTGTGTGTTTTGCCAGGTTTCCCAAGCGCTTCATGGCACCATTGGCAGCTCTGTCTGAGGCCCTACTCGCGGTGTGTTCATGCGCTTCCCGCATGCATGCTCGAAAACCCCACACGTGTCGCGACCCTATTTGGAGCACCAGCGGAGGTTCTATTGGCGGTGTTCTTGTGCATCTCCGTTGTTTCTGTTCGAGCCACGTCTCACTCGTGCCGCGGCCTAATCGGAAGTCCCCAGAAGGCGCAAGTGGGGATCGCATGTGTCCTGCCGATCATCTCCCCGCAGCCATCTTCCAGGGCGCCAGAAGGGTCTTCGCATGCGTGTCCGCGCCTGCGTTCGGGCCAACCCTGATGCGTTATGGAATACTTTGGGGAGCTCCACCGATGTCTTCAGTGGCGGTGCTCGCATGCGCCCTCCTCAGACATACTGGAACTCCCTCACACGTTTCCTGGTTTCTGGGTTGTTTCCACTGGCGGTGTTTGCATGCGCCCGCCCGACCCACTTGGGCACACCTCTCACACGCTTCGTGGCTCCAGAAGGACGTCTACGTGCGGGTTCCGTGGGGGCATTCGCATGCGTGGGTCCGCGCCCGTCTCGGATGCGGAGGAGGGGGAGGGGGAGGACTACGAGGCGGAGCAGGGAGGAGGAGGAGGGGGGGGGGGCAGGAGGAGGACGATGAGGGAAGGGAAGGAAGGAGGAGGATCAGGGAGGAGGGGCGAGAGAAAGGGGGAGGATGAGGAGGAGGAAGAGGAGGAGGTCTTGTAGGTCACCCTCGAGGTCGCGAATATCTTCGCGCTGCCGTTCATCGTCCGTCACCCCTGCTCCATCTCTCTCTCTCTCTCTCTCTCTCTCCTTCCCGACTCGCCCCGTGTTCTCCCCCTTCTCTTTTCGGTCTGCTTTCGCTTCCAGGGGTGGGCGCAATCCCAGGTGTCTCGGAGCTTCCATCGGCAAGTTTACAGGGCTACTATTTATGCTTTGCGTTTCCGCACACGCCCATCCAGAAACGATGCGTTTGAGACCTGACGGTGGGAGGGAAAAGCAGACATCCATTGTGAAGTAACCCCGGCAAACATGATGTATTCCAGAGATCGTTGGGGGAGGGAGTCGTTGGCGCTCCTGGTTCTGGGGCGGGTGTTTCTGGAGGTGGTGCTCCTGCTGGTGATGCTGGTGTTGTTTGTGGTGCTGCAGGTGCTGCAGTGCTGCTTCTTGTGCTGCTCGTGGTGGTGCTGATGGTGCTGCTGCTGTCGCTGCTGGTGCTGCCGCTGCTGCTGGTGCTGCTGGTGCTGCTGGTGCTGCTGCTGGTAGTGCTGCTCCTGGTGTTGCTGCTGGTGCTATTTCTGACGATGCTGCTGCTGGAGTTGTTGCTGCCCTTATTATGCTGCTGCTGCGGCGGCTGCTGCTGCTTGTGCTGTTGCAGCTGGTGATGCTGCTGCTGTTGCTCTGTTGGTACTGATGCTGGTGGTGGTGGTGCTGCTGCTGGGGTTCCACGTGCTGCTGGTGTTCGAGCTATTGGTTATGTTGCTGCTGCTGCTGCTGCTGCTGCTGCTGCTGCTGCTGCTGCTGCTAGTGCTGTTGTTCGTGCTGTTGCTGCTGGTGCTTCTGCTGGTCCTGCTGTTGCTGCTGCTGGTGCTGCTGTTGGTGGTGCTGGTGATGCTGATGCTACTGGTGCTACTGCTGGTGCTGCTGCTGGTGCTGCTGGTGCTGGTGTTGGTGCTGCTGGTGCTGTTGCAACTGATGTTGTTGCTGGTGCTGCTGGTTATGCTGCTACTGCTGGGGTTCCACGTGTTGCTGCTGGTGCTGGTTGGTGCTGGGTGATGCCGCTGGTGTTGTTGCTGATGATGCTGCTTCTTCGTGCGAGTTCAGGTTCGGGGCCATCTTCGTTCACGTTCACCTGCCCCAGCTGAACTGGCACGCGCTGCAGTCGCACGCTCTGCACTCGCACGCGGCTGCACTCGCACACACTTGCCTCGCACGGCTGAAATCGCACGCCGCACGTGCACTCGCACGCGCTGCACTCGCACTTGCTACACTCGTACGGACTTGACTCGCACGCCAGCGGCAGCGCCAGTGCGCGTTGGTTCGAGGCCGCGTGTGCGTGCGACTTCAGCACGTGCGACGTCAGCGCATGCGATTACAGCTCCCCGCGAGTTCAGCCAGCTCCTTGGGACTTCAGCTCCGTGCGAGCCCTGCTCCGTGAGAGTGCAGCTCCGTGCAAGTGCATCGCGTGCGAGTGCAGCTCCTTGCGAGTTAAGTGCCTGCGAGTTCAGCTTCGGGCGAGTACAGCCCTTGTCTGCGTGGTCGACTGGGCATGAGGTGGTTCCCAAGGGGCCACCTTCAGAGGATTGGAAAGGGGAACGAGGGGGTGGCAGAGGAGGAGCGGGCAGGACGACGCGGACAAGGACCAGGAGGAGGAGGAGGAGGATGAGGAGGAGGAGCAGGATGAGGACAAGCTCGAGGACAAAGAGGAGGGCGAGTAGGGGGGTACAGCAGGGGTGTGGGGGGTAGGACCTCCTGGAGAAGCTGCAGATCAACGAGTTCCTGTACGAGGCGCAGCAGGCGCCCTGCATCTTCCTCCTCCCCAGCGTGGCCGCTCCCCCACTGCCTTGCTGCTCGCCCAGGCGTGGCAGTGGAGGGAGAAACAGGATATGTTTGAATATGCGCCGTCAAGACGCCCAAGTAAGTAAGAACCACTTTGGGTTCGGGGGGTCCCGAGGCGGGGGCCAGAGGCCCCCCGGGGACGCCAGAGGATTTTGTCTTATTCGCGCGTGTCTTTTGCACCTCTGGATGCCTCCTCGGGGGGCCTCAGGCGGCTTCCACCAACAGAACCTCCGCGGGGGCCTCTGGGCGGGAGGGGGGGGGCAGTCAGAGGAGGGGGGGGGGCGGGCAGGTGATGGTTGGCAGGAACGCGCCGTCGTTTTCGGCCTCCTCGACGTCCTCCTCCTCCTCCTCCTCCTCCTTCTCTTCCTCTTCCTTCTCCTCCTCCTCCTCCTCCTCCTCCTCCTCCTCCTCCCCCATTTTCCTTTTGTGACTCGAACGGTATTTCGTCAGCACGTGTAGCATAGCAAAGAAGGAACGGTAGCAGGGTTTGGCCATGGGCGCTTGGCTCAAGGCTCGCCCAGCGCGCCCGCTATACAGTATAGATTGCACACCCCTCCGCGATACATTCCGTTTCACAGAAAACATACGTTCTCACATCCCGCTGCGATTTCTTCGTTGGTAGCGGACCACGTTGGTGCGTGATCCACAGCCGCCATGGCCCGCGAAACTCTGCTCCGCGCTGGTGGCGGTCGCTCTACATGCCGCTCCACACGGACGTGGTCTACACGTTTCTGTTGTACCTTCGCACTGTTCGTCCACTTCGCCGCGGCAGGCGACGCGCCTCGATGGGGCCGTCGGGGCATCCCCGGCCCAGCCGCCATGACCAGCGCAGGTGACCCACTCCGAGTAAGTTCCTTCAATAAGTACGCCAACAAAAAAAAGACTACGCGCCCCGCACATTGGCCTTCCTTCGAGGGCGCCCTCGAATTCTGTTCGAGATGCTCGGGGCCCGTCGACGTCCCAGCGGACTTGTGAGTGCCGCCGTCAGCGTCAGACCGTCGAGCGACGCGACTTCCACGCTCACGGTGACGGCGCAAGGGCCCGAGTTGTTCGCAATTGCGTCGCGGAGACCCGATGGGGGAAGAGAAAAAGGACGCATCGCCTCATTGCATCCGCATGTGGGTGTAGCCGGCTATGTCAAGCACCCGTTCCATCCGACGCTCACATCGCCGGCGTCGGCAAGGCGCCCCGAGGTTTCCGCAACTATGTTAAGGATGCTGGGGGAGGCGCGTGCAGGCGAGTGCGGGAATACAAAGCAGTGTCGGGCAACTATGTTGCCATCCTTCCGGGGGCCCGTTACACAAACATGGAACTACTCGTACTTGGTTCTCCGGGGCATGGCTCTCAACGCTGCCTACGCACCCCCCAGTTTCTTGGCAGACCTGGATCCGTATGCGTACTCCTCTGGATTATCGTGCAGTCGGCAGCGTGCAGCACAGTGACAATGCAACGCACGACGAAGTTCTCTCGCCACTATGTGGTGAGGTGCCCCGAGCGCGCAGTCCGCGCGTCAGTTGCAAGACAGAAGAGAATTCCCAATGCGCTTATGACGAGGAACACACCAGGGGCAAATACCCACGACTGCCTCGAAGATCACCACAATATCACCGCCGTTGGTGGTTACCAGGACTGTCACGCCTCCTCGGCGCCGGGGGGGGCTCCACGTTGGATAGGAGGCCATCGGAGTGGCATGGTCGCTGCCATCAGCAGCATCGCCTGCGTGGACGCGGGCGGCGGTGGCGGCGGCAACGCGCGACGCCTCCTCACCTGGGGGGCCCGAGCAGCAGGCTCGCGCGCCCTTCCAACGCTGGGTGCGGGAGGGGATATTCTGTCAGTGGCGAACTGAGACCTCAACGAGTTTCGCCAAGCGGCCTACGTCTCGCTTGACCAGCGCGGCTCGCGAGTGCGCGGGCGAATGGCAGCCGGCTGCCCTCGTCCGAGGCGGCCGCGGCAACGGCGGCCCAGCGCCGCCCACAACCTACCTCGCGCGCAGCTCGGCCGAACGGCGGGGCCAGCTTGGAGAGGGGGATCGCGCGCTGGCGGCATCGGCCTTGACAAACTTCAACCGAGTGCCGCAGGAGCGCATCGACAACGTCCTCACCAGGTTCGACATCCTCCGCGCCAGGGCGCATCAGGCCGGCCAACTCATCAACGGCCGCCGGGGCCTCAGCTACCTCTTGCTGCGCGCGGTCGGCGCGTCGAGCTCGCCACGACCCTGCAGCGCAATAACATGGCCTTCCCGACGGAAGCGCCGCAGCTGGCGCGCGCGATGGGCCAGCTAGTTACGCAGATGTTGGACACATGGTCGAAGGCTCGCCAGGCAATCTCGCCCCGGCCGCGCATTCGCCCCAACGCCGATCGTTCCTCGCGGGCGCGCCCACTCGCGACGAGGGCCAGCGCGCCCGCGGCGCTGGGGCCGGGTCGAGGTGGGACGGCGTGGGCCGCTCAGCCCTAAGAGCAGCACCGAGTCAAACCGACGCTTCAGCAGCACCGCGCGCGGCGCGCCCAGCAGCGGGTTTAGACCCTGGCACCGGCTCCGACGCGATCAGTTCATTCGGTGAAGAATTCGCTGCCGACGGCCGCGAACTGCGCGAAGTTCCCGTTGACCAGCGTGGCGCGCGCCTGCAATTTGGGCACGCGAGCGCGCCTGGCCCCGATGGCGCCGCTTCAATGGCCATAAGTTCCCACGCGCCGCGCTCGGAGGGCCATCGAACGCAAGGGCAAAGGCCATGGAACATTGCCGCCGCGCCTTCCTGGCCAATCTGCCCGACGACGACGTCCGCGAAACCTTCGCCGGTTTGGATGACCAGGGAAACCTGCGGGATGCCCGAATCTGTGGCTCTGGGGGCCAGCAACGGTGACCCCGCGCAGAGAGCCGATCCCTGGGGCGGCGGCCGGCCGACCCCAGCTTCGGCAGCTACGCGGCCTGCGCCCGCATTAACAGCAGCAGCGCCCAGCGCGTTGTCCGCCGACTCGGCAGGCAGCCGACCGGAGCCATTGGTCAAGCTGGGCGGGCATTTCATCGTCTTCGTCGGCTTCGCCCAACCCTCGCGAAGCCCCGCGGCGGCTGATCCGGGAGATGCGCCACTTCATGGGCCGCGTACATCAGGACTCTGCTGTGCCGACGGATAAGGCGACCACGTTGCCAGTCCGCGCGGCGGGGGCGGGGAACGCAGCAGCAGCAGCGCCCGCAGCTCCAGCCGCATCCGCCAGCGCTAACATCAGCACCGGCGCCCACGCCAGCACCCACTCGAGCGCCTACGCCACCGCTGAGGCCAGCATTCACGCCAGCACACGCGCCAGCGCCAGCGCTGGCGCCTGAGCCAGCGCCGACGCCAGCACCGACGCCAGCATCAACGCCTGCGACTGCGTCTGCAGTCACACCAGTGCCTGCACCGGCTTCGACGACAGCACCGACGCCAGCATTCACGCGGACGCCTGCGCCGGCACCAACGTCAGCGTTTGCAGTTTACACTACCACCGACGCCAGCACCTGCGCCGGCTACCATCGCCGGCGCCTGAGCCACCGCCGACGCCATCCCCGACGCTGCCATCGACGCATGCGATAAAGCCGGCACCAACGCCAGCGCCTACACCAGCGCCGACGCCGGCGGACCGCGAGTTCGGCGAGTGGACGAGCAGCAGCTCCGGGGCCTACACCAGCACCGGCGTCTACACCGATGCCAGCACCAGCGCCGGCGCCTAAGTCGGCATCAGTGTGACCTGCGCCAGCGCCGACGCCAGCGCCGACGCCAGCACCTGCGCCAGCAACGACGCCAGCGACGACGCCAGCACCGACGCTGTCATCAACGTCTGCGATTGCGCCGGCACCAACGCCAGCGCCCACACCAGCTCCGACGCCGGCACCGACGCCAGCAGCAACGCCTGCGTTTCCACTGGCACCTGCGCCAGCGCCTGCACCAGCACCGACGCCAGCACCGACGCCAGCACCAACGTCGGCGCCTACGCTCGCGCCGACGCCAGCACCGTCGCCGGAATCAACGCCTGCTCCTACGCTGGCGCCGTTGCCACCACCACCTACATGGGCTACAACGTGCTGCCCCAGACTAGTTAATGGCGCTCGCAGCTCTGGGGGCTTCGCGATGTCCCGGAATGCCCGCCTGGGCGTGTCAGGGTTTCCACCTTCGTCTTGTCGTAACGTTCGCCGCCTTTCGTCGAAGCGGTCGCCGTCTGGCGTAGGAGTTGTCATCGGAGCTGGAGTTGGACTCCGACCTTTGTCTTGCCATGAGGAGGGTTTTCAGGTGGTAACTATTTCTGCGGAATTCTGAGTTCTGTGGAGTAATTTCGACCTCCCAGGGCCTCCGTCGGCTTCAGCTGCATCCAAGTTTTGGATTGCATGAAGGACGACTTGCGCATATCATCGCTATATGGAGGAAAATGTTCGACCGCGCGTCCAGGGCAAGCCTGGGGGGGAAAATGGTGCCTCCGAGTTCCAGCCACGTTCGCAGGACTGGTGGCAAGGGGTCCGCGGTGCCAGAGCTTTGCATTCGACCCGTGGCCGAATAGAGTCGGAAGGACTGGGCGGGTCGTGCGCTCGTTTGGATGAACGGGGCGTCAGGGTACACAGAGATAAGCCTTCAACAGAGTCGCGCACCATGACGGCATCCTGCGCCTCGGTGTCGACTCCGGCCTCGTCTCTCCGACTCAGTCTCTCCGACTCCAGCTCCGACTCACATTCCGACCCAGGCTCCGACGCCGGCTCCGAGGTCAGCGCGACGACGCACGGCGCCCTCGACTCCGACATCCGCTCATACGCAATATGACGGTGACCAGCACGGCGACCGGCGACACGACGGGCTCTTGCAGCATGGCAGGGACCAGCACTACGATGCCCAGCAGCACAACAGGTGTCTACAATGCGCCGCCAGCGCCGACACCAGCCACGAGGGCTGGCAGATATTTGCAACGGAACGGGGCATTCCAGCTCTGGCTCGCCATCCGGTTGCAACTCCGGTCAAGGCGCCGTGCCCGACTCCGGCTGTGTCTCTCCAACCGCAGCTCCGACTCCAGCTCCGACGCCGGCTCCGACACTGGCTCCGAGAACAGCGCGACGGCCTGCAACGCGCTCGACTCGGGCATCCGCTCGTGCCCACTGTAACGGCTACCACAGAGACCACAAGTTTCAAGAATGGCTCCAGCACCAACGGTGCGACGACAGGGAGCAGCATGACTAGGACACTATGACGTCCAGCATATGCCATGTTCGACGAGTTCTGAGGGCCTCCCCCTGCTTCCTGTCGTCCCTTTTTTTGTGTCCCTCTCTCGCTCTCTCTCTCTTTCTTTTTTTTTTTGTTTTCTCTCTCTCTCTCTCTCGCTTGCACGTCTGGTGAATTGCGCGTTTTGCATGTCTTCGCTGCTCCGCTCCCTGCTCCCCGCCCCCCCCCCCCCTGGTGCTTCCATGGCCTCCGTTTGTTTTTAATGTTTTTGTTAGCCGTTGCCCCGCGCTTTTCCTACGTGCCCTCGCGCGCGCGCGGGCTAGGCCGCGCTGGCACGCCTGTCCGGGCAACGGCTGCTTGTGCGATCGCCTACCTGGCGGGGTAGCCGTTTCGCGTGGCCTCGGCCGTCGGCCTCTCATTTGTACGACAGATTCATGGCTACCAGTTTGCCTGGTAATTCTGCGCTGTCCTCCTTTATTATTTAGTTGTTGCGTCTTATCGCGGTCGCCGCCCGCGGCGGCGTGACCGCCCAGCGCAGCGTGCGTTCTCCTGCAGTGGAGGGCGACGGCTTCGATCTCACTGCCCTACTTAGCCTGCAATCCACGCAGTGCAACAGCGGGGTTTGCGGAGACAGGCGCAGCGCACAAACGCCTCGCGTTTCCTTGTCCTGGAGGCTACGAGATCACCGGGAGTCCAGGCACTATGCGCTCCGACTTCGAGTGGGCTCCAAGTGGGCATCCACGCGTACCAGTCGACAAGTTGGACTTGCTCTGGCCACCGACCGGGGGGCTTCCAGTTCAACAGTTCACGCTATAATCAGCAGCGGGCAGCGACTATCAGGACTGCGACTCCCGCGACGGTCAAGAGCTTAGGAAGTTCATTGCACAGCTTCGCAGCCCCGACGCACAAGCACCAGCGCGGGGCGCACCTCGGGCAGCAGGCTACGACCCATTCGCCTGCGCGGACGTCAGCATCGCGACCACGGTCGGTGGCTGGCGCCGAACCCGTGCCCCCACATATGGCTTGTTCCAGTCATCCCCGTCAGGCTAACTGGGCAACCTGTCTGGCCGCACATGAACGCATGAGAGGCGCCCCCCCCCCCCCCCCGCATGAGGAGCTTTAGACGAACTAGACCGTCGAACGGCGTGTAAACTGCAAGTCGAAATTGCTCGGCCGTCAGCGAACGACAACGCAGCGCACTGCCATGCGAACTGCGTGCTGCTGCAATGCGCGTCGGCGTTCGAACTTGGCGTTGCCTTGTGCTGGCGCGCGGTCGATGCCCGATGTCATCGTAGATGTTCGCGCGCTCGTGTCGGGGCAGAGACTTCGGGGCGCGTCGCGCCCGGGGCCCGCTTCGCGCGGGCGCGCGTCGAAAAGTTCGAATCCATTTCAAAAACGAAGTTTAGGCAACAGCCGAGACAAGTCTGTGCAAACTCATTACAAAATCGGGCGAAACTTCCCCGAAGCGGAAAGTCTCGCGCGGGAGGGCCCCGAAACTCGCGGGCAGACAGAAGGGCGGGTTTTGCAGGCGCAGAAATGGCTCATATTGGACCAGTTACAAGAGAAACGCACCCGATCTAAACTCTTCCGTCGGCGGGGCTACGAGAGGGCGACGAAGGCGGGGGCGGGGCTGGGCCAGCGGCGCTGCCGTGCGAGGGGCAGCGCCGCCGTCGCTTCTAATTGCATGCTGTGGCCGTGGCACGCGCGGCCTTGGGGGCGCCGGCGCGCGCGCGGCCGCGTCGAGCGGTCCCGGGGCGTCGCCGCGCGCGCTGGCCCTCCCTGCGGCGGCCGGTAATGGCTTTGCCTACAGGGCGTCTGCACATGCGCACATTCGCCCATAGTTATGGGGGCTGCGGTCGGATTCCCATCGTTCAGCACGCTCCCATTTTGCTTGTGTCTGGCTGGGGGTTCGGGTCGGGTCAGGGGGGGGCGGCGCATCGCGATGCCCCCGACGCCCCAGCTCGCCGCGCCGCGTCGGGGATTGGCTTCGCGATCGGGTTCCTCGTCGCACGAGTCGGATGGCTGAGGATCGGGCGGGGGCGCGGAACGAATTGAACGATGGGCGAAGAGGGGTCGGGGGGGGGGGCGAAGGGGGGCGCGGGAGGGAGCGGGCCCCGACGCTC